>JAQMYF010000021.1:18469780-18484613 GCA_030014195.1 Neosilurus mollespiculum
AAAAAAAAAAAAAAAGGATTCTTACCCAACACCGTGTTCACACTTGGGGTTTTTTTTGTTTGTTTGGGGTTTTTTTTTGGTTGTTGTTTTTTTTTGTTTGTTTGTTTGTTTTTAAAGTAGCATTATTACTGAATTGTGCACAATTCAACCAACACGCATTCACACAAATTATTAATAATCAAACGTTTGTAACCATTAATACCTATAACACACCAAATCAGACACAATAACAGTTTTTTAAGTTAAAATAATTTCTTGTACAAGGTAACTGATCAAAACAAACTTTTCTTTTTTTTTTTTTTTCCTTTTTTTTGGGAGGGGGGGTTGTGCACACGACCAAGATCGAACTCCCGGCTGTAGCTAAATGTTCAGAATATTCCATTCACATATTATATCAAAGTTAGGATGATAATCATTAACTCTAGAAAACTGTGGACACAATGTTTTATCACTTCAGTACATATTAAGTATATAAATAAAAGATCCAATTGGTGGAAGCCTGACTAAATGCCTACAATGAACAAGTACAGTAGCCTTACGTAATCAAATGTTGGTTACACATACAAATGTATTTTTTTATTTATTTGTTTTTTGGTACATTAATCTCATGCACTGGAGCAACGCCCACAGACACAAAAGTTATCCTTAAAGTTTGATTGACAGCCATTTTTTATACACGCGCACACAATTATGTGAGCGCTGAAAGACATAATTGTAACTTTATAAACATTCTACATTCGTATCTCGAGAACGGTCGCAAATATTCTCCATCATTGAATAAAAATGGATGTACCACATGGTTCCTTTAAAATTTTCCTTTAAAGGCAGTGGTGGTGATGATCCATCCAGTCATTTCTCCAACATTAAAAAATAAATAAATAAAACACCTACAGTAACCAACAGCTAAATAAAAACAGCAATAATAAAGGTGTGCCCTTTCTATATCTCCCCCTGTTCAACATACATCAGATGGGAAAACAAAGCGAAAATACCCAAACAAATCATCTGATCATTTCCATTCTGCTCTAAGAGTAAGAGAGATGGGAGCCATTGGAGATGTGGGAGGTGACAGAGGTGCTGCGACTCAACACTCCGTCAGCATTGGGTCCTCCACCCCCAGACGCCGTTCTGCGTAGTGGCTGAGGGCTGTTCCTCAAAGCCATCAGGCTCGGGCCTCGCACCACCAGCCCTCCTCCACCTCCTCCGTACACCCCTTGGGAAGAGGAGGAGGAAGACGAGGAGGAGGATGAAAGTGAGATGGAGGCCGGCGCTGGAGGAGGAGGAGGGGGGAGAAGAGCCAGTGACTGAGAGGAGGAACGAGAGGGAAGATGATGTGGGAAGGCGTGGGGGTGGACGAGCTCGGCTCTCCCCCCACCTCCTCCCCACTCCCTCTCTTTTTCCCGATCCCTATCCCTCTCACGCTCGCGGTACAGCTGTGGCGTGCTTTGATGGTGGTAGTGCTGAGCCAGGTGGTGGCGATGATGATGGTGAGAGGAAGAGGAGGACGAAGACGATGAGCGGGAGGAGTGGTGCAGAGGGCCCAGGGCATGGGAGGAGGAAGAGGAGGAAGATTCAGAGCGGCTGGGACCTCTGCGCGGGTGAGCGTGTGGGTGGGGCGATGCACCTCCGTGGCTCCAGTGCCCAGACTGATAGCCCTGCTTTGGATATGCCTCAGAGGGAATGCCCGTCAGTGCCAGGCTGCTGAAGCCGAGACGCAGGCTCTCTGAATCGAAGGCCTCGATCTCACCTGCTTGACGTTCTAGCAGTGAACGGATCCTCTCGGAACGCTCGTTCTGCAAGGACAGCATCTCCTCCTCTATCTGAACAGAGAGACAGGCGAGAAGAGCTCAAGGCCAAAAAACATCATCACTTGCACACAAGTTAAAAAGTTACTTCAACGTTCCTTGCTATCAATCAGTGTTTGGAGGTGTACATACTTCTGTTCACACCAAGACCTCAGCATTCACTAATAAACTCTCGCTGTTCCCTTGACGAGAAACACCTGTTCATTCGTGCAGATATCTGATCAGCCAATCACGTGGCAGCAGTGCAGTGCAGAAAATCATGCAGATACAGGCCAAGCGCTTCAGGTAATGCGGACATCAAACTTTTCCCATGCTTTAATGATATTTTTTTTAATGTTCTTATTTGAGTCGCAATAGACTTCCTGTCAGCTGATCTCTCTCACCAAGGTGTTCCAGGCTATAGCCCCTCTGCGCATGCACACAGGATGGTTTTTGTTTTCCACACCATCCTGTGTAAACTCTACAGACACTTGTGTTACATTTCCCAGAGTTCGAGTTGCCATTTTTCATTTTGAGAGTATACTGTTTGGGCTGGCTCGTCTTACTGAACCTCCATCTTCTTACTTTCTTCGCTTTGTGTATTAGTTGTGTGTTTATGTGAATGTTTTGTTAGTTTTTGTCCGTTTGACCCAGTCTTAGATTTTTAGACATTTGATTTCATTTTTGGGAGTGCGCAGAGATGGCTTAAACTCGGCCACACTTATGTAGTTTACATGGATGTATTGGATTTTAGGCAGTTACCCCAGTACCACCAAGCTGCCACAGTTGGACCCTTGAGCAAAGCCAATAACCTTGAGTCTGGATAAGGCCGTCTGCAAAATGGCATAAATATAAATGGAAGTGTGTCAAATAATGCCCCAGGGTTCTACTGAAAGCCACTCCATGGATTGACCCCCCCCCCCCCCCCCACACACACACACACACTCAAGGCCCTGACAGAACCAATCCACAAAAAAAAAAAAAGCAAGAATTGACCCAATAATTTTATTGCCCTCTCAGACAGACACACAATCAAAACAATAAACCCTGCCATTCAGAACAAGAGGTTCGACTCAACAGCAGAAAGGTATATATATAATAAATAAATAAATAAATAACCCAGAAGGCTCACAACACATCGAACACTGAGGTGGATGAGCTGCTGCAGGAGAACGTTCCACTTCTCTCAGCCAACAACAAGAATCTGACCTTATCATGGGCGCAGACTCACCAAAACCAGACATTTACAGATTAGGAAAAAAACTAGAATGTGTCCATGGTACAGACATGCCCCCACCATAAGCTGAAGAAAGTATTAAAATAAAATGCAAAAAAATAAAAAGAAGAAGATTGATCAGACACAATTACTTTTCCAAAGCCCAACCCTCTGAATGCAGGACTGTTCTTCCCTCATAATTCAAAATTTGGTATTCACAGGTGTTGACATCAGGAGATATACTCCAGAAAAATCCTTTTCTCTAATGGAGGTCAAGGGTCAAGGTCACAGCGACAGGGCATGAAACAGGTACACCACACTCCACCATCCCCAGATGTGTTTACACACCAAGTTTGTGTAAAAAGCAACCAGTCTTAGGCATAGGATTGCTGGAACCCTAGGCTTCCCTAGGTGATGTGTGTCCCCTGATGACTGTGGTGTGCCTGTTGCTCTGATTCTGGCTGCTGTATGGGACATTCCTGCGTGCGCCTTTTGGTAGGCGCGCACTGGAGTTACATCCTGCCCTTGGGTGTGAGAAAGCTGCTATACAAATCAATCTATTACCAATATCCATGCCACGATCAAAGGCACAGAGGTGAAACCTTGTCTTTGTTGAGATGCTTCATGCAAACGTCACCTAACTCTACCTGTATTAGTTTTTGAATTGTGTTCCTGGCATATGATTGGCTGCTTAAATAATGAGCAGCTTTATGGTAAATTAATAACGGGAACTGATGAATAAAAATGAATTTGCCTGTAATTGGTCTGCACTGTTAATCTTCACAGTTCAACAGCAAACGACATGCTTAACTGGGGATTATTTATTTACTGTTATCCTTTAACCCTATGCGATAGGGAAGGCTTACCCTCTGCTCCAGCAGAGCTCTGCGGATGGACACTCTCTGCTCCAGGTCCTTGACCTCTCTCTCATGCTGTGAATCCGTGTGGATCTTGATCTTACTCTGATATGCATTCAGCAGCTCAAGTTCCTGCTGCAGCTGCATCTTCAGTGCCTGATACTCTGCCTCCTGGGTTTCGTCCAATCTCAGCTGAAGAAACAGAATTCATAAAGCCAATGACGCGTGGCCTGTAATATTTTATTAGAGAACGCCGTTAACCTTGATTACAGCATGTCATGGCAATGGCATTGTTTTAACAAACGTCACAACATTTTCCAGCAACATCCTGAACTGAAAATCGAACCACTCCGTAAAGTCTTCACCAGCACATCCCAAAGACTTACCCAAAAAACATCAATGTGATTAGGTAAGGGAAATCCATGGATTGGATAATCTGGTTATTCAGTACATTCAGGTCATTGACTGACTTCATTTTATTGCCGCATTAATGTTGCTGAGCCTCGGCCTGACCAACTGAAGCAACAATCCCATGGTGATTACATGCTGTAATCAGGGTAAAAGAAGGTCCAACAGATTATTAGCGGTGAGTAATAGAGTGCATGTTAATATTGCATGAATGTTGATGTAGCACCATGTGACAAAGGAAAAAAAAATGCAGTTCATGTTACTGAAAACCATAAAATTATTCATCCTCTAGTCGGGAAAAAAGCTTGTAAATAACAGTTACAAAAAGTTCAGACATTGAAAACTCCGTCAATAAATATTGTGTAATATTATATAATAATAATAATAATAATAAAATGTCTCAATCACAATATCAATGACTGGTGGAGCGAACACACTGCATTCGCTGACCTTTCACGTGGCACCAACTGGCATATATAATGTCAGAACCTTGTTGTTGTATAAAAAGGTTTACGCTGATACTACTACTAACAGTACTACTGTCATGACATTAGTTACTATGCCATAAGTGAAGAAATTCGAATTTATGAACTTACCTCTTCCGAGTCTTCGGACACACGCATGCTCTGTGCAAATTGAATACGATGTTGATCTTCTAATTATCTAATTAGATCCCGGCGTTAGATCTATTGGAAAGTTCCTGTCTATGTAAATGTAATGATTATTGTAATATTATTTACTTTAGTACAATTTCCATAAGGTCTCGAATGTCTAGAACTAATAACATGAACAATATGAATAACAATATATAGCTCACGCCAAAGGTAATAACTTACTAGGCCTGAGTGCGCACTCGAGAACTGCGAAGAGACAAACACACACAATTTCCTGCGGAACGAAAATCATCGCGCCACAATACCTTCCGCGTAACTCACACGAAAGGTAATGATGATCGTTGTTAAATTACTGTCACACTAGCTTTGCTGAAGGTCTCAGGATGGTGTTCATCCACAAAAGAATATTCATTCATTTCATTTTTTTAAAAAAATGCAATTTCCCAGCATTTGTGGCAGCATCAACATCCAACTCAAATCAAAATAAATCTCAGACTACCAATCATATTGGAAGTCCAAGAATATTTGGTCTTCTTAATGCTCTGAAAAAAAAACCTCTTCATAACAAATTCCAATCTCACCTTTCTGGATCAGTCTCTGAAACAAGACACTGTTTTAAGTTAACCTGTCCTTGCCTTACTCACAGCCTGTGTGGACAGCATGTCGTTGATGGAGTGGTCGTACTGCTCAGCAAGGATGGCTAACTTGCGCGTCTGCTCGTCTTTCAGCCTCTTCAGCATGGCCTTATGATCCGATTTGGGGGTGTTTTCCAGCAGGTGGTTCCGCAACGCCTTGTACTGCCGTGTCTGGATCTTACACGTGTCCTGGAATTGTCGCTTGATCTGCAGTTCTTTGGACTATAAGAACAAAGAACATTGATGAAATGGGTAATGATCGCATAAACTTGGAATAATTAAACTAATCAACATCATAAGGAATTTGCAGTATTTTAGCTTGCAGTATTCTACTTACCCATCAGACACTAGTCATAACATCAAAACTAGACAAGGCCTTGATGTTCTATAGATAGAAGAATGACTTGAATATACATTACCATGTTAGTTTTATTAAGATATACACTTGTGTTAAACCTAGTTTGGGACCTTACTGTTTAAGCTAGACACTGGTCTATGGTTTAAATAGAAAAATAACACTGGGGCCATCATCATTCCCGTCTGAGCCAAACAGGTCATCCTTCCATTTATGATTAGACACAAATCATGTGACCAGTCACCAGGGTTGGGGTCAATTATGTAATAATTACTTACAATTACAGTGAAATTGTAAATGGAGGGGGATATAATTTTCCAATTACATATTTTTGTATTGAGTAATTTCATTTGCTTTGATGAATTCATCGTTCATTCTCTGAACCACTTAATCCTAATTAGGGTCGCGGGGAGGCTGGTGCCCAGAGTACACCCTGGACAGCTCACCAGGCCATTGCAGGGCAGAAACACGCTGATGTCAATGCAGCCTACTCTTTACGAAAGTCAGCAATGGTTCTTTTACATGCCTCTCACCATAGACAGTGAGAGACATGGCCGACTTTTGATAACCCAGTTAGCTGCACTGGGAGGACAGCAGTGACAACCCAGTGACAATGGGACTTGAACCTCCGACCTCGGGATCAGTAATCCGACACCCTACCACCACCGGGCCCTCTACTTTGATGAATTTTAATCACTAATTTCATCATCGCTACATAAGTATATATTTTTAATTTGTATATGTTTTAAGTATATTTTTAGTAATCATGACAGGGTTCCCACGGTCATGAAAAGAGCAACAATTTTCCATCACTGGAAGAGTATTCACGCCAGACAGGTGTCTGGTTTTGGATGCTAGGTTTGAGGAACTGATGTTCCTAAGGTGCAATGCACTGTATTTATTGATTACTGAAAAAAGATCTGTGCCCATAAATAAATAAATAGATAGATAGATAGATAGATAGATAGATAAACAAACAAACAACATTAACTTTTGATATATGGATTATGTGATATGCAATGTATCTGTGATCATGTATATCTACATATGTAAATAAAGTTACAAAAGTGTGTTGTGAGCCAAGTAATATGTTGTAATTGAAATTGATTGGAAATTTAACTGTAATAAAAAATGACAGGAAAAAAACGGTAATTATAATTTAACTGTAATTAAAATTACAAATATTCTGTAATGTAATTGATATCTCAATTGATTTTGTAATTGTAATAGAAGACTGCAATTGACTCCAACCCCGCCAGTCACAGAAAATAAATAAATAAAAAAAAGGATGAAATCATGACAATGCAAATCAAAACAGATGATTTCAACAGAAAAAAATTTATTTGACACAAAGACATAAGAAAATAACTGTTTAAATTAAATACAGTGAATCTCCATTCATTCACACAGTGAGGATGAAGCGCACAAAAATGAGCTTGAAATAAACTGTTTGGGGGGGGTTAAATAAATGATAATTCAAAGGGTAAACACATAAAACAAATCATATGTAAACAAACCGAATAGATGAAACATTCACACACACAAAAAAAAACTACATTCAGAAACAACTGCTATGGCTGAACTGCAACTTTGGTTTGCAAAAATAATGATTCACATTTGGTCAAATTTGCTTCTTTGAAGCTCATATCAGATAAAAATTTGCTTAAATAAAACAAAAAGATAAATCAGCCTTAATGAATTGTATCTACTCTTATGCTGGGTCATCTTTTTTAAATAAATAATCTTTTTTTTCAAGTTTTAATCAACATTTCGAAGATTTAAGATTAGAACAGTGCAACATATATTAATCCAGTAATAAAACATCATTTCTTTCATGGATTTTATGGCTTTAGTGATCTTTGGTATGACTCTGCATCATTGGCACCCTCCAACCTGCCATAATAGCTTAGCTTTGGAAAATAGCCTGAACTACAAAAACTACATTCTGAACTTTTTCAATATATCGAACAAATAATAACCGTAAATGTTTTGTCTTCATATAAAAGTATATGACTACAATGTTTACATGCTAAATCATTCATTCAGTCATTTTCAGGAACCCATCATCCTGGTCAGGCTTGCAGCGATTCCGGAACCTAACCCAGGGGTGAGACTTAAAGATGAATCTTTTAACCATATAAACAGAGAATGATAACACCGTAATAAATGATTGTCTTCACGCTTTAGTCTATTATTCAAATCATTAAGAAGATATTAAAAAAATTATGCACCAAAGGCACGGTGGCTATTGCTGAATAGTCTACTCAATTCACCGGCATCCACCGAGCCTGAGGTGAATAACGGTTTTAGAATACACTACATGGGAAGATCAGCAAAAACGCACATGGACACAAGATTTTTAGTTGAGCTCTGTGTGCTCCAAGCTGACACTGTGCCAAGTTAAAAGCTAACCCTAGTCAGCTGGCTCTTCCAATCATTTTAGAGTTATTCAACAAAAAAAAAAAAAAAAAAAAAGCAACAAAACTTGCAATCGAACTATTTGATAGTAATCTGTTTTTAAGAAACAGCTATTTTCTTCCACCACCAAATATGGTTATCGGCCTGCTCCGATGAACAGGCTTCCAATCACCACGGTCTCTTGTTGCTGGTGGTGGAGGAAGAAGCCATCCTTAAGCGGTATTCCAACCAGCCTAAGCTCAGGTTAAGTGTGCCAACCAAGCCTAAGCTCCCCTCTATCCTAGCTGTATAAAGTTAGCCTTAGTTTAGCATGCTAAACCTAGCTAGCCGGCTAATTTTAGACGTATTGCACAAAAAGCAATAACATTAGGAATCAAACTATTTATTATAGGCCTTGAGGAACAAACGGCCTACGCGGCTAGAGGCAGCTACTCCCTTCTAACTTTAAGAACGTGGAAACGCAAAGAAAACAAAATAAAACAAGTTTTTTATGGTTTATTTTTTTCCATTTTAAAGCCTGACAATAATGACGCTTCCTGTTCCAAGTGACCGTTACAAACTGAGAGTGTCCGTCATCGTGATTCAAGCACTATCCACTCGGAATAATGATTTTTGAATCCAGAGATAGCAGACCGATCAGATTTCGCTGTTCCTGTGGAGTACATACTAATGCGTATGTCGGTAAACAAGTAGCTTTAGAGAGAGACAACATTTCTGTTTAAAACAAGCTAATGGTTCAGACTCTTTAAACAGCATCATTACGTTCGGAAGCAAATGACAAACACTAATTCCTTAGGAGCTGGATTCAAAACTCTCCTATGAGAAGCGGCGGGTCACATAAAAACGAAACAGGGATTTGTTTTAATGTAAGGCCAAAACCAGTCACTGTGACACCAAGTTCATGGTCATTATTCCTCCAATCAAAAATGGAAATACAGTGATCTCCCAGAACATGAAAGGAACTATTATAATTCATAGTGTTGTTGTGGGGGTGGGGTGGGGGTGGGGGTGTACTCCATAGTGTAGAATAATCAATAACAGTACAGTTTTCACAGCGAGTACTACAATAACATCTGCATGTTAGCAATTGTGGCTACTGGCTGCCTTTTTCAGATAAACGTTTATAACAACCTTCACAAGCACACGGACACAGAAGGGAAGGGTAAACAAATTGCACAAACAAATATGGTCACAAAAATAATAACCATAAGACATCATTCTTAGAAATTAAGAACAAAAAAATAATTAAATGATTAAAATGAAAACAGTAAAACTTTTACAAAAAGCACAATCTTGATTAATACTTTATATATCCACTGACTGATGGATAGTGAATATGGGAGGTGGACAGACAGGACGTAATGGGGTGATTTAAACGTATGAGGCTCAATCCGAGCGTGCAAAAAAAAAGTATGGGGGAAAGAAAAGGAGAGAAGAATGCTGAGCAGGCATGATCAGGCATTCAGACAGACAGCAAACACTTTGCCAGTTCCTTTGTCCACTTCCCTGGAAATGCAACTACCATGATTTCTATCTACCTCCATGGTACAATCTTCTCCTTACGCCTCCTTCCTGAGGATGTCCTCCTCAGCCCTCTCTCCCACCTCCCCTCCTCTCTGTGCATCATCTCCTGCTCCCTTCTTCGCCGTTCGCCCTCTCTCCTCTCCCTCATCCTGCGTTTCTGTTCCCGTACTTCACGTGGTAGGAGTCGAGGCAGCCTGCTCTGCCTTTCCTTCCTTAAAAGCCCTAAAGACCTTAGTCTGCTCAGGTAATGCAGGGGAAGCTCTTTAAGCATTCGGTTTGCTAATCGCAACACTAGGGAATTCGCCAGATCTGCTAAAGTGCCCAAAGGACGCCGAGCGAAGCGCCTGACCCAAACATAAGCCCAGGACTCATGCTTGGCCTGGAACTTGGCAGGCAGGCTCCGTGCAGGCACAGGTATACGGGAGTGCCGACCGCCACAATTCCGTCCTGCTTTGGGGAACATATCAAAAAGGCTGCGCTCAGCCATTCCACCAGTGAGGGACTGGCACAGAGTAAACAGCGGCTTTGGTAGACGGAAGAGCAGACGCACCCAGAATCGGGCGAGCTTTCGGGGTACATTCTGGAGGAAGACGCGCGCTGGACGCACCACCAACACCAACAGCAAGTAGAGTGAAAGGAAGAGTGAGGGCGAGCTTAGGAAGAAAGCAGAGATAAGGGCCAATGGAACGTAATAGAGACCCAGATTCAGTGCCAAGCCCATGCTGAACAAGCCCGATGCCCAGAGCACGATGGAAAAGAACGCAGAAAGAGAGAGCGACCAGAGTGAGCGAAGGAATAGGTAGGAGAAGAACAGAGCCAGGAAGGCCAGCTCAGCTGAAAGAACCAGCGACGCGAGGGAAGGAAGAGGAGGAGAGCGGCGAAGGGAGAGAAGGAAGACAGAGAGGAAGAGGAGGGTTGGGATGGATGGTTTGGCTGCTGCCGAAAGGGAGAGGACAAGACATATGGTGTGAGAAAAGAGTGAATGGATGGATGGTTGAGAAATGGAGGTGCTGGGAGGGGGGCAGATAGGAGGAGGTTCCAGGTCCTCTAAAGTGTCAGGGAAGTAGAATTCAGAGAGCTCATCTCGTTGAGGGATTTCAAGAGACGAGGAAGGGATAAGCTCTGATGGGCAGCCGTCAGCCACGCCTCTACCCTCCTCTCCCTCTTCCTCTGTCTCTATTTCTGTCTCACTGCTTGCATCATCCTCCTTATCCCACTGCAGCCCTTCTACTAATCTTTGGTCCCCTAAACCTTCTTCCTCCAACCGCCATTCTTTATTTCCCCCTCCCAAATCCTCCTTCTCATCTACGGTTTCTTTGGCTTGATCAAATAGCACATTCTCTTCTTCGGCCTCCTCTTCTGCCCCCTTTTCTCCACCATGCACATCTAAAGGCTGTAAATGACTTCCTTCATCACCCCTTCCCTCACCTTCATTAACTTCCCCCTGTGCACTCTTTCCCACCGATGGAGTTCTCTCTCCACAGAACACACTCTCATCCTCTTCCCTCTCTGCTCCCTCAATCACCTCGTCCGTCCTTTCCTGTACCAGCCCACTACACGAACTCTCATCTCCCTCCCCATGTCTATCAGGACCCTCCCCTCTGCTCTCCGCGCTGTCACGCTCACTCACTCTGAGGCTCTTTGGCTGCTGGCGGACTTCGACGGCATGTTTCTGGCGCAACTCTTGTTCACGCCGCTTGTTGTATTCAAGCTGGTTGGTGAGTTCACTCTGGTGCTGCGTGCGAATCAGCTCTGCCCGCGTCCTCTGCACCAGACCCAGCTGACGCAGCTCTAACTCCTGCGTGGACTCGTGGTGCCGTAGCAGCATTGCACACTCCAGGTCCTTCAGTGTCTGCTTCTTATTCAGTTCCTATAGGGATAGACAAGACAGTGATTGAAAGGAATGGAATTGAGGGCATTTAGATATTTATTCAGGTACTGCGGGCCATTTTATAAATATAAATAGAAGAAGTTCTCATAGAGAAGTGGAGTGCTGTGAGGGGAAGTTAATCCAAGTCTATATAGACCACTTGTACGCGTTTTGTTTATCTCTCCAGGCCCATTTATTCCTGCATGGAAAGTGGTGGCGACGACTGCGAGAACTCTAAAAACTGGCGCGCATGTGCTACCACATAAATCGAGTCACTCATGGAATTCTGGGAGGGCCACCAAGCCCAACCAAAGTCAGCTCAACCTTACTATAATCGTGCAGCGCATGTACTACCACATAAATCGAGTCAGGCGGGAAAGCACAATCAGTGTTGCTGTTCCGTTCGCTTCACAGCAAAAATATAATCCGAAACCTAGTTAAGTGTGACTGGTAATGTAAAGTACTGTAGTGCTGTATCATATCTGCCTGAACACCCAGCTAAAACCTCGGTAACAACCAATACTCTTAATTATTCAGTGAATTTTTATTCTGTGGCCTCATACACATACATGTTTGAAAGCCACTGAAGTGACTCCCCACATTCCTCGGTATGGCAGCAGGAAGCTTGCTGCAGTTCTCATATGGGTCTGATCACGAAACTGGCACATGTTACATACTGACTTATATCAATTCAAGTAGCCTGTTCTTGGATCTAACAGCCTACAGAAAAGGGACAAAGTCAAGTCTATTATTTACTGCAACATATTTCATCTGATAAATATTTCTTTATAATTTGACAATGCATTGAAGCTGAACATTTCCTGTCCATGTTACATAGCGTATCTTGTGCACCCACTGATTACTGATGTATTGGCATTTATTTACTGACTATAGATAACAGAGAAAAGTTGAACATGTCAAGCACTCTCAATTGGCATAGTGTAACTAATTCGATAATTATTAGCTAAAGCTATTTTAGTGAATAGAAGGCCGTTCATTCTGTCCCTGTTACATACTGACTATATGAGTCGTCACACTGTAATGCTGTTCCTCCAAGGAGTATTACCCTGCATCTACCATGGTTTAATGCATACTGGCCTAACACATTAAAAAAGACGATTTATTATTATTATATTTTTTTTAAATCTGCAGAAAATTTCAGGTCAGTGTCATACATTTCAGTACCAGTTTAATGATCAGACTCTTATAGTAAGGAGTGAGCCACTACAGTAGTTTGCAGCAGTGTAACCGTTAACTTATAGAAAACTATTAGAGCAATATTTTACATTTTAATTAGTTATTGATTGGTGGTGCGTGTTACGGTGAATATGAAATCACAATAAAATACAGTCAGCTCAACCTACAAGATGTAATTATAATAAACTGCTACAAGAAATTCTTATATCCATACAGTACAAACGCTATACCAAATCATTACCGGAATAATAAATACACCCTTCCACTTCCATTAAAATCAAAACGAGGTATGCTACATTATAAAGGAGGATCACACGGCAGTGATCCTGGACTGGTGAGCAGCTGAAGTCTTGTATCAACAAGATCCAGCAACAAAAATGAGTTTAATCTCCAATTGTAATCAAAAGAAAAGGTGATGTCACAACGGTAAACATGCCTCTGTTCCAGCATGTGTTGAGTGTGTTACAGGCATCAAATTCTAGCTATTTGTATTTATGAAATACAATTAGGTCCAAATTAAAATTCACATCAACTAAAAAATAAAAGAATTTTTTGCTTTGGGAAAAATTCCCACCCTTTTTTTTTTTTTTTTGAAATGGAGTTAATAAAAACAGCAGCTTTTCCAGTACTGAGGTATGTTTTCCACAGAGTAACAGTAAAAATGCTGCTTTTGCTATTATATCAAGCTAGGTGTGATAATATATTACTGTGATTCTGATACTCCTGTGCTGTAGTTTATCAAACAATGAAACTACTGCACTAATCAGTTGCAGACTCCACACGGGTACATATAGCGCGCTGTAGCTACATCTACAGAGAATGGACTCTTCAAACTTCGATCACATATCTCGCTCTCTCTCTCTCTCTCTCTCTCTCTATCTATCTATCTATCTATCTATATATATATATATACACACACACACACACACACACAGATATATATATATATCCTATCTTAGTTTACTAGATAAATGCAACTGTGAGCTTTGATTTCAGCTCATATCCTGTAGCCCAAAACATCACTACACAAAAACAAACAACTGCTGGCTGATCTTTTTTTTTAACCGTTCATTCAAGACTGAATTCGAAATTGAAGTATTTGATAGAATTTTTTTTTTTCGTTTTCAAGAATTACACATTTTCATGGATATGTATAATTATCACTTCATCCAGTGGCTCTGCGTGCGCACACTACCTCTCTGAGCAGGTCCTGCTCCAGGTTGTGTCGAGACAGGAGCATCTTCCTCTTGTACTGGCGGCATTGCAGCTCATAATACTGCCTCTGGCGTCGGAGCAAGCCTGCCTCTTCCTCGGCCTGGTGCTGCTGTAGACACTCCTTCTGCTGCACCAGCCACTCCTGCTTCTCCCGCTTTGGTGTGGATTGGTTCTCATTCAACTCCTGGGCCATTGAAGAGAATTTTTAACAGACATTAACAAATTTTACTGCAACGTTAACCTGCCATACAGGGAAAAATCTCCAGTTTCTACATCAGTGCGAACAAATTTACACACTCAATAGTGTCTATTTAATACACATAACGGTAACGCATCAACACTCAAATTCCATCTTTATCAAAGTTGAGTAAAACTACAGTACAAAGGTTCTAAAATGGTTCTAGTGTGCAGGCCCATACTGATCATTATAGACAATAACTTGAGGCATTATTTTTTCTGAAGCATTATTTTCACACTTTTATCATTGAATGTGGCACACTATCCCTGTCAACCGAAATGCTAACTTGACTATGGGCATTATGGGAGATAAGCTACGGGGCACAATAGCGGGGCACTTACAGTACAGTGAATTTGTAGCACGGTAAAGTGTTTATAGCGTTTTCTCGATTGCTGCACCATGCACGGTTATGTTAGAGCAACACTCTTCATTTATATATATATATATATATATATATATATATATATATATATATATATATAGTTTGTGTGAAAAAAAAACA
>JAQMYF010000021.1:18484713-18498192 GCA_030014195.1 Neosilurus mollespiculum
ATTTAGCTCTACTTCGACGTATCGAGCACTGTTTTACGGAAAATCGACTCAAGATCTTATATATATATATATATATGTGTGTGTGTGTGTGTGTGTGTTTGTGTGTGTGTGTGTGTGTGTGAGAGACCCTTCAGCACAGAACCGGTCGGAAATTACAGGAGCGTATTTTGAGACAGTGGATTAATGTATTAGTGGGTCAAAATGATCGGCTTTCAGGTTTTAGCACCAAATGTTTACATTTTATAATTACTCAATTGTGTGTTTTTATTGATTTATCTTTAAGAATTTTTTTTACTGCAATGCAAAAATCTGCAATCTAATCAAGAATTAAAATCTTATATCCAGCCAATAAGTCTTTTTTTTCTTTTTTTTAATTTTCCCCCATTTTTCTCCCTAATTTAGTCGCTTCCAATTCCCACCCATCAACTTTTGCCTTCCCTATCACACGACCACCACCGACCAAGGAGGGGCGCGAGCAAGCACACGCCCCCTCCGTGACATGCGATGCTACCGCCCGCCTCTTTTCGAACTGCCGTGCATGCGTATTTGGGGGTCGGCCAAACACACTCGGAGGGAAAGCGCTATCCGCCCCCTCGTACGAATGAGCTCACAGACGCCCATGATTGGCTGGTGATCGCTGTGAGTGACAGGGAAGTGAGCGTATGCCATCCTCCCTCCCGTGAGAGCTCGGCCAATTAGCTCCCATGGACTCCCGGTCACGGATGGCTGTGGCATCAACCCAGATTTGAACTTGCGATCTCTGGGTTGATAGTCGCGCACCTTGTCGATGCGCCACTCGGGAGCCCCAATAATTCTTTTTGATCTCTTTTTGGGAATAAAATAAGCAAGAGCAGAATGTCTAAAATTATTAACATTGTTTTAAGAATACTTGCCTTTTATTTCTTACTTACTTACTTAATCCTAAAATTAACAACAACAACAATAATAATAGGTTTTTAGCCAGTTTATGTTTAGTTGGTCTTTTTTCAAGAACTTTTTAATCAAATTGAGAAAGAATTAAAGTCAAATAAAAATTTACAAGCTAGTTTTGAGCTTTTGACTTCATCAACCATTGTATTTTGACCTAATATAGTGCTTGGAATGATTATTTATCCACTTATTTGTCACTTTTCTAAAGCTTAGATATTTTTCTTATTTTGAGAAATCTTACCAAGTGTACTCATCTATCTGCACTGGCAGATACTTTAACTTGCTTATAGTCTTGATCTTCTCAAATCGAGTATTTATTTCCTATATTTATACGGTTACGGTGGCTTTATTCATCAAAACCTGCATTTATTGAGGAAATGTATGACCAAAAAGTACAAAATCATCTGTCAACATTGCACGATGTTCAGGGATTCCCCCACCATGTCTGGTGTCAATACTTAGATTGAAATTTCCACTATCCATTATTTGGTTATAAAAGAACATAATTATACCAACAAACCAAAACAAAAAAAAAAAAAAGTCCTTTTTCAAACCCTGTCTTGTAAACTTTTTTCCTCTCCCTCTGTACGTTCACAGAACAATAACCCTTTTACATGAAGGCACGTTGTCAGATTGCTGAATTCAAACACTGCAGATTCTGATTTAATTGGTGAATGTGTCCCAGAATCATAGAAGGATGAAGAAGAAAGTGTTTGTTTGGAGTCTAACAGTGAAGACTTAAAAGGGTTAAATATTCGATAGGTTTTACAGAAATTTATGTGTTTTTTATTTTCATTTGAAAGGTTGTTGTTTACTCTTTCAAAGCACAAAATCAAATTTTTGAAAAATTCACCCATGTATTTGGTGCAGAATGGTCACATGTACACTTTTACTATTTCGACCACTTTGAGAGTCCTGAATTTAGAAGCCCTTTACCTCCTTGAGCTGCTCCTTGCGCTGTCTATACTGGCGTTTCTGTGACTCAAGCAGAGTAGTAAGCTCTTTCTTCTGCTGAGTCGAGATGTGCTGCTGGAACTTCTTTTCCTCTGTTGCAGCACTTTTACTCTGCAAACAAAAAGATGAGGAGTGACAAGAATTTACAATTGTAAATTCTTCTAAAAATATGTATACAGAAATACCACACCCCTGTAAATTAGTGAATATTCTACGTCACACATTAAACCAAATTGTTTTATTGCCTTGTGCTTAAAGTTCAGATATTTGACCTATTTTCAGACACCAGTGGATCACCAAATCTTCATCCAAAAAACTTCACCGTTCTTTAGGACGCTGCTTCCACACCTCCCCCTGAAAAGCTAATTTTCAGTGCACACTAGATGGCCTGTTTGGCTTCCTCCTCCCAATTTATGGTCTTTCCACTCTTTGTGCCTACTCTGTTTTGATTCATCACCTAAAAGCGCCATGCTGAGGGCACTCGAAGGCAGACCAGGAATGGTGGAGATACCACTGTGCAATGGGGGTGGGGGGGTGTAGTCTTAAGGCCAGCGAATCAGAAGGCCCAGCACACCATGACACACTAGTGTGTCCAACAACAACAAAAAATGGGTGAAAACCTTGTGTTTACGGCCAGCTCAAACAGCCCGGAGGGAAACGTAAGCATGCAGTAACCTCATTATTCGGCACTGGCGTTGTCTAACAGCTATTCGACACTGTAATGATATTTATGGGTCGAAAAAAGAGGTAAAAGCATACCATCTCCCCTTTAAATTATTCACATGACACTAATGTTTTTAACATATTGGGCAGCCCTCCAGTGTTCTCCTGTCCCATCATTTCCGAATTCTCATCCGTCTCCCTCACCTCTTTCTCAAATACAGCCTGGTGCTTCTTGTTCAACTTATCGCTCTCACTGCTGAAGTTGCTCCTCTGGGTCTCAAGCTCTTTATCCAGCCTCAGTTGGTGCTCATCCATCTCAGCCTTCAACTTGTTCTCCAACGCCATCAGCTGCTTCTGGTGCTGGCGGCGCATACGCTTGTAGCCAGTCATTTGCTCTCTGAGCGCTGAACCCTGCTCATGCTCCTGGATCTGACGTGTCACCAGGGAGGCCGTGCGGATGGTGGCAAAGTGATCACGGCCTCGACGACGCCTGCCCCCTCCACCCCCACCGCCACCTCCACCACCTCCAGAGGGACCCTGCTGCGAATCCACCTCAGGCTGGTAGGGCTCATCATAGATGTTATCATGGCTCTGGGAAACAGAGTAATAATGATGAAAAACAATTCATATTCACAGCTGCTAAAACCTTGCATCACAAATTCTGAGTCTCATTCGGAAAACAGGCATTCATGTACCGGATTCACAAGACATTCCAGGTTCACGTCACCGCTGTCACGGCTGCATCACTAGCATTATTATCCATGTGTTTTATTAGTAGTTGGTTAATCTGATCAGACAATTATTCTTAAAAATCCAAGCTAAAAAGACACAAATGATCTAAAACATAGTTTAAGCATTAGGGCACCATAAATTGGTGTGCTGATATATCGGTATGGATGTTCATAATTGATGATCAATGACAACAAATAAATGTAGACGCAAAGAGCATACTTGAACCATTATGGGGGTTGAAATATCAATCACATGGGAAAAAGTTCACCTTTACATTTATTACACTTTAAAATGGATAAATTTAAAACCAAGTGTTCCAGATTAGATGCCCTTCAATCATCCTGAGGTGAAACGGTCTTATTTAAAACCTGGCCTTAGGGTCCTTTTGCTACTGAAAGCCTGAATTACACTGAAAGCAACAGCAAGGCATCTCGTTTTCAATCAACTGCACCACAATTTCTGAGAAAAGATTCCAGAATTCAACAGCAGGTTCAATCCGCAGTAAAATCTGCTGCAGTGACTGAAGTGACAGATCAGCCAAAGTAGCAGGTCAAAGAGAAATGAGTGTTAGCAATTTTATAGATCAGCGATTTCAATGAGGTGCCCATCACTAAATTTCTAGGTCATCGAGGGCCACATCACAGATTTTCAAAAAGGCCAACCATGAATCCTGCATGGCAAAATGATTAGTGTAGGTATTCGTCCAGTTTTCCTGTATTCACTTTCCCTTCCTGACAATATTAGCTTGCAATCTTTAAGTCATGAATGACTTAAAATAGGGAGCCAGCTAGTGGAAGGATGATAAATTACGTTTTATGGTAAAGGTTGATGCAAAGAATGTACGATAATCATAGTCTTTAAAAACTCTCACGCGCCAGATTTGGCCTGCGTGCCTTGAGTGTGACACCTGTGCTGTAGATGATGTTTAAGATCTAATATAACCTTCACATTGTGTTTAGCTGCTGGTTTACTTTACAATATTTATTTTACACATGTTTATCTTGTAGCAGATATTGAGTGGGAAGTAAACCTATTAACGTATCTGTTCTGGTGACGGCTAACCTGCAGTGTTAACAGTACCGACAAACTTGAACCTGTTAGTTCATTACACAAGTTACTGGACATGTCCAGAAAAAGAAACAAAAACAAAAGAAGACACGTGCTCAGAAATAAAAGTGTAATTCTATAATATCCAATTATGCCCAATGTTGCATACAAATTATTTAATAATTGTGTTTCATTGGGTGAATTAGCCTAAAATGTCCCACATTAAAAGAACTGCGTGTCAACCATGTATCAGTTAGATTGTATGTCTGTGTGTGATGTGTGAAACTCATGAGCCCCCCCTAAAAAACAGACATGAAATATAAAAATATGTACGCGTCTCATTCTTACGGACAACGTGCAAAATTCTTCCAGGGTAAAGTGCTACCTTGAATGGAATTCTAGCTGAAGCAGAAGCTGGCAGTCAGATGGACAACTAAAGAATGCCTCGATTGCTTTTGGTGTAAATTGGCCTTAAGTATGTAGTGTTATCATTCTTAGAACTAAAGCACTCTAAGGCCTTCAGAAAAAAAGGTTATGGACACCCATGAGTCTGGTGAGAGATTTAAAAAGATCTCTAAATTATGTGCAATAAATAAGCCTATTGTAAAGAAAATAATCTCCAAAATGGTGGACAATTATTACAATTATTAATTTGGCCAAACTTTCCAGAAATTTCTTGAGTAAATATGTTTGTTTTTTTATACATGAGTAGCACATCCCCTGTCTAATTAAAATACACACATTATATTTCAAATGTCTTTGTTTTACTGATTAGGCTTAGCACACTTTTAGCTTTTACTTAATCACCTTTACTGTATAAAGTAGCTGCACTTCTTATTGTTTATTATTATTGGATATTGATCAGTGGTTTGTGTAGTATTCCGGTGTTGGAGGTTACTATGCCTATACAAATATACCCAAGAGATACTGACCAGTGGTTTGTGCAATACGGAGCTGTTAGAGGTGACCGTGTGCTCTCCCTCCTGCATCATGGCAATCTCACCGCTGTCGTCCGAGCCATCTGCTAGACTGTTCACTGAAGAACTCTGTGAGCTGGCGCTGATTGACATGGAGGGCAGAGAGTGTGAGCTCTCCATGCTGTTCACCGTGCCTGTGCGCAGAATGTACTGCTCCACATCCTGATGGCCAGGCATCAAACGAAGAGGAAATAAAAATCAACCGTTAACATCCCAGCATGCCTTGTTTCGAAGAATATACTAACATATAGACAAAACTGAACTCATAATGAATACACAAGCACACATGCAGATTACACAATTAGAACAATTTACGATGAGTGGGTTTGGAATGGATTTACAACCATTTTGCTTTCTGCAGACTTTACTGTGTTACAGGTTAGATTTTATATGGATCAGATTTCATTCTTTGTAACAGAAATCTACACATAATTATTCACTTAGATGTGAGTCTTCCAGCAAAGACTTGTTTTCGCCTGCACGGCTTTCAGATCCAGCATTATGTTCTGAAATTTCTTTGAAATTTCCTTCACAGGTGTAAGAGGAGTTGCGGATGACAATGGCGCCCCCCTTGTGAAGCAATGACAAAGCACATTCTTTGGTACGGAAAAGCCCAAATATTTATTTAATACAAAAACTAAATGGGTGCTCATAGAGTGCAAGGCACCCTCACCAGGCACAAATGGATTTTGGTGACAAGTGCATTAATTAACCTGAAGAATCTGCCTAGAACTGCAGGTTTTAATTATAACTTGACTTAGTTATGATAATGAAATGTCTCCCCCTAGTTGGTGTCTGATGAATATTCATTCAGACATTATTTTCACTTATTGCCCTCAGTCAATTTTTATTTTTTATTTTTTTTACATGATCCCATGCACAGATCACCTCCCAAGTTTAATGGTTTGTTACCTGTACCACACCCCACTGTAGAAACATACGACATTAAAATCCATGCATAACTTTGAGTTATACGGCACAGAAACAAACAAACGAATTAACTGAAACAGGTGAAAACAACCTTGTGGTAGAAGTAACAATGAAGATTCTGTGAAAGTTTCACAATAATCTATTCACAGATGTAGGAGAAGTTGTGGATTAATGATGGAAACCCCTTGTGGAGCAGTGATAAATTCCATGTTTTGCTATGAGAAAGGCCAAAAATGTATTGAATACAAAATAGGAATTGAACAACAGTTTTGACAATTCTGCGAATGTTTGGTCGAAAGTTTTGTCGACTGACTGAGAAGCAGTTACGAATTAGAAGTGTGATGATAATGCAAGACGCCACATTATAATTCTCACTATCTTAAGGGCAATAACTCACGGACAGCGACACGACATATAAATCAAAAACTCATTTAGAGATTAGAGGAGAGTAGCCAGATTGTTGTGAGGTGCAAGGATAGAGGAACTTGGTCACTATTATCCAAAGCATTCGTCTCAGGCCATCATGAGCAAAGACTCGCCCAAACTCAAGAGTATTCAGCTGTTCAGGTTGAGAGTCTGTGCCCATGAAGGTCTCAGATTCTTGATAGGATGATAGAAGGGAAACGTGATCATTTGCTGTTCCAGCTCATTTACTTTAAAGTTTATTCTTAAGTGCATTCTGAGATACCCTTCTGTGCACTATGGTTGTAAGGAGTGCTTATTTGAGTTACTACAGACTTCCTGTCAGTCTCTTCAGTCTGAAGTTTCCAGGAGTCCTTCAGGGTGAGTTGTTCAGATCAAAGAAATAAAGGTTGGTGGCACTCATCAAGCATAACCAACCTGGAAGCCTTTTTTTTTTTTTTTTTTTTTTTTTTTAAACTCCATTTACCAACAAGAGTGGGGGGATGTGTGGTGGTGAAGAAGGTGACAAGAAAAAGAGCATCTTTATTTAAAAACAAAAAAAAGCACCCTCTTCTGGCACGGAGTTGAAGTTGATTTGGGTTAATGTCTGGAAAACCGTGGGAGGAGAAGTGTGGGGGGGAAACTGGTCTGACAGATAACAATAGTGTCCTGCTTATGTAATCACAGTAATCAAAGAGGAGATGAGGTGAGCACACAAGGTAATGTTAATGTAACCTGCAACAGTACAATAGAGACAAAGCCATATAGTTGCTGCTCACCTCAGAGTGGAAAACATGCTCTTGCTCTCTTAAGATCTGTATTGAGAAATAATCGTGTACTATTATTTAGGTTTAAATATGCCTAAAAATCACTGTATTTCTGGGTGCAGTTTCAACAAGACAGGACTTCAACTTAATCATACATAATATTCTGACTGCCTTACACACAGTTCATTTTATACTAGCAAATACATCTATACTCATCTCTCTCACCACACACACACACACATATATATATATATATATATAAACACATATATACGCACACATACACACACATTATGCACAAGATGCTTTGCCAATATTTCTCTTTATCATTAATCTCTTTGATAATCTACTTTTGGAATTCAAGTTTAACTTGTACTGTTCTATAAGGCTATCTGTGGTTACACACACAGACACATACACAAAGATCCACATAATGGAAAAAAGACCCACCCTATCTACAAATGCTGCCTATGGTCCTGCAATGTGTGTGTATAAATAACTGCTCCCATGATGTTAGCAAGCTGGATGCTGTAAACTGTGTTCCTTTAATAATGAAATGCTCTGTGGTTAATATTTTAAAACATTAGTATATACTACACACTAACAGCACAATCCAACCAGGGTGTAAAAGCACACATTTATGGAGCACGGTTGATTTACGTTCCTGAGCTTCAGTATATACTAAAACTCAGACTGCGTAGGCTGTAAAACTGACGCTGTTAGCCACACAGCGCTTACCTCTGCTCAAAGCAAACAGCGCTCCTATCCTCCCTCTGGTTGTAAAACTCTTGTTTTTGTTTGCTTTTCTTTATGTTTCCGTGTAGTACGTACAAAAATTTAGAGATGTCAGTACATAGCTCTTATGCACCTGTTCAAGTGTGGATGCAAAGCTCACCTGTCATGACTTAAAAAATATGCCAGAACATCTCATATTGGTGTGCTTTTTTTTTTTTTGCTCAAGTTTCTATGTAGTACATACTAAAAAATTATTCGCCTCAGGCTCGGAGGACGTCCTGAATTCAGCAACATCCACCTCGTCTTTAGTGAACAATTGTCAATTAAAGGGCTGAGAACCAGAGTGGTCTAACCAATAGAAAGCTGTTTTTGAGAGGAACGGCATGAAAGTTTTAGCAAAATAAAAAAAAAAAAAATCAGGGATAATGCTCATGATAGGATTTAAGAAAGATGAAAATTCTGGCACTCATAGACCTTATCCACATCTGTCAAAATATGACCTTATGCCATTTTCCAGTTTTCGTGGGTTAGACCACTATAGCTCTCAGCCATTCAATTATAATGAGACACTCTATAAACAATACAGTATAAAAAATCTAAAGCATTCTTTTTTTATTTCTTAGTGTATAATATGTGACTTCATTTATATTATCCAGAGCAACTTATATTTTTGTCATATATACAACTGAGCAATTGAGAGTTAAGGGTTTTGCTCAAGGGCCCAACAGTGACAGCGTTAACCACTGAGCCACCACTGTCTCTCCAGCTATTTAAAAATCCTTAAGTGGGGGTAAATCCTACCTGGTATACTGGTGAAATTGTTTTATACGTGTTATTCTGGTGAAATTCTTTTACGTGTTATTCTGGTGAAATTTGTTTTTCGCGTAATACTGGTGAACTTTTTTTACCTGTTATACTGGTGAAATTTCTTTTTCGTGTTATACTGGTGAAATTTCTTTTTCGTGATATACTGGTGAAATTTCTTTTTCGTGATATACTGGTGAAATTTCTTTTTCGTGTTATACTAGTGAATTTTTTTTACGTGTTATTCTAGTGAAATTTTTTTTACCTGTTATACTGGTGAAATTATTTTTCCCTGATATACTGGTGAAATTATTTTTCCCTGATATACTGGTGAAATCTTTTTACCTGATATACTGGTGAAATCTTTTTACCTGTTAAACTGGTGAAATTTTTTTTTACCTGTTAAACTGGTGAAATTTTTTTTACCTGTTAAACTGGTGAATTTTTTTTTTACCTGTTATACTGGTGAATTTTTTTTTTACCTGTTATACTGGTGAAATTTTTTTACCTGTTATACTGGTGAAATTTTTTCATGTGTTATACTGGTGAAATTTTCTTTTACCTGTTATACTGGTGAAATTTTTTTTACCTGTTAAACTTGTGAATTTTTTTTTACCTGTTAAACTGGTGAAATTTTTTTTACCTGTTATACTGGTGAATTTTTTTTTACCTGTTATACTGGTGAAATTTTTTTATGTGTTATAGTAAATTTTTTTACATGTTATAATGGTGAAATCTTTTTACGTGTTATACTGGTGAAATCTTTTTTACCTGTTATACTGGTGTAATCTTTTTACCTGTTATACTGGTGAACATTTTTTTTGTGTTATACTGGTGAATTTTTTTTTTTACCTGTTATACTGGTGAATTTTTTTTTTTTACACGTGTTATACTGGTGAATTTTTTCTTACCTGTTATACTGGTGAAATCTTTTACGTGTTATACTGGTGAAATTTTTGATGGCTGTTACAGTCCACCCCTTAAGATATTTTAATTTGTTCAATACAAAATTAGCGCGTCCAGTCACTGAAGTGCTAAAGAATGTCACCAACCTCCTCCTCCTCAGTGCCCTCTGCAGCAGGACCATTGTGCGTTTCCTGAAATAGTATCTTCTTCATTTTTCGATATTGTAGGTTATCCAGCTCTCGCACAGCATCTTTAGTGCGCGCAATCAAATCCATCACCACAGTTTGAGGACGCTCACGACACAGGAAATGATGCTAAGAGGCAAAACAGACAAACAGCATTCATAATAAACACTATTTAAGACTTTCTAACAGACATTCATTTATTTAGTTATCTTTAGTAAGTGCTTTATCCAGGTCAGGGTCCGGATGGATCTCAGGAATACACTCTGGATCACAGGGAACAGTAAACATTCACACCGGGTGATATTTAGCACAGTCAATCCAGCACAATTAGAGAACATTATCGGCACATATATCCCTCTCTACGAAATCTATCTACAAGTGTGGATTCTCACACAACTACAGGAAGCACAGACCGGAACAACATTTGAGTATTTTGCAGTACGTGCTTCATCGGGGAAGGTTTTAAGATCAATGTTTTGAGGCAAATTTGTTTGTCAAGAAATCCTTGCCAAAAATAAAAAAACGGTATTAGTTAAATAACGTAGTCCCCTCCATAAGTATCGGAACAGCAAGGCCAATTAATTGGCTCTTGCTGTGCACTGAAGACATTTGTGCATGAGATCAAAAGATAGATAGCTTTAATTTACCGCTCTATATATTGACGGAACAGAAGACATATGGTTTAGCGCACCACTGTGGAAAGATCACTTTCAGCTTCCCAAAAGAAAACATGCGTATTTAGCCAAAAGTTGTGCTTTTATAGAGCTAGTCATGGTCCTAGATGAACAAATCTTGCATCTTTACTACGGAAGCAGGAAAAATTTACTTATTTTTCCCCATTTTGAAAGAAATGCCTACATATTAATATCTATTTACTCCTACTGTCACAGCTTTTTTTGAATGAAGCGTGCCAACATGTGTCAAACAAGCTTTTGTTCTATTCAGAAAGAACCCATGCAGATCTCACTGCTCAGACTAATGAAATACCTAACGACTGCACATCGGGGAGGTCCTTAAATAGGGGTAAAAAGTTTTTTTTTACTAATTTAAATCTCTCTCACCCTTTTGAACATGTTTTAAAATCCAAAATCATTAATCACGCAAAATTGGGTGTACGTTATTTACCATTTCGTCATGTGAAAATCAGTCATTTTTGGGGCTGAACAGAACAGAATTGATTTAACAGGAATTCTGGCCTGATTCCAAAATTCAATGACATCAACTGAAGTTTCACAAGTTGTCTTTTTTAGAGTTTTATGGTGGTAGACAAACACACTCAAAACTTGCCACAATGATGGTAATATGGCCCCAGTCACTGCCAACCACTTAGATCGTTGACTGGCTTCTTGTTGAAGACTCTGCCATTGCTGTTCAATAATCCTCTGATCAACTACTCAGAACTAACTACATACTACACTGTGGCCTAAATCAACACTAGTCAAAGATTATGGATTTGACCCAAATATAACATAGGGACAACCGTTGGCATGACAACCACTGAAGAATTATAGATCACATCCAAGCCTCTATATGGTCAAACTAAATAAATCATTTGTTTTGCTTTGTTGACGGAGGATCGTAAACACTGTTTATTTGTACAGAAACACTTCTATTTTTCACTTGGCAAATGACGGCAATGCGAATGACAGTGAAGTCTCTGCTGTAAAGCGGGGCTTGTACCTGTCTGCTGTGGTAAAGAGGGAGCTGACACGAAAGAAAAAGCTCTCAATTTACCAGTCGATCTACGTTACTAGCCTCACCTATGAGCTTTGGGTAGTGACCGAAAGAGCAAGATAGCGAATACAAGTGGCTGAAATTAATTTCATTCGCAGGGTGGTAGCACGCTCCCTCAGAGATAATGTGAGAAGCTCAGGATCCGGGAGGAGCTCGGAGTAGAACCGCTGCTCCTCCATGTTGAGAGAAGCCAGTTGAGGTGGCTCAGGCATCTGATTAGAATGCCTCCCTGGTGTGGTGTTTCAGGCATGACCAGCCAGAAGGAGACCCCGGGGTCGACCCAGAACACGCTGGAGGGACTATGTCTCTCAACTGGTCTGGGAACGACTCGGTGTCCCCACCGAATTGGTGGAGGAAGTGGCTGGGGAGAGGGACGTCTGGACCTCACTGCTTAGGCTGCTGCCCCGCGAACCGACCCCAGATCAATCGGAAGATGATAAATGTTGCCAAGCCATACTACCACAATAAAATGAACTTTATATATACACAGAGAGAGGGTACCCGGTTAATCAGATTTAAATTAATGATTTAAAGTTCAAGAAACTAATTAGGAAAGATTGAGACATTGATGGAATTGGATCAACATGGCATTGCTTTGTATTCATAATGTTACTGGTAACCGTTGAAACATATAGGTTTGCATGTGCATATTGAAAATGTACCCAAGAGCCCATGCCCCAGAAAAAAAAAAATTGACCACAGGGGTCCAGACGCTCCTGCCGAAAGGTCCATTTCATAATATGCCAATATAGAACAAGCGTAGCAAGTTTAAAAAGCCCCAGCTTCAGAACACGGCCAGTAAATGTTCGGAAACCTAATATACAGTTTTGCCTGTGACCTTGAAAAGTAGGTCAAGGTCACTCACACACAAATTCATCCCAGCACTCATAGTAGTGAGCAAGCATACCAGGTTTGAAAGCCCCAGCTTCAGTGCACGGGGCAAGTAAATTATGTGTGACGGGCGGACGGAACCCATTCCTATAGCTCAGGAGCTGCTGTGTGGGCGGGAGCTAAAAATGTTGTACATACATGACATGGGACAGTGCATTACTATTACATTTTAATAAATGTACACTTCGTGATATCATAATCAGAAGGCGAAGAAATGGTAATGTGCAAAATTTCAACCTCCTTGAGCGACCTCTAAATATGAACGCACAGCTGTCAAATTTTCACCCAAGTATTTTCTCAATAGGTGCAATAAAATGATGGGGTGAGAGTGAGAAGATTCAAAGTGTCAAAAATAGGGACCACCCAACTGCAAATTGTGAATAAACATGACAGTCATAGGAGTTGTGATAGGGACGAATGTTCACCTTGAGCAGCACGTCAGAGGTAGGTCTGTCCTGGGCAATCTTCTGAAGACAGGAGTCCACAAAATTTCGGAAATAATCCGACCTTAATTCAAACAAAACAAGCATGCTGGGTGTTAGACGAGGAGGGAGGTGTAAAAATTAAAATGCATCAAAAGACATCGTAAGGTGTTATCAGAAAATGAGGTGTGAAGGGAGACTATCGAGAGAGGAGGAGAGAAATACCAACACAAGGTAACAGATGTGGTGTTTCTGGGAAATGATTTCTCACCAATGATTCGACTGCAGGACTGGGCTTTCATTCTGAGCAATGTGGTATAAGGCACTCATAGCATTCATGTTAAATATGGGAGGCTTTCTCTCCGCTGCACGAGAGAGAGAGAGGGGGGGGGAGGACAGA
>JAQMYF010000021.1:18498238-18511951 GCA_030014195.1 Neosilurus mollespiculum
CCCCCCCCCCCCCCCCCCCCCCCCCCCCCCCCCCCCCCCCCCCCCCCAACACGGCCCTGTAAACACGTCCTAAAGCACAACATCTCGTCCACAGAAACCACTTCTGCATGCAGCTCCAGCACACAAACACAATAACGCGTGTTAAAATGAAGCGTCCTGACACGCGGTGGTGGTTTTTTTATTTTATTTATTTTTTTTATTTTATTGAAATCCACATCACGATGTCACTCTCAGGAGCTTCAAGAGCTCCTGCTGCTGTGAACAAAACCACTCTTGAAGCTGTGTGAGAGTGCGAGTGTCTATTTTTTGAAAATTTTTACATTCACAAGAAGTACATGATTCCTCCCCGAGTCAAATTATTTACAGGCGAGACGGCACAACAGACAAAAGATCCAAATTATCCTCCAACAAATTAAATGCCTCGTTATGAGCAGAACGAGTGTAATTATCATGAATAATACTCAGAAGAGCAACAAGACGTTTTTATTTTACAATCATGAAATGCGTCCCTTTAAAACCCAATAAGCTTTAAAATGATATTTCTTTTCTCAAAAAAGGGAAAACGCATCGATAAAAACACATAAAACGTCAAGAATCCGGGCCACGAAAAACACAACACAGCTTTATTCATTCAGTTTCATTAAAACTCTGGTACAGGACCAGAATCCATCCTTTTCCTTCATCATCATCATCATCACTGTTAGATTAATAAACCCTTTAAATTTTCCTCACGCTCCGTTATTTATCCGAACGTGTAACTGTTTATTATTTCTCACTCTTTGACGCTGCGCTCAGGACGCAGGTGCGTACATTGGTGCGTTCCTGTAAGACTGAAACAGGTCTGAGAGCGGCCGGAGGCCGTGGTGTTACACGGATCTTATGTAAGAGTCAAGAGCACATTTGCAAAAGGTGAAGTTTTACCCTGAGGGAAATGAAGGATCCGATCCCACAACACCTGCTTCACAATGACATCAGACTGAGAGAGGGAGGGAAAGAGGGAGGGGGGGAGGACAGAGAGAGAGAAAGAGCGGGAGAGAGAGGGAGAGAGGGACAGAGACTGAGAGGGAGGGGGGAGAGAGAGAGAGGGAGAGAGGGAGGGGGGAGAGCGAGGGAGAGAGAGACACAGAGAGAGAGAGAGCTCTTGTTTTTATTAGAGTTTCCTTAAGTTGTTTCTTTTTTCATGTAATTGCACAATACTTGAACAGTCATTTGCCAGCATGATGTTCTCACACTTATGCCAAGTTGGCTCTTTTGGGATGCAACCCTAGCCCAAAATCCTTTATAACACCTCCTTGCAAATTGTGCCCAGTTCCAATAGAAGATTAATTGTAATTCCTATAAAGCTGCACACTTTCTTTGCCTGATAAAATGACACATTAAAGACTTTTAAATGAGTTCCAGTTTCATATTAATAAGGAATCGAGCATCGTAGCAGTGTAGTAATGAAGTTACGTAGAATTATTAGATCTGTTGGAGTAGGGTGTACAGATGACGACGTGAGAAATTGGTACAGAATATGGGACTAAAGCAATTCTCTCTAGGTAGAGATGATACAAGTGGCCACTTGAAAAGCATTGTGGGTAAGGCAGGAACCATTAGCTATGGTGGCAGTGCAAAGCCAACCACAAATCACAAAACAGATAAATTATTAATTTTAAAAAAATCACAATAACGTTAACTTCTACTGTAAAACCGATGCTCACAAGGATTGTCACTGATTGGACAGACACATGTTCCTTCTTTTAAACCAGAAAAAAAAGCACAGGAACCAGAAATAATATAAAGATGTAAGCACTGCCTAAAAGCAGACCTACCTGAATCCCTTTCCTTTCACTTGTATCACCTGTCTTGTTAGTTTATGTATCCCATGATGACAGCCTGATCCGAAACTCGGCTTCTATTCACCCTCATGCTTTCCTGAAGCTCCAAACTTCTGATTTCAGCATTTGCTCCATGAACATTTATTTACTTAAAAGCGTGTCAGCCTGCCGGAGTCAGATTGTGTTTTAATTCTGTGCGAGTCTGAATGGTGGTGTATGAGCTTTTTTTTTGTGGGGTTAAGTTTCTTAATTATTTATGGATTAAAAAAATCCGTTTTGTTTCCATTGCTGCATATGTTTTGCCTACTTCTAAGACTATACATGACAACAGGAAGTCGATGTTCTTGAATTTATCCGGTATATAATTTAAAATAACTTGAATATTTACACACTTTAATCATGACAGACATATTAGGCGAGGTCCGTAGGCTCCGAGCAGAATCTTTTCCGCATACTCATTCAGAGTTTATTACATTCTATAAACAAAGTAAAGTTTAACTAACAGAAATAAAAGAACAAAAAATGTAAGATTAACGGGGGAAAAAACGAATCAAAAGTTTTTAAAAACAGAATCTGATTTATTATATAACGCATAGACAGGTTTCAACGTCCTTGATAACCTTCGCCGTGCACCTCAGTGAAGCAAAACAGCCAATCAGCACATCATCGACGCACAGACATGGGACAACCCTTCAAAATGAAGCTGATGGAAGGCCGGTCCATGTTTGAGAGTCATATTCCATAATTATAATGCTCTGCCCACACAGGCCGCTCAGCTATTAAGAAGTATCGCCCTCGTTGGGGTAATGAGATAATCTCTAAAATAATCTCTGGTAGATACACATGTGAAAGCAGCCTTTATTTCCTGTTAAAAAGACAGGTAGTGTGTCCATCCAATCAGTGATCCATGTTGATAGGGACTGCATCGAATCAATGACAATCTCTGTCAATAGAAAGTTAATGTCTTTGTGGTTGTCATTTTTTGCTGTGTGTTTTTTGTTTGTTTGTTGTTGTGATTTGCACTTTTAGGCCACCTTAATTAGCCAAAAACGTTCTTTTAATGCCGACACTTTTTTTTTTTTTTTTTTTATGAATAATCTAAGTATGATGTGACTTTCTCACTCTGAAACACTTCACCATGTAATACTATAACACACTGGCGTCAGACTCGAGGTCCACGGGCCAAATCCGGCCCACCAACTAATTTTATGTGGCCCGAAAGAACTTTCAAAGATTATGAGCATCGTACATGCTTTGCGTCAACCATTACCATGAGACCTACAAGAGAGGACAAATGCCTAAACGAATCATTTTGCTATGCGGATTTCACGGTTTCCCTTCTAGAGTAGATGTTCAGTGATTTTTCGGCCCTCGATCACCTTTAAATTTAGTGACGTGGCTCTCAGTGAAAATGATATAAGGTCATCAGATCATCCTCTAATACACATTATAATACACAAAATAATTAATATTGATGATAACTTAAGAGATGTAGCCTCCCTGTACTCCAATTACCTTCCATACTGTCCCAGTTCACAAGAACAGTCCCACAACGTCTGATCTAGCAACCAGTACAACACTTTCCTAGATTATCAAGTGCAACAACTGATTATTTCGACATAATTTGTGCCAATGTTCTACAGAAGCCTATAAAACCAAACAAGTAAATATAAAGCTCACCGAATGCTCAGTTACTTACCCAGCTCTATACATGTGATGCCAAGTGACCACACATCCACTTTCCCATCATACTGACCCTCATCCATGGCTAGGATCACCTCAGGAGCCATCCTACATCAAACATATTCCCTACTGTTAACAGTGCAGCTGCAATTAGTCACCAAAATCTTACTTAACATATCTTTAAAAGTACAGGCAATTCATTTTTATTAGACATTTATTATAAAATTGTTTTAAAAAGTTCATGTCTCACCAGTAGGGTGTGCCTACAAAGGAATTAGCAGGCGCCATGATGGACGCCGAGCCAAAATCTCCCAATTTCACCTGCCCCGGTTCCGTCAGCAAGATATTTCCAGCCTTCACATCTCTACAGAAAACCATACACAAAATGAGTCTACTAGGAAAGACTCGTGGTGCACAACAGCATGACGTTATAAACATGCATTCACAGATGTATGAGAAGTTGCAGATTAATGATGGCAACCCCCTTGTGGAGCAAAAAAGATGACAATAGTATGATGTAAATAAGATTCTGTAAAAGTTTGGTTAAAATAAGTGGACTGGTTGAGGAAGGTGTGACGACGGAAGACGGCATCATGAGACAACAGATAGGGAATGCAACACAAAAACCTAACATGTGGTGCACATCTGCGCGTTTATATCAAAGTTACAGACCAAGTTTGGTTAAATTCCAATTAACGGTTCAGGAGGAATAGCGGATAAAAGAAAAGTGTGACGCTGGACAATGACAGTGAAAACGCTGAAAAAGTGGACGACGTTGAACAATGACACATCAAAGTTCCTGCTGCGTCACTGCTACGTAGCTTTCGTTTTTACACCATACACGTGACGTATGTATGATGTATCCAAGCTGCTACGTAGACGCGTAAACTTAAAAAAAAAAAAGCGCCGCATGCTGGTGTTCAAGGAGATTGTGTTACGCATCCAGGAGTATTAGCAACGTAAGCTGGCGTTGCTGTGACGTGTCTTTCTTACTGCCACGTATCCTGATACGTGCGCAAGCCTGAAACGTCAACGTGTGTTAGCAGTACTAATGTGGTCCGACAAAAAGTGAGCAACTGTTTTTTTGGCCAGGCAGTGTACTTTCAGAGACCGTTCCATAGCAACAAGCAACAGACGTAGCGGTCATAACACTTTCGGGACCTGGCTGGAGCAGGATTTTAAAAAAATAAGTAAAAATCTCAGGGACAATTCAAGTCAATACACAACTTTTAACAGAATAATTACTCAAGCTGAAGTAATACAACACAATTATATGTAAAAAGGAAACTCTAAAGTATAAAAATTGGAGAAAAAAAAATGGTGCTAGGGGAAGTGACACTACCTGTGTATCATGTTGTGCGAGTGGAGATACACCAGGCCCTGCAGAGCACCATGAATAATCGCTGCAATCTCTACTTCCTGCAATGGCTTTTTGTGCACTGAGTGAAAACAGGAAGAAAAACAGCAGTTCTCAGTTTCATCAGTGAACTCTACAGAGCTTATACAGTCCGAAATTACATAACGTGCAACACTTAACGCTTACATTAAAGAAAAAAACAAACCATACACTACATTAACACACTTTTCTATAGTCATGGAGCAATAATACCATAAAAAAAATTCTTATTTCCTCCGTGAAATAGAAAAGGTCAAAATCATGTGCACTGTTTGCCAGTGCTTGTACTGAAAAGCGAGGCTCACTAAAACTGTTAGACAAACACACAGAAGTAAGATACAATGATTAGAGAGTCAGTCGTTAACTCGAAATAAGTCACTTAAAATTTTGCTGATTTTAAAAACAAAAAAAAAAAAAAAAAACCAACAGTAATGAAAAGAAAGTAAACTGTGCTCTGTAAAGGTGGTTTAGTATATACTATATAAAACAAAAAAGAAAATCAAACTAAAACAAGATGCATACGGTATATTTCTCCATTACAAAGCATGAAATGATGACGTTCCATCTGTGGAACTACTCAGCATCATCCGCCAACGGTGCATAATGGTTCATTATAATCTGAATGTTTTTAAGCGTACGGCAAGAGAAGATTCCTGTGCCAATCAGTAGCCAAGGCAGAAGCACGAAACAGACAGGGTTTAAGCAGGGTCAGTAGGTGGGGGGGGAAAAATCTTTATTTGTTTACCTTCTATAAGATCTGAGGCTGAACCCAAACAATACTCCATTACCAGCTGAAGGACAAAGAGGAAAACCATGATTAGGGTACATGACACTGACTGGTCAACATTTTGCAGAACATTCTGGAACCTTTAGACTATTTTTTTATTGGGGTTTTACAGAGGCTCATTCATTTCCCAGAAATATCACCTAAACATGACATACAGGTGGAAATAAAATGGAATCGGCCGTGATGTCTTTCTGAAACCGTTTGCTTTCTCCCGCACAGGAGTATCGACGACCAATTACATCAATTCATCTCGGACTTTTACAGTTTTTACAAATCAGTGTTACACTGCAAGTGATCATGCGCGCACAAGATCGTTCCTTCACGCACACGTTTCTGTTACTGTAAACAGACGTAGAACTTAAACAAGATGTAAAACTGGTGAATAATCGATACTAAGACCGTAAGCTGGGGTGATTTCACCAGGAAACCTTTATATTCAGCCAAAATGAACTGATAACAGAAGATAAAACATATATACAAGCTACTCAGTAGTGAGTAGGCAGCTTTTAATACTTTTTTTTTTTTTTATATATGAAAATGATTTAAGAATAGCAGCGTTAAACATTCTTTAATCATTAGTGTATTTCATATGGTTGCCCTAGTTATTTGTACCCGATTGTTTTTGTACTGCGAGACGAACGACACGTATGCTTTAATACTATAGTAGAGTTCCACCACAGGCATGGAATATAACTTGGAAGCTTGTCCCGTGTCCGTGCCTGAGTTGATGCTGACAACAGGCATGAGGAAAACAGATTTAAATTGGCAAATCCAAAAGTAAAGACACACTTGTTTTATTTTAGCTCACGGTATATAAATAGTTTATAGTAACTAGCTATGCCGTGAACAACAGGACCAAAAGAGTTGTCTGATTTTCAAAGAGGGCGCATTGTGGGTCAGTGTGAGGGTCAGACTGCACAAAACCTTGAGATTCCGCTCGCCTCAATCCACTGAGTGATTGCACAATTCACCAGACCTCTCAGGTTGACCTGAGCCCTCTGACCGGCGTCTTCGACCGCTGTCTGTCCAGCACCATGAGTGCAAACAAGAAAGATATACTCATTAAACTAACAAGAAATCAGCCAGCTCATGGAAGGTGGCAAAACGAAGCTCTTGTACACGGTCTTATCACTTCACACATTGACTACCGTAATAGTGTTTTCTATGGTTCACCAGCCATCCGTCTCAAAAAACATCACCAAACATTCTAAACCTAGTTTTGGTCATATCACGCCTCTTCTGCGTGACCTTCACTGGCCCCCAGCACCTTCGTTTATAGGGTACTGCTTCATGAATTAAATCCATTTACAGAGCAGCCCCGGCATGTATCGAGGAGCTTGTCACAATACAAGCAGAAGATAACTACAGGTGGAATATTACTTAAGAAGCTTAAGAATTAGCAGGATTCGAATTATTATATTCCACAAGAGCTTCATGCAATAAGGGGCACAACAATCTTTTTACGACCGCAAATAATTAAGTTTAGCATCTTTTATTATTGTGGTTGCATATTTACATCCAGATTTTTGACTATCGCCTCTTATACACAGAATAAACTTGTTGGATTTATGTAATTCCCTTTTAATCATTTTATGACTAAAGCACAATAAGAGTTGATAATTTATTTTTATTATTATAAACAGAAAGACAGCACCAGTACACAAGGTGGGGAAGTTGTGTGAAATTTTGCACCCTGCATATGAGCATCTCATCCTGCGTCTTATCGGGTGGTCATATCAAGCTGGACGAAGTATTTTAGGACCATTATACCTAACGTTTTAGTACAATTGCCCAATTTCTGGACACCAACCAGTGTCTCACCGTAACTTAGGCAGCAACATGTCAAGCATTACATATTAACTGACCGACAGTTGTTTGGTTCCTGTTTGGCCGTAAACAGTTTTGCTGTCACGCCGATATACTTAAACGAGATGCTGGTTGTGTGTGTGTGAGAAATTCGGTGTCCTTCCTGCCTATCCGAAGTTGGGGACATTCCCGAGTGTCACTGCAGTACCAGAATAACTCTAATAATATTCACATATAAACAAAACTTGCAGCAGTTAGCTGCACATTCTGAAACTTTTAGCTTAGACTTCAAGCTGTAGTTAAATACGAAATTATTTTTGAGCCTCTTCAACAATCCTAAGATGTAAGAAATATTCTATCAGCAAAACAGGACTGATAAAATCAGCACAACACCAAGAACAATGGTGGGAAACGCTTCGTCAGTCGAAGCAAGCCCAGGACAAAATATAAACGCTTCTGCAGCCAAAGGAAATGGCGCTACTGTGTCAGTACACTCTTCACTCAGGAAAGCACAATTTCCCTCTCATTCCCTCCCTCCCACACACTCACCCATGCTGTGTGCTCTCGCAAGTAGCAGCCTTTGTACTCTATGGTGTTGGGGTGCCGCAGCTTCTGAAGAAACTTCACTTCTTTGATGATATCCTGCCATTTCTGGAAGAGGAATAAGAGACAAAAAACAAAATGCCAATTTTTCATTAAAGGAGCTGCGTCATGATTTTTACCCAAATTTAGCTGCCTAAAAGTCGTGTAAAGATGCAAGATAGCACGTCCGCCTCACAGCAAGAAGGTCCCGGGTTCGATTCTCGGGCTCAGAGCGTTTCTGTGTCGAGTTCGCATGATCTCCCCGTGCTTGTCTGGGTTTCTGCGGGTTACTCCGGTTTCCTCCCACAGTCCACAAACATGCACAGTAGGCTAATTGGCTGTTCCAGATTGCCCCTAGGTGTGAGAGTGTGAGTGATTGTATGTGTGTTGGCTCTGTGATGGCCTGCGCTGTTCAGGCTGTACCCTGCCCTCGCCCAGAGACGGCTGAGATGGGCGCCTCCCTGCGGCCCTAATTAGGATTAAGCGGCTGAAAAAGTGAATGAGTGAAATATCTTGATATGCGAACATGCTTGAGCACTAGAGATGGGGGGAAAAAATTGATTCGGTTACGTAGCAGAATTCGTTTGCGGCAATTCATGTACCGCCACATTAGCACCGACTTTGTTTTACTCATTTTTTTATTTTATATGTTTGAATTTGAGGTGGTGGAAAGCTGCTGTCCCTCTGTAGTCCTACAGGTGGCTTACGCTGAACTATTCGTACATTGGCAGGCAGCACAGCATCCCGTGTGGCAGCAGTGAATTATTTGCTAGCTTTGTTTTAAACGGTTCAAGGTTTTAAAATCGTAACAAAAAAAGTGGCAAAAAAAAAAAAAAAAAACCTGTAATACAGCATCAGGAAACGTAAAGACTCGCGACACAAACTGAATCGGAACCTAGGGATCATGAAAATATTGTATCTGTGGTTCCTGGTGATTCCCAACCCTGCTGAGCACAGCGTTTTCTCACCTCGTTCGACTGCTTGCCGCTGTACGACATCTTCTTGATGGCCACCACTTCATTGGTGCGGATGTCATGGGCCTGCGAAAGGAGAAGGAAAATGTTTCGTTTCTTTTTCACTGCTGAATCTCATTTTGCGAAACAAATCTCTTTCTATTTTCCATACTTACAAAGTAAACAGCCCCGAAGCTGCCATGGCCAATTTCACGCAGGTCTGTGAAGAGTTTTTCTGGATCTTCCCTGAAGAAGAGCTCGGCCACCTCCGGGTCCTTCAGACTCCCGGCCCGCACATTTGATGGCATGGCCAGCGCCTTCACACACATTCGGTAACATTATTAAAAGACGGGCAACTGTGTTACTAACACTCAAAGACAACGATGCGTAACCATGACAAATAAAAGAAGAGGTGCGACCAATTCAATCCATTACCAACCGGAGTCTCAATCTTAAAGTCTTTCACCTGAAAATGGCTGGTCACAAAAAGGAGAGTCAAAAAGAAAAGCTCACTCAAAAGGGATCTAAACGGATAAAAAAGCCTCATGTGGAAAGGTTTTTAGGTTAACTAGTTAACATTAGCATCCACTAGCAGTCTTTGTTCTTATTCATTGGCTACATCTGCCTAAAAACAAAGCTGTACTGGAGGCGTTGTAATCGCCAGAGTTTGAGAGTCAACTTGTCCAAAAACAAAATCCCGACCACACCCTTACATGGATTTTCACCAAACTTGGTGGGGACGCTACCCTACCCGAGCCCCAAATATGATCTGATTTTGTAATGCCAAGGTCAAAGCTGAAGGTCAGTGCAAGGTCAGAAAGTCAGTGCTGCCCATAGAATTTGAAGTAGTGAATTAACTGTAGCCTGATCAGGCTTGCTTTGACAATGTGTGCGCCACAAAGGTGTAGCGTGGCACAGACACATTAAAGTTATGACCACATACATACATATCCCCAGTAGTATGTGGAATTGGTCTCTGGGTTAACCTCTGCAGTGTGCTGTCTGGCTTAATATCATAACTGCATGTCTTTTCAGCATTTTCTTTTGGAGAAAAAGTAAGTGGTAATGTTCCTGCAGAAAGCTCGGCAGGGCTGCTGGGGGAACATGGTGATTTCACTTTGCCTTGTCCTGTGACGTTAATAAAATTCAAAGTGCTCTACACCATCAAGCGGTCATTGAACGAGTGGTGTAACGTATGTTTAGTTGTGCGTTTGGTGGATTTAATATAAAGGTTAGACGCATGATCCAAGGGTACAATCAGGAGAGTTGCCAGAGTTCTTACTGTATATTCAATTTACCTTTGCACTAAATATCACCTAAATAAACCTTTTTGCGTTTTAGTTATTTTAAACTTAGTAATATATCCCCATATTCCTATGTAACACATAACAGAAAAATCAGTGATGCGGTTGGTTTTTGCTTCGTAAAATTTAAACAGGGAATAATTTGGGCTTGATTCAATCATTTCAGCACTAACGCACAAAGTCCACCCGATATTTTAATACAATCATTCAAAGAACTACATATTTTGGAATAAAATTAATCAAGCCGTAGGCGGGGTACACCTTCAACAGCTCACTAGACCGTCGCAGGGTGAACACACACACACACACACACACACACACACACACACACACACACACACTCATTCTCACAAATATTCACACCTATCACAGAAATCCTAAGTCCTAAGATACCTTTCCAAAGAACCAATTTAAAAAAATAAATAAATCATCAGTTCATCATAACCGTGGTTGTGGTGTGTTTCTTGTAAAATGGCCTTTCATTTAATACCACTTTCCTCTTTAACAACATGAAACAGACACACTTTTATATTTTGTAGAGCTCCGAACACAACTGCACTTTGCTAACTAATCACACCAAGCAAGACTTGAACAAGAAAGAAAAAAAAACATGTGCCTTTTCTTTGCACGCAGAACTGCAACGTTTCTTCTCCAGTGACATCGGGGCCTTTCGGCTTTTTACGTCTGTTTTAAAACCGTTGTAGAAGTGAGCGTCTGCTCTGAGTACACTTCGTGTTGTTCACACACACACACACACACCCACACACACAGTTTAGCAGCGTTTAGGAGCAGATCCAAGTTTTTTAACGTTTATTTTATGATGTTTATTTATGGCATAATCGAAAATAGTGTCATTTACTTACGGTATTAAATTAACTCCATCTTTGTTTATATGTTGCAGCATATAAAAATGGAGCATTTTGTTTGCTACGATACATGGAAGACCGGCACGCTGACTGCCAGGGCTCACATCCTTTGTCGCGCCGGATCATGCTTCTGTCCTGAGTTTTCCGTTCGCTGCCTTTTACTCGCTGATTAACGTGTTCACTTGTATCACCTGGCTTCCTCCAGCATGCTGACTTCATCGGCCAGCGTGGCTAACAGTTCTAAAAATCCTCCACCTACAGGAAACACCCCGTAGCCACATTTTTCACAAATTTAAAGATCACTTCATGAGCAACATTCTTGTATATGATGGTACATCACTAATGCAGTGACCATCAATTGATTCCGGATAGCTGGTAAATGAACAATGCAGTTTTGGAACTTGAGAATGTAAACACTTTATATTTTGAAAGAGCTGTTTGTTATTTTCACTGATGAACTGCACAGTGTGCATGGGAGACCAAGTCAAAGTCACCAATCAGGAAGTCCGTTTCATGCCTTCAACATACAACATAAGTAATTATGACGTTAGCAGGTGTACACATACACCAGTCGGTAAATTACGAGCACAGATTTCGGGTATTTTTATGAATTAGTAATAATAAATAAATAAATGGAAGCTCAGAATGCGGCGAACTTAGCTTAACAGCCAAATCAACGTTGTATTAGCCAATAGGACCGTAGCTAACGGCTAGCAGAAGCCTAGCGGGTTGTCGCAACGATTGTCTCAAAATCACTCACTGTTCACTATGTATCAAGAAATGTAGTGCACTAGCGAAGGTCACTAACCAAGCAATATATACCATCATGCTTTGGGTTTAGGCATTTGGAAAAACGGGAGGAGAGAGAGCAGCGGGAAAATGTTAGCCTGTCCTGTAAATGTAATTTTGCATTAAGTTTAAAGCCAAAGTGTACAACACATTATATATGGACAGTCAAATACAAATAAGAATAATTGAAGAGGTGGGGTGATGCGTCATCGTACTGCATGGGCAGTTTTACAGTAATCACGCCAAACGTCTTTCATAGGGGTCAAAAAGTAAAAGTGTTGTTTCTGTCAAAATATGAGTAAGAGACGCATTCCTCCCAAGACGCAAAATAACAAAAACAACAACTTTCTCAGGTTTTGAATGTTTAGGAACAAGAATGTGTGTTTTCAGTAAAAGACATCATGTGTACTTCAGTAAGTTTGCCCAGGAGTTATATCAATTGTTTAAATAAAATGAGGCGTGTGACTGTATTTTTAACATCAACAAACTTCATGGTAGTTTGGTTTACTTGACAGAAACATCATGCACGTTTTAAAGCACTGCGGTCTGTAGTAGGAAAGATTAAATAAATATTGTAGTATCAGTTATTCAAAGGAAAGAACGTTTTATTTCATCTACAAGCCCCACATAGAAAAAAAGATCAGTGTCTAAAGGAGAATTTTATCAGAATGAGACAAAAAAATGCACTTTAAAGGGCACCTGGGGTAAATTAATGCTACTAGCTCTTTAAAACAATCACGTTTTGCATCAGTGGTTCCTTTTTTTTTTTTTTTTTTTTTGGATTTTTCCGCCATTTTCACCCATCAACTTTTTGCCTTCCCTATCACACGACCACCACCAACCAGGGAGGGGCGCAAGCAAGCACACGCACCCTCCGTGACATGCGATGCTACCGCCCGCCTCTTTTCGATCTGCTGCGCATGCGTATTTGGGGGCGGCTTAACACACTCGGAGGGAAAGCACTATCCGCCCCCTCGTACGAATGAGCTCACAGACGCCCATGATTGGCTGGTGATCGCTGTGAGTGACAGGGAAGTGAGCGTATGCCATCCCTCCCTCCCGTGAATGCTCGGCCAATTAGCTCCCATGGACTCCCGGTCACGGATGGCTGTGGCATCAACCCGGATTCGATCCTGCGATCTCTGGGTTGATAGTCACGCACCTTGTCAATGCGCCACTCGGGAGCCAAAAATAAAAAAAAATTTTAATATTTCTATACAATTGTATGTCTAACATAATAACTGTTTGAAGTGTAAGTCAAAATAATATTAAAGACAATTTCAGTATATTACAAAGTGTCACCGCCTTCTTTTTTTACTTTAACATACTAAAATTGCCGGCATGAAAGTCGGACATATCTGGTCAAGTTCAGTTACCGGCTTCACAAACAAATATTGCAAATTTGTACTACTGTTTTTGATTACAAAATAATAATTTTGGAGTGTGAAAAGGATGTTTAATGTGTGGTTTTGCTAATTTTGTTATATTTTGACACAAATCACCTTTTTAATGAGATGGGCCTCTGAACGTAACGTCTGTTAAGATCCATGTGTTTAATATCTTGGTCTGTATAATGTACATCTTACAGGGGCCGGTGGCACAGCGGTTAGGGTGCCAGGCTCACAATTGAGAGATGGGTTCGAATCCCCTTTGGACCCCCACCGTGCTAAGACCCCTGGGCAAGGTCTTAACCACAAGTGCGCCTCTGTCCACCCAGCAGTATAAAT
>JAQMYF010000021.1:18541891-18564771 GCA_030014195.1 Neosilurus mollespiculum
GTTCACTGTTTATTCTCTATCTGTGTGCTGCTTTTTTCTATCTGTGTACTGCTTTTCTTATGTGCTGCTGGAAATTTCAATTTCCCTGAAGGAGTCATCCCAAAGGGATCAAAAAAGTTAAGTCTAAGTCTAAGTCTATTATTTTGTTTGAGTCATTTAGGACATCACATACACAGTTGTGGTTGGTCTGAGATGGGCAAAAAATCACAGGCAGTCGCCAAAGAATGAGATCGAGCTAAATGTAAAGTAAAATGAGATTGAGCCTTTACCCTGGGTTTACACTGTGGCACGATCACGTGATTAAAAAGTGTGGAGCTTCATGATTCATGAAGCACGATTGAGGTATAAAAAGGAGGCAGGGTGCAGCCAGGAGAATGAAACTTGAAGAAATCATGTTGCCAAGTTCATCATGATCCCTTACGATGGTGCATCAAGATCTCTTACACTCTGTTATGCTCTCTTAAGGTCTACTGTGCTCTATTATGATTCCCACGCTCTATCACGATTGGTGTGAAATTGTAATACATCGTAATAATTGCAGCAAAATTTCTTAACTGTCAAAATTCACCAAGTTCCTTCAGGATCATCACAAATCCACCAAGTTCCCTAATGATCATTATGACTCCACCAAGTTCCCTCAAGATCATCACAAAACCAAACAAGTTCTCTTAGGATCATCACGAATCCACCAAGTTCCTTCAAGATCATCACAAATCCACCAAGTTCCTTCAAGATCATCATGAATCCATCAAGTTCCCTCAAGATCATTATGAATACACCAAGTTCCCTCAAGATAGTCATGAATTCACCCAGTCTTTCAAGATCATCACAAATCCACCAAGTTCCTGCAAGATCATCATGATTCCATCAAGTTCCCACAAGGTCATCACAAATCCACCACATTCCCTCAGGATCATCTCAAGTCCACCAAGATCCCGCAAGATCATCATGATTCCACTAAGTTCTCTCAAGATCATCACAGTTCAATCCCATGACAAACACACACACACTCATCATAATCTTCTCAAACTGTGGAGAGCGTGGACATTGTGCCCCAGTGTAAACCCAAGGTAAATGACAACCCACACAATGTACCTCAAGGCTGCAGGCCTTGAGATTGTGATATTGTGGCTTTAATGTGGTTTTAAACTTCTTACCATCAGCTGCTTGGATACTTTTGATTGATAGATGTTTCCAAACATGTCACTTCCACATAATGTTTACATATGAAAATCATAAACACAAGTTTAAATATCCTGCTCATATCAGCATATTTTTATATAAAATAGAATACCTTATTGATCCCGGAGGAAATTGTGTATAGTCGTGCAGCTTGTTATAGACATGTGTAAATACCCTGTACTTCATGACTGCACACAGAAATTTTATAACAATAATAACCTAATACATTTTCAAGTTTCAGGGTTTATTGTCATATACAACTAACAGTGGAACATCACTACCGGCAATGAAATTCTTGGACTCAGAGCCCCCTTAATATTGCACAAAAGAAACAAATATTGCACATAAAGAACATTTAGGTAAAATATATAGTTAAAAATTAAAACTAAATAATAAAGAAATAAAATAAAAACTAAAAAAAGTTCAAAATAAATATACACAAGGATAAATACAAAAATACTTAAAAGAAATACTGAGGTGGCTGTAGTGCAGAGTTAGTGGTGTGTGCATGTACAGTGTGTACAGTGAATGTGCAAATTATTGTGTGCATTTTGTCCAGTATTATCAGCAGTTCAGTAGCCTGATGGCTTGTGGGTAGAAACTGTCCCTGATTCTGCTGGTGAGAGTCCGGATGCTCCTGTACCGTCTGCCCAACAGCAAGAGTGTGAAGAGTGTGTGGCTGGGGTAGGCGGAAACAGAGAGGATCCACTGGGCCTTCCTCCTACAGCGCTGTTTGTAGAGGTCCTGGATGGCTGGCAGATCAGTCCTGCTGGTGCGTATGCTGATCTGACCATCTTCTGTAGAGCTTTGCAGTCCAGAGAATTAAAGCTGCTGTACCAGGTAGTGATGCAGCCAGACAGAAGACTCCTAATGGTACATCAGTAAAAGTTGGTGAGCATTCTGGAGTCCATGCCAAACCTCCTCAGCCACCGAAGAAAGAAGCTCAGATCCTCAGTGATGTTGATCCCCAGGAACCTGAAGCAACTGAATCCCTCCACCTCTGTCCTCTTGATGTAGACAGGGGTGTGCCCTCCACCCTGCATTCTACTGTACTCTACAATGAGCTTCTTGGTCTTGCTGACATTGAGCAGTAGGGTATTGTCTCGGCACCATGATGTCAGGGCTCTCACCTATGCTCTGTAAGCAGACTCATTTCCATTTGAAATGCAGCTGATGTTTGTAGTGTTGTCTACAAATTTGATGACGATGTTGGAGCTGTGTTTGGCCGTACAGTGTGGCAGTGAAGATGTGATATGAGCTTTGACTATGTGCTAAAAGCACTTCATGATGATGGAGGTGAGTGCCACTGGGCCATTACATTCATTGGGGCAGCTCACATTAGGTTTCTTTGGGACAGGGACAACAGTGGCATGTAGGGACTACAGACAAGAGCAGGGAAAGGTTAAAAATATTTGTGAAAACATCTGCCAGTTCCTGAGCGCACGCTTTGAGAATACGGCCTGGGATGTTTTCCAGTCCAGGAGCATTTCCGTGTGTTTACTTTTTTAAAAGTATTTGCACATCTGCCTGAGGGACCTGAAAAGGACAGCTGTCCTCCCCTGACAGAAACTCCAGCTTCTTGTGGTTCTCAAAGTGAGCATAGGTGTTCAGCTCCTCACGTAATCCATGATGGTCTTTAGCCCACTCCACATGTGCTTCATGTTTGAGCCACTGTAACAGGATTCCACCTTCTCTCTGTACTTTCCCTTGGCCATTTTTATTGCTTTCCTCAGATCATGCTTACATGGATTTAAATGCGGCTGTCCTTGCTCTGAGCGTAGCGCACCCCTCTCTGTTGACCCACGGCTTCTGGTTGGAATAAGTCCGTACAGTAACCTGCGGTATGACATCATCGATGCATTTGTGAATGTATCCAGAACAGAAAACTATGTATTCTGCATAGTTCATTCACATTATTGTTGGTACCAGTTTTGAAAATTTCCCAGTCTGTAGTGCCGAAGCACTCACACAGGACGTTGTCTGATTGGTCGGTCCAGCATTGAACCGAGCGCATCATCGCCTGCTTGCACTTCAGCCTCTGCCTATAGATTGATAGCAGCAGGACTGAGAAGTGATCTGATCTGCCAAAGGCTGGTTGGGGATGGGTTTTGTAGGCTTCTGCAAGTTATGGCAATGTGTTGGAAAATATATGTGCTGCTAGTACTTCAGCAGAACTTTCTTCAGGTTCACATTGTAAAAGTCACCAGCCACGATGAAAGCAGCCTCCAGGTGTATACAGTGGGGCAAAAAAGTATTTAGTCAGCCACCAATTGTGCAAGTTCTCCAACTTAAAAGTTGAGAGAGGTCTCCAATTTTCATCACAGGTACACTTCAACTATGAGATACAAAATGGGGGAAAGAATCCAGGAAATCGCGTTGTAGGATTTTTAATGAATTAATTGGTAAATTCCTCGGTAAAATAAGTATTTGGTCACCTACAAACAAGCACGATTTCTGGCTCTCACAGACCTGTAACTTCTTTTTTAAAGGGTCCTCTGTCCTCCACTTGTTACCTGTATTAATGGCACCTGTTTGAACTCGTTATCAGTATAAAAGATACCTGTCCACAACCTCAGTCAGACTCCAAACACCACCATGGCCAAGACCAAAGAGCTGTCAAAGGACACCAAAAATAAAATTGTAGACCTGCACCAGGCTGGGAAGACTGAATCTGCAATAGGTAAGCAGCTCGGTGTGATGAAATCAACTATGGGAGCAATTATTAGGAAATGGAAGACATAAAAGACCACTGAAAATCTCCCTCGATCTGGGGCTCCACGCAAGATCTCACCTCGTGGGGACAAAATTATCATGAGAACGGTGAGCAAAAATTCCAAAATCACATGGGGGGACCTAGTGAATGACCTGCAGAGAGCTGGGACCAAAGTAACAAAGGCTGACATCCGTAACACACTACGCCACCAGGGACTCAAATCCTGCAGTGCCAGACGTGTACCCCTGCTTAAGCCAGTACATGTCCAGGCCTGTGTGAAGTTTGCTAGAGAGCATTTGGATGATCCTGAAGAGGATTGGGAGAATGTCACATGGACAGATGAAACAAAAATAGAACTTTTTGGTAAAAACTCAACTTGTCGTGTTTAGAGGAGATAAAATTCTGAGTTGCATCCAAAGAACACTATACCTATTGTGAAGCATGGGGGTGGAAACATCATGCTTTGGGGCTGTTTTTCTGCAAAGGGACCAGGACTACTGATTAATGTAATGGAAAGAATGAATGGGTCCATGTATCATGAGATTTTGAGTGATAACCTCCTTCCATCAGTAAGGGCATTGAAGATGAAACGTGGCTGGGTCTTTCAGCATGACAACGATCCCAAACACACCGCCCGGGCAACGAAGGAGTGGCTTCGTAAGAAGCATTTCAAGGTCCTGGAGTGGCCTAGCCAGTCTCCAGATCTCAACCCCATAGAAAATCTTTGGAGGGAGTTGAAAGTCTGTGTTGCCCAGCGACAGCCCCAAAACATCACTGCTCTAGAGAAGATCTGCATGGAGGAATGGGCCAAAATACCAGCAACAGTGTGTGAAAACCTTGTGGAGACTTACAGAAAACGTTTGACCTCTGTCATTGCCAACAAAGGGAAGTATTGAGATGAACTTTTGTTATTGATCAAATACTTATTTTCCACCATAATTTGCAAATAAATTCTTAAAAAATCAGACAATGTGATTTTTTTTCTGGATTTTCTTTTTTTTCTTCTCATTTTGTTTCTCATAGTTGAAGTGTACCTGTGATGAAAATTGGAGACCTCTCATCTTTTAAGTGGGAGAACTTGCACAATTGGTGACTGACTAAATACTTTTTTGCCCCACTGTATATATTATAATACACTAAAATACTTTTAAAACATACTAAAAATTAAAAATTCCATGTTTATATATTAAATGTGGCAATAAGGCAAATAAGCCTATATAAACTTATATGAATAGAATAGATCTTTACTGTCATTGTTTCATTGGGCGTCATTGTCATATATCTATCATAGTCATATATTCATTCATTTTCTAAGCCACTTAATCCTAATTAGGATCTTGGGTGGAGGCTGGCACCCATCTTAACCGACTCTGGGCGAGGGTGGGGTACACCCTGAACAGTTTGCCAGGCCAACACATACACAACCACTCACTGTCACACCTAGAGGCGATTTGGAACAGCAATTAGTCTACTGTGCATGGTTTTGGACTGTGGGAGGAAACCAGGGTAGCCAGAGGATACCTACGCAAGCACAGGGAGAACATGCAAACTCCACACAAAAATGCATGAGCTGGGAGTATGTGTGTGTGTGTGTGTGTGTGTGTGTATACATATATAATATATTTCTGGCGGCACTCTGTTAGATAATTTCTATGCCAATAAAATAAATGTAGATTTTTCTTAAAAACTGACCAACATGACTTGGTAGGTTATGTAAGTGGACTCCTCATTTGACAATGGTGTTGGTGGGATGAGTGAAAGAGCAGTCATGGGTAAAGAGGGAGTAAAGGAGGGGGCTGAAGATACAACCCTGTGGTATGCCAGTGTTCAGGATGAAGAAGTGGATGAGATGTGGTCTCCCATTCTGATGTTCTGGGGTCTATTGCTTAGGATTCTGGAGTCTTATTGTACAGTGCACTATAAAGTATTGCATCTTCTGTTAATGTTTGCTCGGTATGGTGTTGGTCAACGTCAACAGTGAAAGCCGCCTTTATCTTAGAGAGAATAAGTCTCGGTGATGAAAGGGCTTAGAAGAACTGCCCAGTAGTCAATAAGGCAGTTTACTGTCCTTTTCTGTGGTATCAGGATGATGGTGGCTGACTTCAGGCAGGTGGGGACTGCAGATTGTATCAGTGAGAGGTTAAAAAGTATCAAGTTTGTTTTTTTTTAGCTTTGCCTACCATCAGAAAACTATTTTGGATTGTTTAGTGCAAACTATAACCTGTAATTTGTGGATTGTGGTCAGCTTTACTGATTGCAAGAGTTTGCTGAAACACCCAAGAAGCACCCTGTTGGAAGCTCCTATTCAGTCTGAGAATGATTTGCAAATTGTTATGCCCATTGTGTGGTGAGGAAGTCAACATCGTAGCTCAAGTCAATTACCTAACCATATCTAGAAAAAGTACAGCGTTTTTACACATTATGAATGAATATATGGCTTGTACAGATGTCAAAGAAGGCTTGAGAACTAATGGTAATTATTATTTAAATTGGCTTGATGCATGCACGCTTACACCAATCGGCCATAACAATAAAACCACTTGAGTGCTCTGTTGCTAGGCATCAAGCTGCAATGCACTGTGTCCCGTCTCCATTCTATCATAGCTGCATCAACAGTTCCAGCAGTTTGTGCTACAATAGCTCTTCTGTGGGATCAGACCAGACGTACTAGCCTTTACTCCCCACACACAAACCTTGGGCAGTCATGACACCCTTGCTGTTCACTCGTTGTCCTTCATTGAACCACTTTTGATGGAAGGTACTTTGTAAAGTTTACAGATATCCATAACGCACAGACGCTATTGTAGCTTATGAATGACAGGGAAGAGAGCGTATGTCATCCCTTCCTCAGACAATCAGATCTTATGTGCTGAACGCACCAAATGGTCCTTGAATCTCCTAACTCTCAGATGGTGACACACCTTGTCATTCTGCCACCTGGGAGCTGTAAAGCCATATAATATGGAAATCTTGCTGTTTGCAAGCGACATATTTACATTTAGCCCTGCGATGGCCTGGCGAGCTGTCCAGGTTGTGCTCTGCCCTTGCCCAGAGTCGGCTGAGATGGGCCAGCCTCCCCGAGACTCTAATTAGGATTAAGTAGTTCAATATTTACATTTACGGCATTTTGCGGATGCTTTGTGGTGCTTGGGCTTGAACTGTTTACCTTCTAATCAGTAACCCAGAGCCTTAACCACTGATCCACCACTGCCCTTAAGCAGTGTATTCTTAGACCCATATTCTTAGGCATTTAAAATTTTTTTCTGCCTGCAGAGGTTTTATTCAGTTATTATGATCATACACTGATTTAATAATGGGCTGCGTTCAAAACTTCCCCTACTGGTCACAGCTTCTGGCCATAGAAGACCCTGACACTGTCAATCGTTATCAATGTTGGATAGGGAAAGCAACCACAGTTCAAACAACATTTCTTCAGATACTGAACTAGAAGATACCGACAGAATTATAACTACAAACTGTTCTGTTGGTATCCAGCCTTATCAGTTTAAACCTGAGTACTTGTCATCAGAAGGAGTGATGACAGCAACACTGACGATGAACAGGCAGACAATGTCTGGAAGCTTGCAGATTTGTTTTGGTTAGTGTTTACACTTTATACTCATCAGTTTTTAAAGGTGTATATTGCCAGATTCTACATGTGGGGGTGTTCTCCCCGTGCTTGTGTGGGTTTCCTCTGGGTACTCCGATTTCCTCCCACAGTCCAAAAACATGCACTGTAGGCTGACTGGTGATTCCAAATTGCCTCTAGGTGTGAGAGTGAGAGTGAACGGTTGTATGTGCGTTGACCCTGCAATGGCCTGGCGAGCTGTTCAGGGTGTATCCCTCCCTCCTTTGCCCAGAGTCGGCCACACGACTCTAATTAGGATTAAGCAGCTTAGAAAATGAAAGATGACACATGTGTGGGTTTTGCAATTATAATTAACAGTTATAAGTCTGAGGTGAATACTTGCTTTAGTATGTAATACACAGGAACAAGCAAAAAGCACACTAAAACAAGAACTTATTGGTTATTTCTTATGTTTTTTAAATTATCATTTTAAATCATGACGAATGCAGGTGAACTCCTAGAGCATGCACAAGCAGGTGTCTCTTTGACTCTCTTTCAGACACATAGAAATATATAGAAAAGCAACATAAAGAAAAAAATTATATACATTTTTACCTAATCTTCTATTTTAATGCCTGATAATGACACTACCTGCTCCTCATTTCGTTTCAGCATATAACGTCCTTGCCACCTAGTGGTCCCGATCACCGGATTTCTGAGCCTGATTTGCTTTTTCACCGCTCGCATCTGTATCACCTGTCGTATTAAGTTAAGTACTTGATTAGTCACCTTCTGGTTCTCATCGGTTGATTTCTGCTTTCCTTATCCTTTTAAGCCCAGTCTGATCTGGAGATTCCTGTCCGTTCACCATCAGGCTTAACTGTCTGTCTGCGTGTGTCTCTGGTGAATCACCGCGGCGACGCCAGGCTCGAACACTTGGACTGTAGCTCCTGGGCTTTCTTCAAAGCTTTCTTTTCCTGCTTTGGTGCCACACACATTGACTGCAAGTCTTGTTAGTCTCTTGTTAGGCTTTGTGTTTTGTTTTGCACAAGTCTGAGCGGAGGGCCATGAGCTCTGTGCTTGTGTTACTTATAAATAAAACTGAGTTCTGTTTGATTCCGGCATGTGTGTCATCTCCTTACTTAAAAGTTTCAAACGACCGTAGGGGTCACCAGTGACAGAAGCAAAGTGGGATCTTTACGTGAAGCATTGTCGTTCCAAATGGTTCTTAGCCCAAATGTGAAAATGACTGCCGGACGTCTTTAATGTTATGGTTGATTGGTGTATGACTCTCAGCTTGTGCGTAGCAAAAGAGGTCATATATTCTGAGAGGTCAGGTTGACAGATTTTTGGGTCAGTTCGCAAATATTTGTAGCCAGATCGATTAGACTTTGAAGCAATGGTGCAAGGTCTGCTAGAAAAGAGCTTGTTTATTTTATACACTCCAAATCGCGAAGAGTGTGTAAAACAGAAAGTAAAACATTTTGAGTGTAGAATCCAAGAATCCTTAAAAAAACAATTCTTGGTATATCCTTAATAAAAGCTTTTAATGTATTATCTCTAATTTTATGCTGCGAATTTACAAATAAAATCAATTACTGCATAACTAGTACCCTTATAGAAATATTTCAGATGTAGAAGTAATATCAGATTTACACACAAAGAGAAAGTTTGCAGACAGTATATACATTGGCAATTTTTAAAAGCTGGCATATAAAAGCTAAAATATCTTCTTCACAGACAGCAGAAGTTCTACATTGAGGCAGCAGCAGCATTGAACGTCTCATTGCCTGAGCAACCTGTAAAATTTGATCCTGATGCTAGCTGGCTGAAATTCCATTTGGGGATCAACCGTTACACCCTGTACTCCAGAGATGACCCAAGCATTGATAAACTACTGCAAGATATTCAGACTGCCGCCATCATTGGAGCAGGTGATTATTAGTCCATTGCTGAAATATTGATGATTGAAAGCCCATAATGGACATGTCAGGAAAACACTTCTGTACGCTACCATTTAAAAGCTCGGAATCACCTATCATATGCCGTGACATATTAACTATACATAATAATTTGTCCAGACTAGAATGTCCACAGTTTGATTTAAATTACATTACAAGTTAACAGTGTTTAGCTGTTTGGACTGTCGGAGGAAACCGGAGTACCCAAATGAAGCCCACACAGGCAGTGTGAGAACACGCAAACTCCACACAGAAACATCCTCACTGAGCCCGGGACTCGAACCCAGGACCTTTTTACAGTGAGGCGGACGTGCTAACCACCCGCAGTGCCACTCACACTGAGAAAATGTATTGCCGAATCAGGCCATTGATTTTTTCATTCCTTGTTTTGCGGATCCGTAGAGGAGAGAGAGGAGATTGAGATCGGAATTGATACTATCAACATGTTTGACAGAACTGTTTTTATTTATTTATTTTTGTTTTCATTTTTGAGAGTAGAGACCTCAGATTTTATTCCACATGCAGACATTCTCCATCCTGAGCTGATGGCAGCAGCATCAAAAGTTACCTGGGGATCGAGTCAATTTTAATCCCACCCTCAGAGGCGAGGTGAAAGGGGAGGTTCATAAAAGTATTTTGAGGGCAACCTTTTTTTAAAATGAAAGGAAAACATTGTGACAGTATGTGTCACTGGTCTGAATATACATAGTATGAAAAGTACCACATGTATGCTATTTTCCCCCCTGTCTCCAGTCTTGGGTTTACATAATAGAAACCTGCCAAACAAGGAATAAAAAAGAATGGCCTTAACTGAGATGTTGAAGTATTGAAATGGTTTCATTGGTTTCATTTTTTTGGTATTTTTGTTTATTTATTTTTGTGGCTTCACTGGATTGGTTTGCACTGAGGCTGGGATGACCAGAAACATTCGAGCTACAGTAGGAATACATACTTGTGCATGAAAAATCTGTTCGATTCCATCTTCCCCGTGACCCTAGTAGGATTAAATGGTTCAGCAAAGTAGCGAGAGAGTGAAAGTGAATGCTAGTGTCAATATAATGATCAATTGCCAAGACATAATAGAGTACCACAAGCAAATATAAATTAAAGATATGTTGAAGGTCCTGAAAATAAGACAATGGGTTTCTGAAAAGACTCCAGTGCACTTAATCGCTGTATAATATCTGACAATTAAAAAAAAATAATAAATGTATATGTTGCTCCATGTTTTCAAGTACTTATGAATTTGTTTTAGTATGATCTTATGCTTAAACAGGTAATGATTGAATGTTGAGAATGAGGTATTAGATAACAGTCTAACTGATGACTCCAAATATTCCAGATTACACCCAAGATGAAAAAGCCTTAAAGGGAGAATGTGACTGCTCACAAAGTAAGTTGATTTTCTCTCTTTTTTTTATTCAGCTCTAATTTAACCTAACCTGACAAGGAGACCACAATAATATTTCTCAGCAGAAATGTGCTAACCTGATAGATTATGTCTTCTTGAGTTTGCCTTATGTTTTCACCCACAACCAGCTCATCTAACAATGAGAAATTACTATTTATTTTGTTTCATCTGAAATGAGAAGGTGTGAACCACAGGGGGGGCGGGGATAGACTATAGGGAGTGGTGGTGTAGAGTAAATAGCTGCAGGGTTTCAAAAGAATGAAATTATGCCACGGTGCCCTTTTACAGCAGCTACTGGCTCGGGTGCAGAAATCTAAAGACTACAAACAATTACCATCTGTGAAAATTTTTTGAAAGGATTTATTCAGCCCTGGAATTGTCGTGTATCTTTACAAATGCTTTCTTCTAATTCAAAATCACAAACACATAAAAGCATGGGCTGAAAACTTCATAGGATGATCATGATGCGATCCTCAAATCTGACCAAATGTGGTTTATTATTCAAAATAGTCTCCCCTGTGATCGACACACTTCTTCTATCGGTGGTGCAGGACTTGGACCTGCTTGGTAAAGAAGGTCTCACGTTTCATTGCACTGGCATTACTTCTTCTTAGTCAGCCTATGAACTTTTCAGCCCACCCTTGTAGTGGGATATAATGTAAAAATAAATAATAATAATAATATTTTCCCAAAAGGTTTTATCCTACAAACATAAAGGGATCCTTTAGCCAAATAAATGAACAAGAATCATACCAGATTTCACACATTAACATGTTTGCCTTTATACTATTTCTCCCTACCATTCGAAATGATGTTAATGCATTTGAATTTAATCTTCTGATATGCATCAGGTCCTGTGTTTATTTATTTATTTATTTTTGAAGTGAGGTAGTGTTGATATGGTTTGATATGAAATGCTAAAAGAGGGTTAAAAAGACAGTATAGTTTTATTTGCAGCCAAGGAATGCTACAACCTCAGACAAAAGCAAAGAACAGGGCAAACCAACCACCAGTTTAAATAAAACCCAGCCCTGTGTAATTAAGCTATCACTCCCAGCCCATAAAGAGAAATTGAAACCTCTAAAATTTCTGCTGTTATGCATTATGACAGTTCCATGCAGAAAGAAAATATAGGATACTGTATATGTGAATGTGTTTAGACACTTTGCATAGAATTATATATATATAAAGTATAAGTGAAATATAAGTGAAGTAATAAGCAAAAGTGTTCACGTTCCTCAAACACATACCTATTGCCCAATCTTCTTTAAAGAACTGTTCAAACTCAGTCAAATTAAACAGTGATGTTGGTGGACTGCAATCTTCAAGTCATTCCACAGATTTGTAATATGCTTCAAGTTTGGGTTTTGACTAAACCACGCAAGGCCTTTCATAGTTTTTCTCCCTCATTCACTGTGTGGTCACTGTCATGTTGTAGGGTGAACCTTCTTCCAGCTGGCAATTTGATGCTATTGTGCCCCACGTTTTCAAAATTTGCTTCTGATCTTGACAAATGCCCCAGTCCCTGCTGTAGAAAAACTCCCCCATAACAGGACATTATCACCTCCATGCTTTAATGTTGGTATGTTGTGCTTCGGATGATAAGCTATACAGGCTTTCCACCTGATATGCTGTTTGCCGTTCGATTTGGCCTCATTTGACCATAACACCTTTTTTCATTTGGCCTCACAACCTCATGCAGCCTTTTTTTCTTGCACCCTCCCCTATAAACCACATTTGTGGAGCATTTGTGATGTTGTTGTCACATGCACACAGTAACCATTGCTCCAAGGTTGCCACAGGCCTCTTGATAGGCTCCCTGATGAGCTTTATCCTTGCTCTTCCATCCAGTTTGGAAGGACGTGACGCAGTTGTCTCCCTCCGTATCCACCGTAGTATTTGCAGATATCCGTATCCTGCGTAGCTGAGCAGTATAGCAGTCACTTCCAGGTTTCTGAAGGTGACAGAACTACAAGCACGTCCCAGCAGGCTTGGTGTAAGATACACACTAGCAGAAGGTGTAGACAACCATTGCATTTTTTCATCTGCATGTTTTGCTCTCTTGTGTATGACCCTGTTTGTTTATACGATGTTCTGATTCTGTCTCTTCCTGTGATATTGCCTGCCCTGTGTATGATATCTCCCTGCCTATTCAACGACTATGAGTTTGCCCTGCCTTTGATGAACTGGTGAACTGAGTCTGTGCATGCCCGACCTTGAACTTGAATTGTGTGTTTTGGATAATTGTGTTTTGGCTGGTTAATAAACCCATCTCTGCATCTGCTCATCATCTTTGCCATGCAGTGGCATGATAAATGGCCTGATCCCAGAAGGGTTCTAGTACATGGTACCAAACACTTTTCACTGCTTGATTATAGACTTTGCGGTGCTATTAGGGATTGATATCACATAGGGGTCGACCCACAACATTATCCCTGAGATCTTTTGACAAAGACTTGGCACCCATAGTTTTTTTTGTTACCAAGCACAGGAACGGTCTAGGAATTTCCAAACACTTCACAAAGCTTGGTGTGCATTAGAGAGGTTGATTAATTACACCTCAGTGAATCTACAGGTATTTTTAGGATGGGGTGATCCTTTAAAGATTTCGGTGATTCTGATTTTTTGTTTTTTTTTCTGAACTGCTGCTATTATATCTTTCACTTGGCTGTTATAGGATGAATTGATTAAACACACTGCGATGGCCTGGCGAGCTGTTCAGGGTGTACTCCGCCCTCACCCAGAGTCGGCTGAGATGGGCACCAGCCTCCCCGCGACCCTAATTAGGATTAAGCGGTTCAGAGAATGAATGAATGAATGAATGAATGAATGAATGAATGATTAAACACAGCTGACAGATATTCATTGAGTGTAAAAGCACAAAATAAGAATATTTTAAGGGGAATATTCTTTTCTATAACCACTGTATATAATAAAGGTGTGTGGGGGGGGTCATCTCTTTTACTTATCCCAACAGTCGTTAAGCCAAGTGGCCATCACCTGAAACTTGCCCTGAAGATGAAGGACTTTGGGAAGGCTATGTTCAAACCTATGAGGTAAGCATAAATGTTAAATAGCAATGTATTATTGATGTGTATTTTTAGAATGTAAGTAATTATAAATGTGCTTTTCAGACAGGAACGACATGAGGAGACACCCGTGGACTTCTTTTATTTTGTTGACTTCCAGAGACACAATGCAGAAATTGCCGCGTTCCATCTGGACAGGTTTGATATTTGATTTCGATCTGTGTGTGTGTGTGTGTGTGTGTGTGTGTGTGTTTGTTGTTATTGTTGTTTTGGAAGATCTTCAAATTATCAATCAAGCAGGACTCCATATACAAACACAACAGTTCATACCCATCCTGTCTAAGCACAGTTAATGAAAAAGGTATAGATTAATTCACACAATATCATTATAGCTTTGCAGCTGATTGCGAAATGCTTAAGACTCTTAAATAAATGTTTACTGAAGAGTCTCAGCTGCAGTATATATTTATCTGTCTCACCGTGTAATCTACCTCACATCCTCCTAAAGGTGTGTCAGTCTGAAATACATCAGCTACATAATTGCCACTTCACTCCAGCACGCTTAAAATTACTTTAGTTTCTTAAAGCTGTAAGTACCTTAAACCGTCTCACTTCTAAAATTTAAACATTAAAACACAAAAAAATTCTCAGAACTTAAGGTAACTTTTTTGACTACTGTATTGCACCGGAATCGGAGGTTCTGTTTTTGATTTGGGAATAAATAAGGATTTATATGATATCCAGGAGAAATAAAAATATGTAGAACATTATATAAAATTATTTTTCATTTATTGTTGTCTGGAAGATATTTTGTTAAAAAGTACAACCATGTGTTTTCTTTCTCATCCGTCATGGCTCAGGCTGCAGATACTGTCTCTTTTTCTGTCAAACACACACACACACACACACACACACACACATTTCATGAATACCAGTCATGAATCTTCAGTACCAGGATTATTGGTTGTCTTGGAGAGAAACCCGCTTATTTCGACTGCTGTATAAAATACATTCAAAGTAAAAATGTACTTCGGCGACTAATTCATTCACCAAACCGCTTTATTTTTATTAGGGTCAGGGGGAGGCTGAATCCTATCTCAGCCAACACTAGGCGAAGGTGGGGTACACCAAGGACAGCTCAACAGTCCATCGCCAGCTCATACACAACCATTCACACTCCCAACTAGGACCAATATGGAACAGGCAGTTAGCCTACTGTGCATGTCTTTGGACTTTTGGAGGAAAGTGGAGTGCCCGGAGAAAACCCACGTAAGCACAGAGAGAGAGAGAGAGAGAGAGAGAGAGAACCTGTAAACTCTGCATATAAATGCCGCTGAGCTCAAGACTCGAACACATGACCTTCTTTCTGTAATGCGGACATGCTAACCAGCACACCACCGTGCCGCCACAGCTAATTTCGATTCGTTAATCACAGAGCATTTAATTCACTGAATTTTTTTTCATCTCTTGATAGCGCTGGTTATGTAACTTTTTTCAACCACTGAATAAGTGTCCTGTAATTTGTCTTTCACAGAATCCTTGATTTCCGGAGAGTTCCGCCAGTGGTTGGGAGACTTATTAATGTGACAAGTGAATTGTTATACACCACCTACAACGAGGAGCTCCGTAGTGTTTTCTTCACCTCACCAGGTAAGGGCTTGCATTCACACGGAAATGTTCAATTAGAATGTGTTACACTTCACAGTTACAATTCCATATAATAACACACATTACCTTTCTTATCCTTTTACCCAACAAGAATGTTAACACGATTCTTAATTTCACTCTTAATTAACAGCTTTACTTGATTTGACATAATAAAGACGACACATTACTATTTGCTTCTTTCTTTTCTTTTTCAGCTAATAACACTTGTTTCTTTGCCAAGTGCCTGTATGTGTGTAAGACGGAATATGCAGTGTGTGGCCATCCAGATCTTCTGGAAGGGTCACTGTCTGCCTACCTGCCTGGACTGAGTGTAGCACCCCGCATTTCCATTCCCAACCCGTGGATCCGATCTTACACCTTTACGGGAAAAGAGGAGTATGTTTAATCCGAATAATCTTAAATAAATTATTCTGCTAACATCAGGGCGAACGTTGGCACTGTTAGTTTATAGAAACAAGGTCCTGGGATACCTACCTTGTTACGTACTAGAACCTTTCTTTATGGAGTTTGCATGTTCTCCCCTGTGTGGGTTTCCTCTGTGCATGCCGGTTACCTCACACAGTCCAAAGACATGAGCTTTAGGTCAACTAAATTGTCCATGGGTGTGAATGTGATTGGCAGCATGGTGGCGTGGTGGTTAGCATGTGCACCTCACAGCAAGAGTCCTGGACTCAGGAGTTCTCCCTGTGCTTGCGTGGGTTTAATCCAGGTACTCCAGTTTCCTCCCACAGTTTAAAAACATGCACAGTAGGCTAATTGGCTGTTCGAAATTGCTCCTAGGTGTAAGTGTGATCGTGAATGGCTGTGTGTTGGCCCTGTGATGGCATGGTGAGCTGTTCAGGGTGCACCCCACCCTCGCCCATAGCCGGCTGCGACCCTAATAGGATTAAGTGATTCTGGAGATGAGTGAGTGAATGTGAGTGTGCATGGTTGTTCATCTCTGTTTTAGCGTTCCAATAGATTGGCAACCGTTTCAGGGGCTACCTTGCTTCATGCCCAAAGTAAGTTGATTGGCTTCCTCTCTACACCCCTGAACTATAAGCAGTATAGATAATAAATAAATGTATGCATGAATGTATGAATTGATGTCAACATGGGAGTCATTCGATGTAAAATGTGGAGTAGAATACACTGCCACAAAAGCTGTGCACGCAAATATTTTTCAACAAACATTGTTTCAACAAACCTAAGCAAAATCACGACACTGATTTCTATCCAGAGTCGGGTTCATTTTTCACTGACATCTTGAACTGATGACGGGAAATTCGAACCACTCCATAAAGTCTTCTCCAGAACATCCCAAATACTTTCAGTAGGGTTAAGGTCAGGACTTTGTGGTGCCCGTTCGTGTGTGAAAATGATTCCTCGTGCCCCCTGAACAAGTCTTTCACTATTTGAGCCCCAAATTTTATATCTGTACCATCAGGGAGGGACAAGTCCATTGATGTGATAACCTGCTTATTCAGTACATTCAGGTCATCAGTTGACTTCATTTTATTGCCACATTTAATGTTGCTGAGCCTCGACCAGACCAACAAAATATTAGAGCGCAAACCCCTAATTTATTTATTTATTTGTTTGTTTGTTTATTTTTTGCCATGGCAGATTATCTGAGAGTAATAGCTGACACAGTTTATGGTTTTGATGGTTTGAACCCTAAATAATTAGGCTGAAATTGCAAGACTTAGGAAACACTGTGTTTAAGCTTCTAAATCACTGTTCTTAATCCTGATTTCAGTATACAGAAATAATTCAATAACTGATAGCATAGGAAGCAGTGGACGACCTGTTAAAGGGTGAAAGAGTTTATTGGCTTGAGCTTTTATTTAAAAATTCTAAGTTGGCTCACAAGTGGTTCAGTAGAAAAGTGTTAGACTGAAGGCTCGAATCCTGATGATGTTCTCGCCATTGCTGGACAAAGGTGAAGACAGCACAGTTGGCTATGTTCTCTGGGTCTCTTCCCCTTCTCGTTCAGTATTCCAGTAGCCACTTGGGTATCTGAGAGGTCATGTATGCAGATGTGGGTAAATAAGGTTCTTCTTTGCGTGTTACACTACACTGGGATGAGGAGCTTAAAAAGATCAGACGATGTTTAAGCCCATCAAATGCTTCGTGTTGTGAAATGGTGGGTGTGAACTGCTAAATGAACACATAAGGGAGACACGGATTCTAAATTTGTTTGTGGACACCTGGCCATCACAAACATTTGCCACAAATTTTGACAACTTTATTTATGTTATTTTAGATGGGAAGTGAATCCATCATACTGTGACACCATCAAAAGAAAATACCCCTACAGCACTGGAAGCAGATTACTCAATATCATTGATATGGCTATATTTGACTTCCTTACAGGTATGTGAACACCTAGAACGTTTTCAGTGCTACTCTAGATTAACATACATGCATGATTAACTACGACCAATCTGTACCTGTCCTATCATGAACTGTTAGTCTAGAAGCCATTCCTAGCCATATTCGATACAATACTTTTTAAAGGCATAGTGAGCAAATAACAGTCACTGCAATATATATGACATAATGCAATTTTTGGTATTGTTTTTCATTTTAGGAAACATGGACCGGCATCACTATGAAATTTTTACCAAGTTTGGCGATGAAGGTTTTCTGCTGCATCTTGACAATGCGAGAGGGTATGCTTTTGTTTACAGTGAATTTATTGGTGCTTTTTCCTGTCAGTCGAATCACTTATATTCACTGGTGTCTCACAGGTTTGGAAGGCACTCCTATGATGAAGTGACGATTCTGGCACCACTGACTCAGTGCTGCATGTACGTATCTCGTGTGCTTTTGGCTACAGATTCCACAAGTTTGTGTCCAACCTTATGAACCACAATCCAAAGACATGCACATTAGGCTAGAGGTATATTCTTGATTTTCTGAGGTGTGAGTGTGAATAGTTGTGTATGGGTTGGACTTGCGATGGTCTGGCGAGCTGTTCAGTGTGTACCCTACCTTCACCCAGAATCAGCTGGTATGGGCTCTGCAACCCTAATAAAGGATAAAGCCCAATATTGCCATGACATTTTTGTCCAAGATGATTTTCCGATCCATGTAAGTAACCTACTAACCGCAACTATAGTTTAAATGGAAACTTTATGCCAGGTGCAGGGGTGTAAGGAACAAAATGACAGACACTACAATCACCCCCTCGTATGAATGAGCTCACAGATACCCATGATTGGCTGGTGATCGCTGTGAATGACAGGGAAGTGAATGTATGCCATTCGTCCCTCCCATGAGAGCTCGGCCAATTAGCTCCCATGGACTCCTGGTCACGGATGGCTGTGGCAAACCTGGACTTGAACTCGCAATCTCCGGGTTGATAGTCGCGCACCTTGTCCATGCTCCACTCTGGAGCATCTGCTTCATGCTTAATGTCTTTTTTTTTACCAACCAAGACATTTGTGCCCAATGTTTTGAAATAGTGTCCAATGTTTTGACTGTTTCCCCCAGTGCAGCTAACTGGCCGTGCCATGTCTCTCACTATCTATGTTGAGAAGCATGTAAAAGAACCATTGCTGACTTTCGTACAGAGTAGGCTGCACTGAGATGCCGTCAGCATGTTTCTGCTCTGCGATGACCTGGCGAGCTGTCCAGGGTGTACTCTGCCCTCGCCCAGAGTCGGCTGAGATGGGCGCCAGCCTCCCCGCGACCCTAACTAGGATTAAGTGGTTCAGAAAATGAATGAATGAACGTTATGGTCCATCTAAGAAGTAAATGAAGGAAGGCTTGCCATACAGAACACATTGCAGTGAATACTCTGACAACAATAGCCGCAATATTAACTATTAACTGCTTTAGCTTGTGCTCTAATTATTCTTGTGGTACTTATTGTCCTTCAGGATCAAGCACTCCACATTGCTGAAGCTGCAGCTGTTATTGCAACCCGAGTATCGTCTCAGTGATGTGATGAGAGAGTCTTTGGATCAAGATCCACTTAGACCCATTCTGACTGAGCCGCACCTGCAGGCTCTGGATCGGAGACTGGAGCATATCATCAGGGCTGTGAGTCGATGTGTGAGGAAGCTTGGGGAAACCAAAGTGGTGGTCACAGACATCATGGAAGAATCCAATGAAGCTACTGAGATAAACCACCAAATAAGCAGGTGATGGATGCCAACACGAGAAAAAACCTAATTAGGAAAATGTAAAGAACATGGCCAGAGACTTTGTGGAGGCCTCCAGTAGTTGTAAAGGGAGTCCAAGGCAAATGTAGTTGGTGGGGGAAGAAGACATGTGCGATAAAGCACAGAGGGATCAAACCAAGGAATGAAAGCAAAACACTGGATCACTGATATGTGGATGTAGCTCATGATTTTGGCCTGTCTGAGTAAAACATCTTAAATTTCATTGCATAACAGTTGTCTATGGGGAAAATGGGTATGTGAATAAGCACTCTTTGTAGATGTGCACATATTGTACCAAATCGTTACACGATGGATACCACACTGTGGGGAGAAGAAAAATTGACAGAGGATGACGTGCGTTCCTGGGAAGCGGCTGTGGGACTTGTGGTTTTCAGACAAACACATGTTTGTGTGGAGCTTTCAAACGATCCCCTGATTATTGTCTTTTTTCTGCAACATTTTATACAAATACTCATTAGGGAGAGAGAGAAAAACAGGACACCGGGCACTGAAGAGGGTGACTTCCTCAGAGGAAAGTATATGCCAGTAAAATGTCGAAAGCAGATTGGATTTGTGGCTTTTCGGTCCAGACGGCAAGCAAGCATATAATCCTTGGCCGTCTGTTCGCTTCACAGTTTGTAGGCTTTTAAGTGGAATCTCAAACTTCCCAGAAAAAAAAAAAAAAAATCATCTGAACTATTTACAGGCAATCCTTTCTTTGCCAAAACTTTGTTCCTACTTGTGGTATGCAGTATATGGCAACAAAATGTCAAAGGTAGAAGGTAGAAAGTAGGTTTCGGAGCAGGCTACAGCATGTTTGTTATTAGAGCTGGTCTGCATGTAGGGAAACATAAAATGCTTCTTTTTTTATTTTTACTTTCAATCTGTAAAACATCTTTTAAAAAAGTAATCGTTTGAGACTGAAACTAGTGATGAAACTAATAGTGAAAATTTTATTTCGTTTACCCACTTGGACTGCACATCCATCCATCCATTCATTCATTCGATAAACCGATTAATCCTACTACAGTCGCGGGGAGGTTGGTGCCTATCTCAGCCGGCTCTACACAACCATTCACAACTCACACCTGGGGGCAATTTGGAACATCCAATAGCGTAATGGCTGTGGGAGGAAACTGGAGTACCTGGAGAAAACCCACATACGCACAAAGAGAATATGCAAACTTCACACAAAAAAGCCCTCACCGAGCCCAGGACTCGAACCAGGAGCTTCTTGTTCTGAGGGGGACATGATAACCACTACGCACTCTGGAACTGTGGACTCTCAACTGTATATAAAACAGTAAAATTAGAACTCTTTACAGTAAAGGGTGGGACAACTAAATGAAAAAAAACAATAAAAATCTATCAAAAAACCCCCAAAATGCACACACAAATAGTGCATTATTTCAGTGTAAGATGCAAAAGAAAAAAAAAATGGATATCGCATCCCAGGCCAAAACACACACAACCATTCACGTTCACACTCACAGGCTAGGGGCGATTTGGAACAGCCAATTTTTGTACATGTCTTTGGACTGTGGGAAGAAATTGGAGTACCCAACTACACTTATAAAGAGTTTGAAAACAAAATTACAAATGTGGTAACCAAGCTCTTACCTCTCACCTCCGCCTACACTCAACACTTCCTACAATATGTATAGATGCCGCTGTCTTACCCGCCCAGGGCCTGTCACACACATAACCAGACAAAACACACAAGTATGCAGAGTTACACACTGCCCAGCCAAAAAAATAAATAAATAATAAAAAAAAAAGTCGCACACACTAATATTTTGTTGGACTCATGGCACTCCAGTTGGTCTGGTCGAGGCTCAGCAACATTACTGTGGCAATATAATGAAGTCGGCTGATGAGCTGAACGTACTGAATGAGCAGGTTATCACATCAATGGACTTTTTTCCCCCCTGATGGCACGGATTTAAAATACAGGCTCAAATAATGAAAGAGTGGTTCAGGGAGCATGAGGAATTATTTTCACATATGAACTGTCATCACAGAGTTCTGACCTTAACCCTAGTGAAAGTCTTGGGGATGTTCTGGAGAAGACTTTATTACTCCATAAAGTTTGATTTTACCGTTATCAATTCAAGATGTTGGCGAAAAACGAACCCAACTCTAGATGTTGCTTAAGTTTGTCGAATCAATTCCGTGGCGGTTACACAGTGCTTTCCAAGGCGCTTCAACAAAATATTAGAGTGCACAACTTTTTTGGGGGCCAGAAAGTGTATTAAAATATAAGCTGTGTGTTAGAGATAAACACACAGCGTGAAATAATTGTCAAGAAAAGAAGAAATGACCAGTAACAGCAAACCAGGGCAGAGGTTGAAACAATGGATGGGATGGCAGATGTCTTCTTGTAGAATAGCAAGCAACACGCAGAAACCCAAAAACATGTGAAATGTAACATGGGTGTACCCCACCTCTTACCCAAACTCAGCTGGAATTGGCTTCAGCCTCCCCTGCAAACCAGATAATAGACAGATAAAACTTTTCTTTATTCCAATAATTATAGCAGTTCAGGGCAAGTTTCAGTGGGGGCTAGGTTAATGCAAATGTAACTTTCCACTTCTAAACTTAGCTTAATGTTTGTTCAATCAGGAAAAAGTGGTGAAGTGATTAATATCTATGACTGCCACTGGATTGGAAGTTTAGAGCGCAGAAACCAGCTAACAACTGACACTTAAACCAACTAGAGAGGCACTCACAGAGTGCAAAGTACATCAACCAGGCAGAAAACAATTATAACTTGCCATAGTTATAACGAAATGTCTCCCCCTAGTGGGCTTCTGACAAACATTTTGCTTCGGATTAAAGAATAGGCATTTGAGAATTTCTTTCAACATTATCTCTTACACAGATCACCTCCAATCTTTAATGGTTTGTTATTTGTATCACACCCTACTTTAAAAAAGAAATTCATACAAATCCATGCATAACTGAGTTATCCTGCACACAAACAGACAAACCAACACGGGGGAAAAACAAGGTAATAACAGCTCAGGTAAGCACAATATCTCCGGCTGAATAAGCTTTTCCTGTGAAATTGGATCATAGTACTGATATTACATTAGATTTTAGTTCATAAACTTCCTATAACACACACACATTATATATATATATATATATATATATATATATATATATATATATATATATCAAAACACACACACACA
>JAQMYF010000021.1:18576530-18603886 GCA_030014195.1 Neosilurus mollespiculum
AAAAATAAACAAACAAACAAACAAACAAACAAACAAATAAATAAATTTCCTACCTTCTTTCATTGTCGTCCAAGTGTGAGAAAAGCACATTCTTTTCAATAGCTTTAGCCAATGCTGCCATTGTTTTGTAGTCTTTAGGAATAACCTTTAAAAGAAATTGAGCAGTGAGAAATTGGAAAGTAAGATGACTTCTCACCTGTTTGTTAGGGCACTTTTAAAGATTACAGTAGTTCTGATGCCTATAACAATCATTAGGGCTTCTGACCTTTCTGACATAAGAGGCAGCATCCTCCTCAGTGTAGACCTCAGCACTGATGGCCCCTCTTCTCCTACGGCCCTTTACCACAGGGTTCATGGGAGGAGAAACCTCATCATCACGCGAGTCTGAATGCGAGTTTGCCTTCTGTTGGTTTATCAACTGCTTAGTTTCCTCCTGCAAAAATCACATAGCAGGAAGCATCAAATAATCTATACATGTTTATATAGTATGTTTATTTATACCGGTGGAATTATAGTTGTATACGAAGTACACAGTTTCCAGAGAAACAGGATGTTCTGGACAAAAGCCAGAAGTTGAAAACATTACAGGCTTTAGATTAGTCAATATACAGACTGAGTATTGATTAGTTTATACTGATCAGTTATCATTAACGTTAGCCAGCTAGCTTGTTGCTAATCATACTCGCTAATGTCTGCTGTTCAGTTGAAACTGTTGCATGAATGTTTACTATAGTTCACTACATTTCAGTATAGAACAAAGCCAATAGCCAGTCCATAGAATTCAATTAGCTTTCTATGAGCTTTATATGCTCTGACAGAGCGAATAATAAAAAAAACGTGCTCATGTATACTCCATTCATGTATATAAAACAAGCACCTAATTAGTCAGCGGCAATGTGTAAGAAACATGGGGAAGAACCTGGGGTCGAAGTGCTTCTTATAGTGAATTTGAACTGGAATGACCACCTGGCGGTTATAGGTAAGCCTGTCACGATAACATTTTTGCTCGATGATATGTTTTCCCAGAAGCTATCACAATTGACAAAACTATTGTGAGAGCACGCTGCCGTTAACTTCTCCACTTCAGTATCGCTGATGTCCACATCCCTCTGTTTATGTGTTGAGAAAAGAAACTACGCTTCCCCCTCCATCCCCCGTTAGTCAGAGACACGCTAGAGAAGAGCAGAGAGAAAGCGAGCTTCAGCAGAACCAGGAAAACACTCTCAGCGTACAGTGATTAATTGTGGTCAGAAAAATGGGGGTGATTATTTGCAATAGGAGACAATTTTTCTAAGAATCACCCAAGGCTTGATACATCACCCCTCCAAATCCTATACATTGCCAAAGCTGACAGAAATATAATTTTTTTTTTCACCTTATCTCTGGAACCCATTGGAAAAAAGGGTCCCGAGAGCCAGAATTGCAAAAAAGTAAAAAAAAAAATGGTTTTTGACCTCCTTCAGCCTCCATGATTTCATGGTATATGAACGTATCAGGTAGTGTCTTTCAAAAAAAAAGACGTTATTTTCAAGGCTGAATCATTTTTCACTTTTTGGGCTGCATTCGGGGACCTCCAACGGCTTGAGTCCTGTTTAAGGCAGCCCACAAAGTGAAAAGTCGTGATTTGAGATACCTCATGCCAACCTTTTATACAATGTTTTACAATACAACTGCACACAATCCAAAAAAACTTCTAAACAACACAAATGAATGCGGAAATCAGCTAGTGAAAGGTGGTGAAAAGAAATCTCAGTGTTAACCTTTCCTTCTTTTGCTCCAGACAGTAATTGGGAAATGCAAGGGAGATTTATTTATTTATTTTCTTCCAGGACTGAAGTTGAGATCGCTTGGGAGCTCCACTTTTAGGCAGTACCTAAATCTATATACTATTTTTGATCATATAATACTGTTTGCTGTAAAGGTGGTTACAAATGATCAGACAGAATTTAAAATATAAATCCACAAAAGACAAAACAAAAAAAAAAAACAAGTGACACTTGTCTAGTGATTTGTATCACGTCGCTGACTCATTGATTGGAAAATCTGTAATTCAGAGAGACTATTGTTCCTGTCTGTCCTGCCTGTATGAATATTTTGTCTGCATGTTTTGGTGTTTTTTTGCTTTTATTTTTGGTCTGAGCTTCTGCCAAATGCTGTAAATGTAAAAGAAAAAAAATTGCCAGCAGACAGACCTTTTCAAGTCTGTCAAAATACTCTCGGAGGAACGCCATGGGCCTCTCAGGTCGTGCCGTGCACAGCTGCACGATGCAGTCTTTCAGCAGCTGCTGGACGTTGTGCTTCTGCACATAGAGTTCGCACTCGCGCAGACTTCTTTCTTCTTCACTGCTTGATGCCATGCTGACCTGCTTCTCTTCAGACCTTCTGATCTAGGGGCAAAAGTTTAAAATTTAGTAAGAAAATACTAATCTAAGAATGAATAGAGAATTTAAATATGAATGCTGCAAAGGATACGCATGTAAAAGCCTCACAAAGTGACAGGATATCTGATATACCTATTGCTAGCCCTAATACTGCACATGTACCATTGTGAAGTAGGTGTAGGTGAGTTTAGTGTTGCAGTAAATAAGAAACATCTGCAGCTTTTACACACGTTACCATCTTGTTCCCAGACTGTGTTGTGCTTTCTAACGCAATGTGCTGCCAGTGAAATGCTTTCCTTATAATATTCAGACAGATTTTAAATACTGGTCACGCTCAGCTCGCTACATCCATCTAACTAAACTTAAAAATAAATCAAGATGGTCAACAAGGCTGCAAGACAACATTCTAAGTTCGGGACTTCTTTAAAAAAGTGTTACTGGAGGCTAAATACACTTATCAGCCATAACATTAAAAACATTATGAACAGTGAAGTAAATAGCAATGATTACTGCATGGCAATGACAGTACGCACCATCTGAACATCTGGACTGCTGTGTATCCTACTGGCAAGTTAATCGTTAGCTAGCTAGACTGCGCGCTATGATCTTTAGCTATTTCATAGAAGCATTGAGCCTTTTTTTAAGTGAAAAGTAATACAGGAAATATCCAAAGGGATAAAGACTTTCCGAAGTCCTGTGACTCTCTACTAGTTGCAAAGCTCATGGGAAAAGTAAAAGGGAAGCCAAAAGCTACCAAATCCCTCATAGACAAGGATGAAGACATCTTGTTCAGAAGCAGGCAAGTAACAGTGCCTGCAGTAAACTAAAAAAGCCCCCATTTTCAAATGCCATATCTTAAACCACTTCTTAACCTTGCTTGCCCGGCCTGTACAGAGAAATCTCAGCACCTTGCCTTCGACTTGGTCTGTACTAAAAACATCTGGATGTGATTTCTCACGCTTGGTTAATAGGTACTTTTTATCTTGCTACAATGGCACCTGCCAAGGAGTGGGGTGTATTAGGCAAAAATTAAAGTCAGTTCTTGAAGTTGATGTGTTGAAAGCAGGAAAAATGAGCAAGTGTAAGGACCTGAGTGACTTCAACACACACCACATTATAATGGCTAAACAACTGGGTCTATCCGTTTCCAAAACAGCAGGCCTTGTGGAGTGTTCCCGGTATGCAGTGGTAAGTTACCTACCAAAGGAGGTCCAAAGAAGGACAACCAGTGATCCGGCAACAGTGGCATGGCTGCCCAAGTCTCACTGATAGCCGTGTGGAGCAAAGGCTAGTACGTCTGGTCTGATCCCACAGATGAGCTACTGCAGTACAAACTGCTGAAATTGTTAATGTTGGTTATGACAGAAAGGAGTCCGGACACACAGTGCACTGCAGCTTGCTGTGTACGGGGCTGCCTTCCCGCAAACCAGTCAGAGGGTGTTAATGTTATGGCTGATTGAAGGTGCCATCTTACAAAGGCACAGAAGAGACATAGAAGAAAAAAAACCCAGTATACATGCATTCCTCTCAGGCACCATTCAAACTTTTGGTCAAAAAACTCCTTGGCCCAAATACATGGCCCCAAATCAGTGTGCCTCACCCGTTGGACAACGTTTTTTTTTGTTTGTTTGTTTTTTGATGATTTCAATATCTTTTGGAACTGTGAAGACATCAAACCCGATGTGGCTCATCCAGATATCACAGGATCCAGACTACATGGTGCCAACCTACATCATGCTCTTGGGATGTTATACCCAAACTAGAATTTGTGGATAAGCACGAAGGACAGCACATACAAACAGACAGTCTGTATCCCTACCCAAGGCATGCAGAGTACAGGTCTGTCCCAGTCAGTGACCCAGGAACCCTCCACCCCTCCTCTACCACACTCACCAGTCAATACGTTTTTAATTTCAGATCGGTGCCTAACAAATCATTAATGGTTAATAACTGAATTTGAATTTGGACTGTACGATTTTAGTTGAAACCTGGCACTACTGGTGTAGCGACACTGACACAGGCTTGCCCTCCAAACTATAATTATTAATCAGCCAGACAAAACAGTAGTGAGGGAAGGACTGCAGCTATCTTCTCCACACAGTTTGTACATAACGACACGGATCTGGGTGTATTTACATCGTTTGAATATCTAGTTCTTGAGCTCAAAGCAGAATGATCAGCGATAGTTACATTATCGCGGCCACCAAGATACTCGCTGCCCTATCCTCAGAAATGTTCAAAGCTTATCTCGCTTCATATCAGTACAGATGATAGATTAACCCTGAAGAGAGATCTGAATATTCATAGTATAAATATACAAATAAAATAGACCACAGGGGTTCAGACGCTCCCACCAAAAGGACCATTTCATAATACGCCAATATAGAAAAAGCGTAGCAAGTTTGAAAGCCTCGGTTTCAGCGCACGGCAAGTAAATATCCGAAAACCTAACATACAGTTTTGCCTGCTTGCTTCAGTATTAGAAATATATCAATGCTTCAGTATTAGAAATATCTCTTTCTGACCATCACTGAGAACGGTATGTGAAACATGACAGTGAGACAAGAAAAAGAGAGGAAAAAAAAAAAAAACCCTGTTGGTTCAACTAAGTGCATAGTTCACTGTAAAATAAACAAAGAAGCCATAGGTGCTTTCAGACTGAGCAGTTCTAGGGATGTTTAGAGGGGAACTGCCTCCTGTGGACCTCCCCAAGAACTAAAAACCAACATGGCCCTTTTAGGGGTCCAAGCGTCAGCTTGGTCATAATAATTGCTGTCATTGTTATTATTCTTCCCGCATGTTTTCCTTCTACTTTTTAAAGTCTCTGTGATTCATTTCTTCCTCTCCATCACTCTTCTTCACCACCGCCTGGACCCTGGGTATCACTGCTTGCAGCTACATTTTGTTTGCATTTGAACCGTCAGTAGAAACGCCGAAGTGATGTAAGCCAGCTGACAGGTGGTACAGCAACATCACCTCTGCACAGCATACTACAGCAATAACAAAATGCAGGATGCTGTGATCGGAGCTGTGTGTTTCTTATGGTTCATGGGTTTTAATAACAACAACACAGCTGGAATTCAGGTGGGTAAATAATGCTGATGAAAGAGCAGGAAGGAGAGCTAAGAGGTGAAAACTCCTGCGGCAGCTGGACAAGTGGTGGAAGCCCGATGCAAAAAGGTGAGAGGACGCGCTGCCGAAGACTTTTACATTTCACTTAGACGCGTCATGTTCAAAGACAAAGTTGTATTTCTTGCCTGTGCTGCACTCTGTCCATGTTCTTACCATTAAACAGTTTCATTCCAAATTTTGTTGGTTTGCATGGTATAACTCTGGAATTAATTATAAATTACAAAAAAAAAAAACCTGTTAAGCTGCTTTGCAACAATGTCAATTGTAAAAGGTGCTATGCAAATAACAAGAGGTGGCTTGGTAGGGTAAGCATTTAAACTTGCAATTACTTACTAAAAAAAAACAAAAAACAAACAAAAAAAAACTTAAATTCTTCTTTAGGTCTGCTTTTTTTTTTTTTTTTTTTTGCACAACATTTCACCTATAAACCTTTTAGCTGCTCTGCGCACCGGCTTCCTGTGACATTCGAATTGATTTTTAAGGTCCTCCTCTTTAATATACAAAGCCCTGAAACAGGCGAGGACCAAGCTACACTGCCATCAAGGACACTCCATCATCTGCTGCTGGTTTACTGAAGCTCCCCATCGACAGATCAAGAAAATCAAGGATGCACCTTTTGTTCATTGTTTCCCAAAGCTATGGAACGTACTATCATTAGGTATCACGAAAGCCAGCATGCTAAATATTTCAAGAAGAAGGCAACAGAATGATCTTTTTCATTTTTTTAACTTCTTGAGTGTCAGAGAAAACCATAATATGTGGAGGAAACCCTCACAAGCACAGGGTAGACATGCATCCTCCGCACAGAAACGCCCTCAATTCTTTCTATTACCACTTAAGAGCTGCTTAATCCAAATTAGGGTCGCGGGGGAGGCTGGCGCCCATCTCAGCCGACTCCAGGCGAGGGCAGAGTACACCCTGGACAGCTCGCCAGGCCATCGCAGGGCAGAAACACGCTGACGGCTATATGCAGCCTACTCTTGACGAAAATCAGCAATGGTTCTTTTACACGCCTCTCACCAAAGACAGTGAGAGACCTGGCCGGCCTTCTGATACATACAGGAATTGTCATGTATCCTACACTACTAAACTTCTCTTCAAAATTAAGTGTTTCTTTTGCTTTGAGGGACTTTACTCTTATTTTATTTCCCATCTCTAATTCCCTCTTTATGTGTGTCTGATGATTATATGCATTCTGTGTGTTGTGTAATGTATATCTTTAGTCTATATAATATATATGTATCTTCTGCACATTTTCTCATTACACTATACTACACAGTGAAATTCATGGTAAGTAAATAATAGTATTATAACACCAATAGAAGCCACCCTGTCGTTGTTGGTGTATATTTAGGTATATTTGGATGCCTACAGTTGTATAAAGCTGGATTTTACTTTAAAGAAGAACAGAAGTGCATCAGATTTAATATCCTGTGCTTGTTTTAGGCCCACATCAGCGACGCGATGTTTTTATTTGTGGCATAAACAAACAACACTGGTCGAATCCCAAACTAATGTACAGCAGTTCACTCGGCTGTCTGGGGAAGTCATTACTGTTATTATTATTGTAATAATTGTTGTTGTTGTTGTTGTTGTTAGGGCATTAAAGATAAGATTAGCAGAGGTTTGGGAATCAGCTAGCCCCCTACTGTACAGGTTAGCCGCTTAGCTGTTAGCTAGTAGCTCCATTAGCTGCTGTGTTTGCTATCCTCGGGTTACTGTGTGATTCTGTGCTGTGCTACAAACGGAACAACGAAAAGACAACATCCAGCCTTACCAATTCTCTCGAAACAACCTAAATCTCCGTTTCCCTACGACTTTAAAGTGTTGTTATTTTCTCTTCTACGGTTTCTCTCCTCCACCGGAAACAGCCGAAACAATCCACAACTGCCATTGACGTCAATTGGCCTCCTTGACACGGAAGCCGTAACCATTGGCAACCTTAAAGTGAACGCCGCGCATATTTTTTTATGTCAGCTGTATGCTCTCTTACTCTTTCTACTCTCACTCATTCACTCATTTGCACAACCTCTTGGTCCTAACAGGGTCACAGGGAGTCTGGAGTCTATCTCGGCCGACACCGGGCGGAGGCAAGGTACGCCCTGAACCGCTCGTCGGGTCGTCACATGGCCAACACACACAACCACACTAACGATACGGCACTAACGTCACACCCGAGGGCAATTTGGAACAGCCAATTGGTCTAATGTAGACGTCTTTTGGGTGTAGGAGAAAACCATAATGTGGGGAGGAAACCCTCACAAGCACAGGGAGAACATGCATACCCCGCCAGAAACGCCCAGGCCTTCAACCCAGGATCTTCTTGCTGTGAGGATGGCATGCTAATGGTTAATACATTTAAACAAAATGCTTTCTGTATGTGTGGCACTCTGGTGTACTGGTTAGCACATCCACCTCAAAGCAAGAGGGTCCTGGGCTTGAGTCCTCTGCCCGGCAGTGTGGAGTTTGTATGTTCTTTCTGTGTTTGCATGGGTTTCCTCCGGGTACTCCGGTTTCCTCCTACAATCCAAAGACATGCACATTAGGCTAATTGGCTGCTCCAAATTATCCTAGGTGTGAAAGTGAGTGTGAATGGTTTTGTGTGTGTGTGTGTGTGTGAGAGTGTGAGTGTTGGCCCTGTGATGGTCTGTAAGCTGTTCAAGATGTACTCTGCCTTTGCCTGGAGTCAGCTGGGAGAAAGGACAAAGCGGTTCATAAAATAACACTTTGTAAATGAAACCTTCAGTGTGCAAGAAAAATGCAAACACTTTCACCAACAAATGTCTACTAGAATCCCAGTTACACTTGGTGATGAAGTTAGAGGGAGTCGGTATTCAAAGTCACACTTTCAGTAGCAAGTGTAGTCACCATATATACTCTGTAGTGAAGTTTATCTGCTTTACATACAGCACAGGTGTGAAACACAAGCCCTGCGGGCCAGATCCAAAACTTGGTGGATGGTGTCCTCTGGTGGCTTGGCAGTAAATTGTCCTTGACCAGCATGACATCAGTTCCCATATCACAACATACAGTTCCCATTCAACATATATAAGCTACAGGTAGCACCGTGGCGTAGTGGTTAACACGTCCGGCTCACAGCAAGAAGGTCCTGCGTTCGATTCCCGGGCTCCGGTGGTTATGCATGGAGTTTGCATGTTCTCCTGTGTTTGCGTGGGTTTCTTCCGGGTACACTAGTTTCCTCCCACAGTCCAAAGACAACTGCACATTTGGCTAATTGGCGGTTCCAAATTGCCCATAGGTTTGACTGTGTGTGAATGGTTGTGTGTGTTGGCCCTGCAATTGACTGGCGAGCTATTCAGGGTGTACCCCACCTTCGCCCAGTGTCGGCTGAGATAGACACAGTCTCCCCCTGACCCTAATAGTACATTAACATTTACAGCATTTGGCAGACGCTCTTATCCAGAGCTACTTACAGAAGTGCTTTAAAGTCACTATCAGTGAATATGTTCTGGTACTAGCTCAATAGGACACAGGCAAAGTATACCATCAGTCAAAACTCAGTGGGTAGGTGTTGTGGTTTTGTGTGTGTGTGTGTGTGTGTGTGTGTGTGTGTGTGTGTCTGTGTGCGTGTGTAACATAATGCCAATCCAAGTACTTCAGAAAAAGGTAGATTTCAGCCCTCGTTTGAAGACACCCAGTAACTCAGCTGTTGAAACGTCAAGTTCAGAGAAGAGCTTAGAAGCATGTTTTCCTTGCCCCTTGATAGAAAGAGGGACCAGTCTAGCAGTGCTAAAGGATCGGAGAGAACGCTGTGCAGTGCAGGGTATGATAAGTGGTTTGAGATAGGAGGCTGCAGGTTCATTTCTGGCTTTGTAGGCTAGCATTAATGCTTTGAATCTAATGTGAGCAGCTACAGGAAGTCAATGGAGAGCGCAGCAGTGGGGAGCTGTGGGAGAAGTTATTCATTCATTAGAAGCCATCATTCATTCATCTGTATGCATATGTGTGTATATTTCAGTTCAGTTTTATATGTATAGCGCTTTTTACAATTGACATTGTCACAAAGCAGCTTTACATAGTAAAATTAATTTAGGGAGGAATCTAAAAATTTTTCTACAACCCCCTACACATCCCTAATGAACAAGCCCGCAGCGACAGTGGCAAGGAAAAACTCCCTCAGTATTCACTATCACTATTACTACCACCACCACCACTACCACTACTACTTTCACTATTACTATCACCACCACCACAACCACCACCACCACTACTGTCACTATTACTACCACCACCACCACAACCACCTCCACCACTACTGTCACTATTACTACCACCACCACCACCACGACCACCACCACCACTATTACTACTACCACGAACACCACCAGCACTACTGTCACTATTACTACCACCACCACCACCACGACCACCACCACCACTACTGCCACTATTACTACCACCACTGTGACTATTACTACTACCAACACTACTGTCACTATTACTACCACCACCACCATCACTACCCTACCACCACCACTACTACTGTCACTGTTACTACCACCACCACCACTTCCCTACCACCACTACTACTGTCACTATTCCTACCACCACCACCACTGTCACTACCCTACCACCACCACTACTACTGTCACTATTACTACTACCACCACCACCATCACTACCCTACCACCGCCACCACTACTGTCACTATTACTACCACCACCATCACTACCCTGCCACCACTACTGTCACTATTACTACCACCACCATCACCACCCTACCACCACCACCATCACTACCCTACCACCACCACTACTACTGTCACTATTACTACTACCACCATCACCATCACTGCCCTACCACCGCCACCACTACTGTCACTATTACTACCACCACCATCTGTGTCCATCTGGTGTCCACGCATGTCCACCTTAGGAAACCCAGTAAATTTGCTGCGATGCTGAGTTGATTTTGATTGTGTTGCTGACTTGTAAACAAACAAAATAAACCCTCAGACTTGTTAATAATAATAAAACTGAAACCCAAAAAATAGCTCATACATCACTGCTCAGACTCATACAGAATAAATAAGTAAAAAAAAACCCCGCAATTTAACAAAGGTAGGCAGACAGACCTTTTTAGACAAACTAAAATGGCTTCCGTCTTGCCTCTTTACCCTGTAGCCTAGACAAATGAAGAATTCAGGAGATTGTCACGTGTAGAAGGCAACCAGTACTTCCCAGAAATGGCTGTAGTTACAGCATTACCTCCACCCAAAAAAAAAGAGTTTTGGTGGAGGTATTGTAATCACTCCTGTTTGTGAGCCAGTTTTTCTGTGAACAAAATCCTGACCACACCCGTGCACAGATTTTCACCAAACTTGGTGTGGGCACTACCCTCCACCTGAGTCCCTGAGATGATTTTTGAGCAAGGTCACAAAGTTTTGTAGATGGCGCACTTATAACTTTAGAGCGAGTGCTGATAAACATGCCGTTACTATGGAACACTAAGAGGAAACCATGTATGGATTTTGAAATGAAACCGTTACCTTTGGTCTTGAGTGAATTTGAAAGGTCAAACTGCAGCCAATTCTTCAAATGAATGAATTTTTATATCCACTGTATGGAAAGGGGGCGGTACGGTGGTGTAGCGGTTAGCACGTCTGCCTCAGAGCAAGAAGATCCTGGGTCCGAGTCCCAGCCCGAGCTTGGGCGTTTCTGTGTGGAGTTTGCATGTTCTCTCTCTGTTTGCATGTGTTTCCCCCCGGGTACTCCGGTTTGCTCCCACAGCGCAAAAAACATGCATGCTAGGCTAATTGGCTGTTCGAAATTGCTCCTAGGCGTGCGTGTGAGTGGCCCCATGATGGTCTGGCGAGCTGTTCAGGGTGTATTCTACCTTCGCCTAGTGTCGGCTGAGATAGGCTCCAGCCTCCCTGCGACCCTTATGGGATCGTGTGTGTGGTGTGAGTGGGTGAGTGAGAGTGTATGTAAAGGGAAGAACTTGGAGCACAGCACGAGGGTCTAAGAGAAGTATGAAACTATGGTTAGTCTTCACCTTTTACTTTATTCTTTTACGCAGTATTTGTTGGTTTGTGTTTATTGTAAAATAAAAAATAAAAAGTAAAATAAATATGGGCTCTCAGATTTGTGATAAGAATGAATGAGCTGTTAAACAAATAATTCCTAATTTTTCTCTGCATGTCTTTGTCTGAGCTGTCACTGATCACACTGGAGCAATTGAAAAGGAGTGTACTGTTTACATTGGATCCAGTGAAAGTGGAGAAGGATATCAGGAACTTACCCTGGTGCTGTTACAATCAGTCATAATCAAGGGCAGGTTTGGGTTTCCGTGTCCTTAAAGTGCAGAAAGATGGCGTGTGGACCTACAACTCTTCCGAAAATCTATCTAACCCTATATATGGCTTTATATTTGATTCTGACTGATTATTTTGATTCTGACTGATTATTAAATATCAGATCTTATTTCTTTTCTTGTTCAGATTTATGAATGCTATTCATTGACATTTTGTTCTAAAATTCATAAATACGTTAATTCTTGATGTAGTCCTAGATCGATCAGTTTCTGCCGAAAATATGAAGATGGTGCAGGTGAAATGGCTGCACTTAATCGAATGACTTTTTGAAGTTTGCTTAAGGCAGTTGCGGCGTCTCCTTCTCCATTCACGTTCACCTTCTCCTGTTCCCAAATTAGCAAGGCTCCATGGCATGTAGTGGTGACTTTTGTAATCCCCTTAACAATTCATGAGGTGCACCTTGTAAGACCCAGTAGGGTCCATTCTTTGGAACTGATACGGTATCAGATGACTCGATGAAGACATTTTCCCCTTAAGGAAATTAATTCCGTGCCATGCTACAGTGGTCCTGTAATGGAATATGTTACACTGGCATTCGTAATGGAAGGTATATAGGTCAGATATTGATCAAATATTTAGAGTGCTTGGGGTTTTTTGCACCTATTAGATCACCTTGCCCTAGTTTCTAGCAGTGTTTGTTTTTGCCGAGATTAGAATAGGCTCAGCTTTAATGGATCGGATGTTTTTGCTTCTCTGAAAAGGATCAGGACATACTTGCTGGTGCTGGAACGTTCCACGGTCTGGACGCTGATGGAAGATGCTTTTGTGCTTGCATTTGAATGAGCGATTCTTTTTAATGCAAGAAAAGACAGAAAGGACAGGTAAGATTAATTAGAGTTAATTTTTTAGCATGAGATCACATACATTGATGAACTTTTTTTGTTTGACAGCTCAGTTTCAGTTGAGAGTGTTTACTTCCTAGAGTGCATTTTATATATATATATATATATATGCTTTAATTGTACAGTACGTAGTTCCCCTGTTTACAACTTAGACAGATTTAACTTTTATGGGAAAGGACTATGGTCTGATGAAGCGAGGCACTTTGTGTGTTTCAGGAAGTGGAATGCATAGCTGGAGATTTTATATCTCGAGGCTCATGCGTCTCTCCGTGCGCTGGGTCCGCCTGTGTCCCCTACAGAGACAAGGCAAGCGACCCGGCCCACTTCGGCATTTATGGAGGTATGGAAAGGTCATCTTCAACTCTCTCTACTTCAATGTCCTCACCAACTGGGATACAGTACTTGATTCGATCTTTGAACCTGTTTACTGGTTGGTAGACAACCTGACCCGCTGGTTTGGGGTGGTGAGTTCACATAAGTAATATCATTTTTAATTTATAGCTTGTTGTAATCTGTAAAAAATGAAATCATGTTTTATGCTTTGGAGCATTTTTAGCCTTCAGTATCTTCACGTTGAAACGTGTTAGATCTTTTAAGCTCTGGTATTTAGTTCTAATATCGCAGTATGCTTTTGGTTTTTAAGTGTTTGTCTAAGAGAAATCAAACTTTACAAGAAATAAAAATTAGTTTGTGTTAAAACAAAATATTGCTAAAATATTTCTTTGTCCAAACTATATTGTTTTAAGATGTCCAGTATGTGTTTTTTTTTTTGTGCTGCAGACAAAATTGCTGATTTTATACATAATATATACTGTAAATAGCTACTCCCATTGGAAGAACTGTAGCTCTTTGTGATTGTAGTTGCAAGCCAGGTACAGTGACTGATGTCAACAAAATCTAGATCTGTTAGTTGACTATACATGTACATATACATTGTTAGGCAGTCATTGCTTGGCAGCTGTCTGTGATGCAGAACATGTAAATCTGGCCAAAGAATCAAACCAAGAATCCACTTTAGCCGGTGAGTCTGTTTATTCTTTTGGTGGTTGCCACAGTAGATAAAGCACTCACCCTCGCACCTAGGAGCAATTTTAAACAGCCAATTAGCCTAAATTGCTAAAAAGTCTTTGGACTGTGGGAGGAAACCAGAGTAACCCGAGGAAACCCAAGCAAGCATGGTGGTGAACATACAAACTCAACTTTTAATATATATAATTTATGTATGACTTGTTTATTTCTCTTATGTAGTTTTGTAATGGTATTAAAAAAAGTGTGCCTCTGTGTTTCGCATTTTCATATATAGTAGAACATGGCATAGTTGACTCCCTAATAAATAAATACACTTTGGCTCATGATACCAATTTCATATTGTGTGCATTTACCAATTATTAAGACATGCTCTTCCCAGTGGTGTAATGTGTTTTCCTGGGCGATCCAGTCATACATGAGCAATGTGCATTTGAAATATGGGCACAAAATGATTTTATTTTCATTTGTGACGCATCATATGCATCTGAAAGCTTTATTCCTTTTAGACAAACAGTTACTAAAGTTGTACTCCAGTGTCAGGAATAACCACCAGAATTTTAGCAATCTGATATGTTTAAATGTGGAGATATAGAGAGAAAAAAATTCTCCAAACCACAAAAAGTACTGTATTTAAAAATAGTTTTTAAACAAGCTGTAAAATGGTAAATATTCAGTTGTGGGACTTCAGACGTCCTAATTAAAGAAGACTTGCAGCTAAAAACAGTCCCTGAGAATTTTATGCATCTTGCTTGAACAGAGCTTCTGGAATTTTATTGTTTTTTTTTTTTTTTTCTAGATCCCTTTTTTAACAATACATTCTGAGCCATGCCCCATCTATTCAAGCCCGTATATATCAAAGCTAACAAAGATACAAGGCTGAAATTTTTGCACACTCTCTATTGAGACTAATTACATTATTTTATGTATGAAGCAAATCTGAGATGGTCACTTGGGGACACTTTCTGGTAATTTGAGGCTGCCAAGTGCAAGAAATGTAAATGATTTGAGGTGTGTTTACCCCAATTCGAATCCAATACATATTTTGTCAATTTTAGCAAATATCTCCTCTTGCTACCTGTCCATTCTGTGTCTGCTGAAAACAGTCCCGTACACAGCTCTGTCTCTGTACATGGGGAACATACAGGAGAAATCTACAACACTATTTCAGCCAATCAGCAACCAGAGGCATTTGTATGCTTGAACAGCACAAATGCAACCTGTTTCTGATTGGCTGGAGGGGAGATGGAGGTGTCATTGGTAATATATTTGTTTCTAGCAATACGTGGCCATGAGTTAGGCTGGGGGCGTGAAAGCACAAAGATTACACAGTGTGACTTTTTTTGTAAAACGAAAACAAACATTGACGGTCATGATATCTAATGCTTTCTTCTCCTTTTTTATGAAGGTGTTTGTGTGTCTGGTGATTGCTCTCACCAGTTCTGTCGTACTGATTGTTTACTTCTGCGTCCTACCCCTGATCATACGCACATACCCGACGCACTGGATCCTCTGGCACCTCTGCTATGGCCACTGGAATCTTGTGAATATTGTGTTTCACTATTACAAGGCCATCACAACGTCACCTGGACATTCTCCGCAGGTACTTCCCGAAGTGCCTCCTAACCCAATTTTTCCCCGTAGAATTACTCAGTTCAGTGCGGAATATCCACTTCTTGTATTGACGTCAGAGAATTCAGAGGACTGTAATATTGTTTGTACTTGATCCGCTTACATTTCAGGAGAAGAGTGATATTCCAACAGTTACACTTTGTAAGAAGTGTATTGTTCCTAAACCAGCGAGGACGCACCACTGCAGTATCTGCAACATGTACGTGTTTGGCTTTGAGGCTTAATTATTATAATTAATGATACTGAATGCTATACTATTAATAGAATGTTGTCCATAATGGATACTTTTAAGTATTTGCTGTGAAAATTACTGTCATTTGTATTAATATTGCAATAATGATAATGTATCAGTTCTTAAATTAACTCCAGTGAACTGTTTTCTCACAGGTGTGTTTTAAAAATGGACCATCACTGTCGTATCCTTTTTTGGGCTTAATTGTTTTTGTCTTTTCCTGTACCAAACCAAAATGCTGGTTGCCGTTTTATTGGGTTTTATCCTTAATCTGTCTGTCTTACAGCCTGGTTAAATAACTGCGTGGGGCATTTTAACCACCGCTACTTCTTTTCCTTTTGCATTTATATGACCATGGGCTGTATCTACTGCAGCATCAGCGCCAAAGACATGTTCTTAGACGCGTACAATGCCATTGAGGTAGGCAAAAATAGTTTCTTACAGAGTCAGCTTTGCTATTTCTGTGTTTACCGAACACCAGAGACCAGTTCTGCTACAGCTCTGTGTTAGTTTCATGTGAAGTCTTCGATCTGAGAAGTGACAAGCCAACAGCTCTCTCTCTCTCTCTCTCTCTCTCTATCGCAGTTGCAAGCAGGGCGTGCTTATATTATATTCAAAAGCAATTTGTCCCAAGGTTTATCCTTTTTGTGTAAAAGCAATTAAACATGGATCAGAAATCTGCTTCGCAAAGCACTACGTCTCTAGCATAGTAAACCATGGCTGTGTCCCAAACAGCACACTACTTAACAAGTTCACTCATGAGGTCACTCGCACTATTATGCGGAAGTAAATAGTGGGAAAAAGTGGGATGGAGTTTAAAAGCAAGGCTCAAGAGAAAGGGAAAATACTTTTACAACACTAAAAATACAATAAAGAGTGCACACTTACTCATGGATCAGGAGTCCACTTGTCTTTTTTTAAAATAATTTCACTGGGTGATTTATTTCCCACTCACACCCTTGCTGCACACACATACACACACACACACACTCTCTCTCGCTCTTTCAGTCTGATTTGCCCCAATGATGCAACACAACTGGCTGAAAACATGAAGCATGGTGGATTTGTTATGCGTCTTACCACCGAGTTCTGGAACAGCAAGAAAAACCTATAGGTTATGTCTGTCCGTCCCTCTGTCCTCTGTCCTTCCGGGGTACGTGTAATGTACGCATGGGAACCCTGTGTTATTCTTTGAAAATTTGATATCTCGAAAAAGGAAAAATGTACAAAAAACTTTCTGGGTGAGTGTAGTATAGAGAATAAGAGGCGTATAATACTCAGGTCATGTGATGTGACGTCATCGTTAATGACGTGAAATAAATAAACAACTAATGATATTCTTGTGGTATTGAAATGTTCTCTAAAGCTACAGTTTCTAGGTGGTGTACTTTACATGTCAAGACTAAGATCGCGTGTTCGGTTACCTCATTTTTATTCCCTTCAATAAACAAGTTATTATAAAATGAACTATATCTTGATGTACGTGGGATACGTCTGTGGGGATTGAGAGTTCCCACAATAAGCTTGTCAAGTGGGAAATCATACAGGAGCGGCGCTTTTAGGCAGTGCCGAAATCTATATGTTTTATATATTGGTAAGCTTGGTAAAATCACAATCAAAAATAATTAGAAATAAAGGGACAGTGAAGATTCTCAAGTTTATCCACGCTGGTTTCTGAGTCTTTAATATTTGAATGAAATCTTTCAACCTGGAGAGTTTGGAGTTAATTTGGGTGACGTTGTTGAGGCATGTTCTGTTTTTTAAGGTGTACATTCAGGAAGATCCAGTGACTATTCCAGTGATTTATTATAGCTCAGTGAATCTTTAGTATGTCTTTGAGGTCAGGAAGCTTCTTTCTACTGTTCACTCAGTCAGCTGGCTGAATCGGTACATATTGTCCTCAGTTAGCTACTCGGTCTCAGTGATGTCACCAAGCAGTCTAGCCAAGAGGATTATAATGTAGACACAAACGTCATCCTAGTCTGAAAAGTGCTGAAAGTGTTCAAAGACCTGTTTTTTTTTGTTTGTTTGTTTTTTAAATCATCCACAGACCATATTTAATGTAATCACTTGCTAATCCATCTAAGTGAGATGGACTGAGAGACTAGTCCTTGATTTGAACCAGGTTAGGTTTTCTAAAGTAGACAACTAGATTACTTGTAAAATCACAATTTTAATATTGTTTTTTTTTTCTTTCCCCCCCCCCAATAAGAGCTATTACCAGACACCACCACCACAGTTCACCAATGAGGAGAAGTTTTCTCATAAGTGTCTTCTTTACCTGTGGGTGCTAACCAGGTAAAACATGACTGCGTCTGCATTCTTCACATTCAAATTTGATAACTATTAGCTTTTAAAAACACATTGTTCTTTTTTTTTCTTTTTTCTTTTAGCTCAGTGGCAGTAGCTTTGGGAGGCCTGACCATCTGGCATGCCGTGCTCATCACTAGAGGAGAGACAAGTGTGGAGAGGCACATTAACCACAAAGAGAGAAAACGCCTGAAGCAGATCGGCAAGGTGGGCTTTCTGCTTTCGAGTACTACTCTTGACAAAAATGATGGAATTACCACACTTAGAGGATGTTCATGCGGGGTTTTTAAAAAAAGTTTTGATTTTACAGTATGACCCCAAACAATTTTTGTTCAATAGCTTAACATTCTGATATCATGAAACATACCTTTACGTTAAATTATTTAAAATATTTTTCCCAGATCAAGTATAGGAAGAAATAAGGTTACTCAATTTTGAGGAAACAGAAAACAATAAAAATGCTACTTATATGCATTTCTAAAACTAATATTGGCACAATTTAAGGAGACGTCACCCCAACAAGAGCGTTGTCATCTGAGACAGTGTAAAGATCATAAATCTCCTTCATGGAGGAGATCCAACATGGAGTGTGGCAAAAGATGTTGGTTGTTCAGCTGTAACTAAACATGCTAGTTGATTTTTGAGGAATATTTTAGTCACTTACTCATTTGCCAAATGCCTGAATCCTACTAGTGTTGCAAGGAGGCTGGTGCCTATCTCAACCAACACTAGGCGAAGGTGGGGTACACCCTGAACAGATCGGTGTAGGGCTGTAATAATTCAGCATACAACTTCCTGTGAATTAGTTGTTACTGTAGACACAGTATTTACCTTACAAATTAAACTGTTATTAGTTCTAGAAATTTAATGAACACTTTCTGAACTAATTAATTAAATCAATAAAGCACCAGTATAAACACACAAGTATTACATTTCAATAACCACTTATGATCAGGGTCACTATGGATCTGAAGCTCAGGAATATGAGGTGTGAGACCAGGCTATACCCTGATGGACCCCACGCGCCAGACCATGATCTCTTGTATTTTGCTACTTTATGATTAAACATTAACCAAATAACACCTCTCTGTGTAGGAATTCAGGAATCCATATCATCATGGAAGAATAAATAACTGGAAAATTCTGTTTGGTGTGGAGGAAACAAGGTACAGTGCATGTTTTTGGGCTTTTAATACAAAAAGGAATATGTTTGCAAGCACTTTGTTTAAATAGTTAAATGTACGTGTGTATATAAAGTGTACAATACTCCTTTAAAATATTCACGTTTTGTTGCTTTGCAGCCTGAAAAAAAGACACAAAATATTTTTCTGCTTCTATTTACTGAATGTAAGTTGTAACAGCCAAATGAAATGTATAACAGCAACCGTTCAGGGGGGAAAAAAATAGCTGAGATGGTTAAAGGATCACCCCGTCCTAAAAATACTTGCAAACTCAATCAGGTCTAATTAATCAAACCAAGCTCATTGGGTTTCACCATTGAACAACAGTTATCATTCTGATTAGTTCAGCATAAAAATAGCTATTTCTAGAGCATTCCAGTGCTTGGAAGTGTAACTGAAAGCAATCAATTATGGGTGGCAAGGAACTATCAAAAGATCTCTGGGATAAATTTGTGGACAGGCAGGAGATGGATACAAAAACATCACAGGTTTTACCAACCCAAAGGAGCAGGGTACGGCCTCTAATCAAGAAGTGGAAAGTAGGATCAGGTCATCTCACCAAACTGGTTGGAGGAGTGAGGAGGAAACTGGGCAGGTAGGCTACCAAGAAGAATATGGCATCTTTGAAGCAGTTACAGGACATTTTGACAAAGATTGGTCATTATATGCACATGACAATATTTGCAATATTACAAATGCACCGCAGATATCGCTTGTATGGGAGGGTGGCAAGAAAAAAGCCAAACGTCATGGTCAGATGGGGCGAAAAATAACAATTTGGCCTCACTGCTGAATGTTATACCTTGCGGAAAGCCAATAGAACTTAGAATTCACCATACATAGAGTAATGCATGGCAGTGGTAGCATGCCATTGTAGGGATGTTTCTCTGCAGCAGGGACTGGGGCACTTGTCAGGATAGAGGGAGAAATAAGTGGGGTAAAATCCTGTCAAATTCTTGAGGAAATCCCGGTGCCCTTTGCCAGAAAGTTGTCAGTGGGAAGAAGGTTCACCTCGCAACATAAGTGACCCGAAGTTGACCCCACAGTGGCTTAAGGAGGAAAAGGTGAATGTCATTGCATGGCCTGGTCAGGGCGCAGAGTTAAACCATATTCAAAATCTGTGGGATGACGTGAAGGACGCAGACTAACAGTGTTACCCTGCAATTTGACTTGAGTTTAAACAGTTCTGCAAAGAAGAATGGGCAAATTTTGCACCATCTAGATGTGGAAAGTTGGTAGAGAAGTATCCCAACAGTGTTAAAGCAAAAGGTGGTTTCAGGAAGTACAGACACAGGGGAGTGAGCCTTTAACCATCTCTGTGATTGTTTTTTTAGCTCCCACCCCTCTGGAGCTAGAAGAATGGGTTCCGTCCATCGGTCCGTCAATCCGTCACACTTTAGTTTCCGAACATTTACTTGCCGCGCACTGAAGCCAGGGCTTTCAAACTTGCTATGCTTGTTTTGTATTGGCATATTATGACATGGTGCTTTTGGCGGGAGTGTCTGGACCCGCGGGGTCTATTTTTTATTTTTTAAAATTCTGAAGTCTTGCTGTTATATCTTTCAGTTGGCTGTTCTAAGTTGCCATATAAGAAAAATATGTTTGAGTGTCTTCAGTTGAAGCTGCAACACGATGCAATGTGAATATTTTGAAGGGGGCTGATTCTTTTTATACTCGCTGTATGTTTACTTTTTCTCATGATCCTCTTTAACAGTCAGTGGATAACACGGGTACTGTTACCCTCCAGTCATCCTCCTCGTGGTGATGGGCTAACATGGGACGGTCCTCCATACAGACAGGCCATGGACAATATATGAAATATAGTTAATAATAATAAAAAGGCACATTAAACCCACCAGCACATTTCAGTGCAGCAATCTACTCTTGTGTGTTATTAAAGAATCGCTGTGGTGAAGTACAGGCTGTGCTCAGTGTTAGAACAAGGAGAAGCTGGATTTCATGCTGTGTATAGTGATGTATTGCAGTGTCTCACACACAGAAGGAACTGAACAGATGTGTGCCAAAGCTTTACTGCAAAACGTGTTTAGTATTTTGTGTTAGTTGTGAGAAACTTGAGTGTTTTAATGGTTAAACATTTCTCATTTGGGCTGCGTGTTTCACAAAAAGGAAACGAATGGGTGAAAGTACAGTAGATTGAATGGAGTGTAATTACTGGGGACTTAATCCACTTAAGTGTTTTACTTGGTTTCTGATTGTATTTTGAAAAAACGTTTTCTAGTATCCCTTTTAAGTATGTAATTTTATGTATTAGGTACACAGTTCAATCATGACCCATTACCATTTTGTATTGATTTAACTGTTTTGGCTGCTAATGAGACTGAAATACAACACAAAACAGTAAAATGATCATTGTGAATAAAAAAAGAAAAAAAAAAAAAAGATATCGAAGATGTGCTCTATAGAGCCCAACACTTTTGTACATTCTTTTAAAATATATATAATAAACCATGTTTTTAGTAGATTCATTGTTTTTTCTTTTATGTCTGACATAAAGGTGGCATTTTCATATGGATTCCAGCATCTTTTTCGCTCCCGCCCACAAAGTTGCGCAGGAGCTACAGGAATGGGTAACGTCTGTCCGTCAGTCACCGTCGTGACCCTATTTTTAAGGTCACAGAGGCAAAACTGTAGTAGGTTTTCGGACTTTTACTTCGCCGTTTACTTGACGTTGAGGGCTTTCAAGCGTGCGATGCTTGTTCTATATTGGCGCATTATCACATGGTCCTATCGGCGGGAGCGTCTGGACCCCTGTGGTCTATTTTTCAATAAAGAAGCACTTTGATAACAGGATAATAATGAGGTTTTAATTCCATTGTACACATTTACAAAAGAGATTTCTTGCTGTTAAAAATATCATCCACTAAATCCTTGGCATTTGTTTTCCTGCAAGGCTACAGTCTCGGTCTTTCCAGCAAAATGACATGAACAAAAACAGAGAACTGGTAGCTCTGAGATCATCTTTAAACACGGAAAACGAAGATGGAAAAAAATTAATTTACGCAGCTTTCACATTCTCACACGGTACATTTTTTCTGCCTGTGCATATTTCAAATAAACCCCGATGGAAAGTGGGCATCATGCAGTGATTTAAATGGTGCTGCCACCCACAGTTTTCCGATCGACCACCGAGTTCCGTTGTCCTCCATGTTGGTTTGTCAGACTTGCTACCCCTCCAATTTGAAATGACACAAACTACATCCTCATTAGGCTTTTTGTCTTGTTCATGCTCATGGTAGGCATGAAGTGTATTCCAGGAACGCTGGGCCTGAGTTGGAACTACACTGTGAAATTGTATGTATAAATTCATAATGAGGGGTAATGTAGCATAGTAAATCACCTACCAGCATGCACATCTGAACAAAACCTGAGAACCAACAAGAAACCAACATCGACATGAAGTGAGCAAGTCAAACTCCATACAGACGTTAGCCTGAGATCAAGGACAGTGCAGTCCCCAACGTGTCTGTTTTTGGGACACTCACCAGTGAAACTATGATCCTACTAAAACTGGCTGCTTCTCTTGATCTGTTGCCTCCAAAACTACATTTACTCGCTCATTCACTCATTTGCCGAACTGTTTAATCCTTTTAGGGTCATGAGGAGGCTGGAGCCTATCTCAGCTGACACTGGGCAAAGGTAGGGTACGCCCTGAAAAGCTCACCAGACCATCTCAGAGCCAACACACAGAACCATCACCACTCACACCTAGGGGCAATTTGGAACAACCAATTAGCCTAACGTGCATGTCTTTGGACTGAGGGAGGAAACTGGATTACCCGGACGAAACCCATACAAGCGCAGGGAGAACACGCAAACTACACACGGAAACGCAAACACCTGGGACTCGATCCAAAGCTAAAGCGAAAGCCAATAATCAGGATTTATTATCTCTTGATTAACTCATAAAAAGAAACCTACATTACATAGCAAGCTATATTAGTTAGTTAGCCATTACTAGCACTGATAAGTGTGTTACAGGTCATTATTTCCTGCACCAAAAAAAAAAGGTTGGGAGAGAACATTGCTCATGTGAAAGCAGCCTAATATATGTATGATTTGAATATTTAAAATAATTGGCATCCATTCTCTATTCCTTATCATACATGTAATCTCTTCAAATGTATTTCAGATGACAGTGATTGTAAAATATTGACTCAAACGCCATGTTCACATACTACGAGCATAGTTTCACGACCCTTTTCACTGACTGCGATGCGTCACGGGAGAAAGCAGAAAGGCAGCCTACATAACTATTTGTACATTCATACAAAGGAAACTGAAAACCCTGGAAATAAAAGCATTCTGTAAACCATGTTTATGTTTAAGCACCAGAATCTGTCTGGGAATACCCCTTCATCTCCTGTTCAGGCTCAGCTTCAGAAAGAAAATGCAGCAGGAGCGAGCTTCACATCAGTGCATTATTTAAGGACATTTCTTTTCAAGGTATTCTTAATGCCCTGGCTAACGTCCCTCGTGTTGTGTGGAATTGGAGCGATGTAGTATGACAGGATAAGTGCGTGGAAGAGACTGTGGGTGAAATTGGATGCACAGCAGTGCTTTCAACTTCATCTTCCTCCAGGGCTCCCCACCAAAAACCTGCAACACACAAGCATGCCAATTTCACATTCGGCAAAAATAACTGCTGTTCTATGAGAGCTCGGTTTAGTGACGCTTTCCAAACTAAAATGCACTGAGGCTAGTAATACTTTTGTTATTATATAACAGACACACCATTCACTCCGGGCTGCCACTGCCTCCTTCCTCACCAGTCTCTTCTTGTCATCTAGTGGCTTAACAAGAGTGCGCAGCACCCTGGTCCGGAATGGCAACACCTGCGGCAGCACAGTTAATACATGCAAAGGTCAGAGCAGATCTGAACTTTTGTATATGCACAAAGGTCAGTACTTAAAATGCCAGTAATGCTTAATGGTTCACTTGAACTCTATCACTTGGATAGTGTGCATGATGTATTGAGCATTGCTCATGATTAATTAGTCTTACATTTACTTCATTCGGCAGATGCCCCTATCCAGAGTGACTAAATCGATCAAGAATAATTTATCTTTATTATAAAACTAAGCAATTGAGGGTTTCTCAAGGGCCCAACAATTGGCATCATGGTAATACTGGGGCTTCAAACCCCAGTCCCTGGGTCACTAACCCCTAGCCTTAACCGCTGAGCCAACACTGCATGTCTTACCATGTGACTAGGCAGGTGGGAAAGGGCGTGGATGCAGCGCAGGGCAGTGATCCTCACTTTCTGTTTGGGCGTGAGGCAGGAGAAACGGATTCATCAGTACTACTTCCAAACCATCATAAAGACAATTCAGTGAAAGGCAATGTGTCAGATAAAAGTGTAAATGGTGTACCATAGCAGGGCTGGTGGTTAAAGAGAGCAAGCGGGTGAACAGGGCCTCCAGCTGTTTGGTGAGAGCAGGTGGAGGTTCCAGGAGAAGTGGCTGAAGGCATGAGAGGGTTGAGAGCTGCACGGCCTCATCAGGACATGACAGTGCTTCTAAAAGCAGGGGCAGCAACTACACAGCAACAACACCACAAACTTTTCAATCATAAACAGTAGATATAAAGAAATCATTCTGGAAACATCTGGAGACTAAGAGGTGTGGGGGTGGGTGTGTATGTGCTCATGCTAACAAGCAAAAGCTTCATTAAGGAGAATGTCACACTTTCACACATTTGGTTTTGAGTTCCCTACTGATATTCTGCTACAAGTCTGTGCTTTAAAAGATCTGGTGCAGTGGTTTTGGCCCTTTGTAAATTTGAAAAAAACAAAACAAACAAACAACAAACACAACACCTACAATCACTGGCAGAACTTATGGAATCACCATACTTGAAGGACTTTCACCTAGAATCTTATTTATAACTCTACCAATTAAGAGTCGAACATTTGGCTTAATGAAACATATCTCAATGAATGGTATATCTTTTTCCAGAGATAATCGAGGGATGAAATTATAATAGAACCTCACAATGTTGAGGAAAAAGTTTATGGATGCACTGGGTTATTTGCAATTTTAAAACAAAACCAGCACAAGTCTAAAAATGTAAATTACTTAGTTAAAAGAGCGAGCTTACAGACCATGACAAGCTGCTGGACTTGTGAGGAAATATGAGCCCAGCAAGACAGTTGTCAACTGAAACAATGGGGAGGATTACAAATCTCTTTTAAGAAGGAAATCCAACATAGAATGTGGCAAAAGAGACCATTAGATAGTAGTCGGCTGTGTCTAAAATTTAGCGCAAGTATAAACAAAATGGAAAGGTTATAAAAGGACGTACAGGTGGACGTCACAGCATCAGGAAAGGAAACACAAAGCCTTATGTCTTAAACAAAAAGTATGGATGTATGTATGTGTGCATATATATACACACACATACATACACACACTGATAGTCAATAAAAACTTCTAGGTACAAAATGTTAAATATTTTGTGTGTGTTAACTGAAGTGATTTTTTGTGTGTGTGTGTGTGTGTGTGTGTGTGTGTGTGTGAGAGGGACTGAAGCCCAAGACTTAAGTTTTAAAGGCTAAAATGTGTCTAGATTATACAGCTGTAATTGCTAATTACTAATAGTAGCTGTTTAGCAATATGTAATTAGCACCAGGACTGCAATTATAAGCAATTTATTTTAACAGTGTTACTCCATCCATCCATGTAAGTTATGAGGCTCCTGTCACAGTGGACTGATATACTCACAGCAGGAAGCTCAGAGAGTTGGACTTGTCTCGGCAGATTATTGACGATATGGGACAAGGCCTTCAGAAACACAGATCTCTTCTCTTAAAAATAAAAAGTGACAACAGTAAATACATAAATAAATAAATTAGGATACACCAGTGTCTAAGGTTCACTTTACCATATGATAGCACATCTGGGCATACCTGGCGCTGCACTGTTAAAGCCCTGTACAAGTTTAGCCGAGTTCTCGGTAAAGAATCGCTGGCGGTACATAATGCGCACATTGGCATGGCAGCTGTGGTTCAGCACATCTGGGGAATCGCTCATAAGTAGTGAGAAACTGTCTGCTGCCTGAGAACCTAACTGATCATCACTCAAAAGGCAGAACAGCTGAAAGAGAGAAAGCGCCGTCCACTATGAAAATTACAAACACAAAAGAATCTTCAACAAGACATTACTCATTTACATCATGTTTCGTTTAGAAAGTTTTCTTTCCACCTAATCTGGTATGTTAACAACCTAATGATGGCCGTCATATTTAAGGCAAGAGAAGATTTTAAACCAAAACAAAAAGCATTACTTGGTGTGGTTATAGTGACACATCCTTACACATGATACTGAGATGCAAGAATTGGGTTCTTTCCATTGTTTAAATGCTACTATGCTAACTTCCAGATGATTGTTGTATATAATGTGGCTACACTGTTTGAAAACCAGAGGTCCCAATCTCGTAATATATGCATTATATGACTTAGGAAGTGTAAGAGGCAATGCTAATATGAATTCAAGAAAAAGTGATCTACCTTGTCAATTAAGTTCAAAGACAGAGGATGGTAGCGCAGAAGCAAAGCTTTGACCACCTACACAAAAAGAAGAAAAAAACCCAGAAGAATTAAACAAATTCAACAATTGAATGTTAATTCACCTTCATGAAGGTTACCGCCGAATAAATTCTATTACCAAGTTGTATAAAACATCACACTTTAATTAAAAAAACTGCTCAGGAAGATGACCTGTGTTATAGGATTATCGTTTCAGGTAACCATCACCTCTAATAATGATGCTCAGCAGTGTGTACTCTGTCTCACTTTAGCGTTGTCGTGCAATATATGTATTATAAATAACTGCACCATTTCCAATCTCATGAAAATACATGTAAGGAGTAAAACAGAAATGCATGTAGAAATGAAACAGAGTAAATGTTACCACCATAAAGTGGATGTAGAGCACAATACATCCTAGAACAGCCCATCCTGATACCACAGCATTCCCCAATCCAATCAACCCACCACCCAGTCCCCCATCCAATCAACCCACCACCCATTCCCCCATCCAATCAACCCACATCCATCCAATCATCCCACCACCCACACATCCATCCAATCAACCCACCACCCATTCCCCCATCCAATCAACCCACATCCATCCAATCAACCCACCACCCACACATCCATCCAATCAACCCACCACCCACACATCCATCCAATCAACCCACATCCATCCAATCAACCCACCACTAATTCCCCCATCCAATCAACTCACATCCATCCAATCAACCCACCAC
>JAQMYF010000021.1:18605234-18615346 GCA_030014195.1 Neosilurus mollespiculum
CCACCCACACATCCATCCAATCAACCCACTCATCCACACAATCAACCCACCATCCATTCCCCCATCCAATCAACCCACATCCATCCAATCAACCCACTCATCCACCCAATCAACCAATCAACCCACCACCCACACATCCAATCAACCCACCCACCCACACATCCATCCAATCAACCCACTCATCCAATCAACCCACATCCATCCAATCAACCCACCACCCACATATCCATCCAATGAAGCCACCCATCCACCCAATCAACCAACCCACCCACACATCCATCCAATCAACCCACTCATCCACCCATTCATCCAATCAACCCACCACCCACAAATCCATCCAGTCAACCCACCCACCCACACACACATCCATCCAATCAACCCATTCATCCACCCATTCATCCAATCAACCCACCACCCACAAATTCATCCAATCAACCCACTCACCCAATCAACCCACATCCATCCAATCAACCCACCCACCCACACATCCATCCAATCAACCCACCACCCACAAATTCATCCAATCAACCCACTCATCCAATCAATCAACCCACCCACCCACACATCCATCCAATCAACCCACTCATCCACCCATTCATCCAATCAACCCACATCCATCCAATCAACCCACCACCCACACATCCATCCAATCAACCCACCCACCCATCCATCCAATCAACCCACCCACCCATCCATCCATCCTGCTATATCCATCAGGGTTGCAGGGAACCTGGAGCCAATCCCAGCTGACATCAGAACAGAGGCAGGGTACACCTTGAACAGGTTGCCAATCTATTGTAGGTCAAACTCAGACACAACCAACCATTCACACTCTCATTCACATCTATGGGCAATTGTGAGTAGCCAGTTTGACCTAATGTGCACATTTTAAGACTGTGGTAAGAAACTGGACTACCTGAAGGAAACCCATGCAAGCACGAACCTCCACACAAAAAGGCCCCAGTCAACCTTGAGGGTAAAAGTGAGGCATCAGCGCTAACCACTGAGCCACTGCATTGCCAAGCAGAACATGTTTTAATCTGTGTATTAGTCTTTGAGTATTGCCTCCCCATACAAGTCTATATATATATATATATATATATATATATATATATACATACATACATACATACATACATACATACACACATACATATGGTACAATAAGTGATTTATTTTACCCATATTAGTAATGTGAAGGCTTGAACTCGCTGTGCTGAGGATTCACAGTCTAAAGTTGCACTTATTCTTTTCAAGGTCCTCTCCAGAACAGCATCCAGGGCTTGACCTACACACACACAAAAAACACATCAAGCCTCATTGTATTCCACTGAATACAATCTTGGGATAAACCCTATGTATTTACATTCATGAAAGTGTCTCTTGATTGAAGACTGATAAACATAAATCTACCTTCTCACGAGTGTTCTTAAAAATTTACGGGATGTTGTGAATTGGTTGAGCAAGGAAAGAATTCTATTGTCATCCAGTTTAAATATCTTTCATGGTTTTCCAGATATTTTTGTGTTACTAAGCTTGCCAGTGTATCCCCTCCTTGAGTTAAAAAAAAAAAGCCACTAAACATTTCTGCTATCCCTTTGACAAATGTGTTTACATTGTTTCAGACTAATAACGGCCTCCTTTTTTGCATCTTAGGAATCCATGAACAGCTGCCAAATGCAAATGAAACGTGGAATCAATTGCTTAATCTGTCATGAAATAATGAAGAAAAAGGCCATAACTGGCTTGTTAGTCAATTGTCCTTGTCTTGTCAGTCTTCTTCTGAGCCTGAAAACAATGCAGGACCGTTGCATATACATGGCTGTAATTTGTCAAAATATCATGCAATATTTTGTTAAGCCTCTTAGAATATACACGATAATCTTTACTTTAATATTATCTTGACTATTCACTTAACTCTATGTGGAGGTGTACATCATTTTACCAGGTGTTAAGCTGGTAAAATGTTAACGTAAAATGGCGTCAGCAACTTTCTAATAGTATAGTAGGTGTTTTCTTCCAATCGGAGCAAATGTAATGTTTAATAGTGAAGACATCTGAGGTGCAGTGATACCCATGCTGTAACATTTATTTCAGCACATGGTTCAGTATCCAAACCCAATCATAACATTAGCCAGTGTATAAGATTTAAGAACACAGAGTCAGGGAACGTAGGCTTTTTAAAAAATATATATACACCTGCTGCTCTCTTGTTAATCAGTCCAGCAAAACACTTCGCTGCAGATGTATAGGAGAAAGGGTGTGTACATATGAAAATCAGCTCCTCCAATTGGTCCAGAAGCCTGTCAATCATAGGAATATCCACCTAGCACAGGATAATACAAACTGGTTAAAAACAACGGTCTTACACATTCAGTTGATGACACAGTAAATCGACTGTACATAGCTTTTTGGATTGAATTGTGTTACTGAATATATGGATTTGATTGGGTTATGAAAAATAAATTTCAGTAAGTTTTTGAAAAACCTCCTACCTGTTGTGAAAGGGAACACACAGAAGCCATGAGTAAACACACCAGCTGGGACTGGAACCAACAGTCTGACTGGCTCTGCACGAGAAACATAACACGCCGTCTCATTCTGAAATTCACTGCACTTACTATACAGATTCTACACTATGATCATTTTTTTAAATAATTGACTGGGGAAAACTGTACTCAAGTTAACTGTACTCCGTAAAGGTGTTATAATAATTGTTAATTTTTCCACTTTAAAGAGCAAAGTGATTACTCTTACTCCATTTGACTGTGACAAGGAGTGTCTCGTCATTTTGATTCAAGCATTATTCACTCAGAATAAGGATTTCTAATACCAAGATAGAGGACGAATCAGATCGTGCTATTCCTGTGTGGCGTATACGTGAACAGTAATAATGTAAGCAATAGTAAAGTCAATATTATCTGTATTATATTTTTTCTTTGGAAAATATACCAGTACCCTAATTTTGGGGAGTTTTATAGCTTTACAACTTTCTTGACTGACAGATAATCATTTTTCTGTTTAAAAAAAAAAAAAACAGTTACAACAAATTTTGTGCAAAGATACGAGTCTGCATGAGACTTTTCTCAAGGTACTATGGTACACACTGTATAAAAGAAAATGCCTTTTAAGAAGACTGCGTGTAAGAGACAAGGATATGAGCAGAGAGAAAGTTGGGTGTCTCACCTTCAGCAGCTGAATATGGGATGGGTAGGCGTTCTCTGGCAGGAAGGACACGTCTCCGTCTAAGAAAAGGGAAACAGCCTGGGCAGCCATTTGAGTAGCTGGCCTGGGAAGAGCAGAGGATTAGGGGATGAGAATAGTATCCTAAACACTTTTCTTAAGTTAGTATTAGAGGTCTAACAGTACTGCATCTAAAAATATTCAAGTTATAATATTCATTTTAGAAGAAAAGGCCATGTAATAATGAATACTAACACTATAACAACATTCTCTTAACTGATATTATTTAACATAAAACCATGAACCTCAGCATGAATACCCAATAAGTTAACTAGAAAAATTCCTGAAGAAATTTTGAGGTGTGGCTGCAACTGCTGCCAGAAAATATGTGAAAACTGGCATGCTGAACACAGAAAAATTCCCTCACAGTTTACACAGGTTTCTAAGTAGCTGTGGCAAAACAGGTGGTGATAAATCAAAGAATCAAAGCATAAATGCCTTAACTGTAACCATTATTCTAGGGATATTGTGGGGATTAAGCCACGCTCTACACCAGGGCTATTCAATTAATATAAAATAGAATTTGGAATGAGGGTATGAAATCAATCCCAAATGAGGGGCCTAAGAAATATGGCCTGAAAAACGAGTAATCACAGTAAAAGCTACAGATACAGTAAAGAACAACAACATCGAAATGCATATGAAGAGCTCTTTCCAAAACGTGATAAGTGCCACTTTCTCGAAAAACGAGTTAATGATACTGTAGCCCCCAACTCAAAGGCTGAATCAAACTGCTGCATTCGGTTGTCATTAAAATGCGATTATACCCTATTATCAAGCACACCAATCGGACCCTTCTTTCCAACTCGCAATAAACGCCATGTCAGTTTTTAGAAAACTGCGATATCTCCTCTCAGCCAATCAGAAAGTAAGTAAGATGAAAATGGCTTACCTGGAGGAAAATGTGATATGGCCAAAAATACATCCTTCAATCCACTTTTTTGATCGCTCAGGGTATTTTCTTATTATTCATATTCGGTACCAAAATACTCAACCTACTTACAGAATCCCAAAAGGATTCCCCAAATCATGCAACAGTAAACCAATGAGAAGCCTCAAAACAGACATGAATCAGTGTAAATGGCACTCATCTGTTGCTATGAAGATGCTGTTATGCTTGTGCTGATTGGTAGAGAGCCAGAATCACTTAGTTTATGGATGTTAGGGAGCTTCAAATGAGGACATTCAGAAACTGGTTCTGTAACTGCAATTACTATTCTCTCCAAAATAGCTTTTATTTATTTTTAAACATTTATTTGTGGAAGTTTGCGGAGTAGTTAAATTCGGTTATTTATTTGGAAGGCTTAAATTAATTCCTAGATATGATTTAGTTTTTTTAGTTAAGAGTGTTAGAACCAATTTAAAGAAAGAACAAATGTGTTGTCAAGATACTGGGAAGTGGGTAGAAAAATCTTATTTCTCTTGAAACAACAGAAAGGGATTTAGGCGTTTTGGAAAATAGCTCCTCATATATTGTATTTTGTAAACGCATAATAACATTAGTACATTGTATTATATCAAGAGCCCAAAGCATTTCTACATTCAAATGATAAAAAAGTACACCACGCTGAGTCATCAATCCAGGTGAGCCGTATCACAGATATTTAGAATTTATAACTAACAGACAACAAAAACAACAGGAGTTTAGTATCAAACACTACTATAACATTATATGAGTGAACAGTAATATTACTATTCAGAATAGTGATTGTGTGACAATATTAAGAATAAGAAGAGAAATAAGTGAATATCACGAAAGAAAAGCAAGACTTTGAATTATAGTAATACTAAGAGAAAGAGGAAAAAGGAAAGAAGTGAATAATAAGACAGAAAGGTTTAGTATTAAATATTATAATAAGAAAATGATAATGTGAATATCAACACACGGGCATAATACTTTAACTGCAATATTCAACCTCTTCATAAATCAATCCTAGTTACTAATTTGATGACCAGAACTGTAACTTAACTGATTTAGTCACCATCATTTCACATCTAATGAGAGAAATTAGATTTTTTATATTTAGTACAAGCAGTGAAGTCTGGTGTATACTGTAATGGTTATAGGGTAATAGTGTTGTTGTTCATGTTGTCATTAAAGGATTAACTGTTTTATGGGAATGGGAGAGGGAAACGGAGCGAGCACGTGTGTGTATGTGAGTGGGAGAGAGAGGCTTAACTGTTTTGCAGGTATGGGAGGGGGGGATACAGCGAGTTTTGTATTGACCTCTATGGAGGGATTCACAGTACAGCTGTCAGTCAGAGGCTCGCCATTTAACTTCTACAAGCGCTGTTGACTCGAAAGTTACATGGACAGAACCAGCACACATTTTTTCTCCATTTTGATGTAAAATGTATTGGCGTGGAGAGAAAAGTATGGGACTAGGAGCAAGTTAAAAAACTTTTTCCAAGATAATCTTCTCTTTTCTCACACTCTGCTGATCATCCACTCTAGCCCTGAACATTCCACGCAATAGACACCCATTATAAATACACAAACTGACTCAGAAATCCTTATGACATATTGATCAAAGATTAAGAGAAAGCCATAGAAGGTAGCAAAAAGCCGTTGTGACTGTCGAAATGAAGACTTCAGTTCAAACAAATTTCTATGGGCTACTATGGGTTCTTGGCGAGGCGTCAAAGTTAGGTGAGTGTCATGATTGTCTGTCGGCCTCTGCCCATTCATTTCAAAGGGATATTTTGGTGTGGTCCTTGGCTGGGTCACCACGGTAACGTGAAATGCCAATAAAAGTAATAGCACACTTCACGGCTCTTAAGCAGCCACATAATTATCAACACTATTTATACTTACAAGTGCCATTAATAAATTAAACCTATGACCTGATTAAATAATAAAATAATACCCATCAATGATCTAAACAGGGTCAAGGTCACCACAGTCAAATATCTCGAGCTGTTTTTCTTTAATACCTTCCTTCCTGTATCAAATAGCTCATCCCACCAAAATGCATCACATGCCTCGTACACTGCTAGGTGTACTTTATCAGTTCATTTTCCCAAGATATGCCATAAACAGCTGATAATGATAAGCACATTTTGTACACTTATAATAATGAGGACCTCTAGATCATTTAACACATCTTTAAGCTATCTTTGCAGAACTTTACACACACTGAATACACATCTGGCAGACTTCCCTATAGCAGTACTCACAGAATATTTGTGTGTGTGTGTGGTTTTCCTGTTATCTCAAAGACTTACACTGGCTGTAGTGCTGCACAAGCAGTGCTAATGACAGGAACTATAGCAGTCAGTACAGGCTCCTCTGTGAGGGGACTACCAGCAGAGCACTTTTGACCTGCAATCAGCAAGAAGCCTTTAAAACACATTCTTAACACATTTTATTTTTGCCTTCCCCATTCTATTTCAGCACGAGGCTTAGTTTTGAAAAAACAAAACAAAAAAAAACCAAAACAAAACAACAATATACACTTCTGTGCATTATAGAAATCTTGAGCCACCATATACTTTAGGTATAAACTTCATTATAGATTTTGATTTGATGACATCTACATTGACAAGATTTCCAAAACTTAGGTTTTTTCAATGTAAAACATTTAATTTTCTTTTTTTTTTAAAGCATATTTGCTCTACAGCTCAAGTAGTTCAATACTTTGTGTTTGAAATAAGCAGGTTTCTGCATCCATGGTGGGAAAACAAGATATTTCTAATAGAATCATCTGTTGGATAATCAATTATTAGCATATTGAGTTTTAACATTCATAAAAAGGTCAATCAATTTACCCTTAGATTAAGTCTACTTCAGTAAACACAGTTTCTGGCTTTTGTTTTTGTGTCAGTCCTGATGAGCAAGCCAATAAACTTTAAACTTAAAGCCAATTAACTTAAAAGTTATCTTTACCTCACAGTGTTAACGTGGGCTAAAATATAACACCCCCCCCCCCCCCCCCCCCTCTGTAATAGAATAGTGCACTAGACAGTGTATGGCAGCCATTCATACAGTACAGAGGGCATCTATACAGGAAGCACATTTGGGATTCACCCATCAAAACTCCTTCATATTGAGTTACAGTGCGAGTGTAATGTTACTGTATCGGTTACATAACTATGTGAACAAATATATACTGACAGTCTTTAAAAACTGAGAGAGAAATTTCTGTACATCTGTACTCCCAGGGGGGGGTGGAAGTTTACCCTCTGGCTTTATTGATGATAGTATTAATGTGCAGGTCACTTTGCAAAACTGAACCAAATGCAGTTTGAGCAAAACACAATGTGTATCTGCACAATTTGAAGAGTGGTTTGGAAAGCCTATATAAAGGCTCAAAAATGTCCACTATTGTTAGTCTAGTGCATGTCATAATGACATATCTATCACACAAACAACGTCTCTGGACAATGGGCATGGTGGAGCCCGGGTTGAGCTACAGTGAGGTAGCGAGGTGTATGGGCTGTACAAAACCCACCTTCAGAAACTTGATTGACCGCCACAACAACAGGGTCAGTTAATGACAAGCCGCATCCAGGGCTAGAGAGAGTGACGACTCCTGAACAGGATCGCTACATTCGGTTGTATCACCGTAAATCACCGCCCGTATCACTGCAAATCACTGCCTGTATCCCCACAAATATCACTGCAAATGGAGGCCATACCCAATACTGACTGTTGTGACTTTAATTTTGGCAGGTGCCATTTTGTTTTGTTGTTTATTATTCTTGACACTTTTTTTGATGCCAACATGCAAAAATCCAGTTTTGGGGACCAGAATAAAAATGATGTCGAAAATTATGGTCTCAAAGTTTTTAATGACTGTCAGTCTTGATTGCTAGAACAAACATCATGCACAAAGAACAAAATTGAACTGAGGTTTATTAGGAACTAAACTGAAACACAAATGTAAGACCACTGTTTAAGATTACCGCTCCAACTCGCTCATAAACAAACAAGCTCAATTGAGCTACACATTGAAGGCGTATCTGTGATGCATTCAGATCAGGCTACATAGATGGCAATGGCAATAATTCTCAAACCTAATTTCAGGTTTGAGTAGAAAAAATCTGGCTTCATAGAACTGTGCATCAGCTTTTCTAGTATAAGCCTGCAAAGCTTCATGCGATTCTGGTCAGTAATACCGGAGGACTGGGACTGTGATGTCATGATTCTACATCTGGGGTGAAAAGTAAAAAACATGACCCCACAGAATTATTGGCATTGCTGCATAGTATAATGCTGCCATCTCTTTTAATCCTGACTAAACCATGCTAAAACTCACTGCAGTGGGAAGGTGCTGAAAATATTTATGGATATTATTTATGAAATACTTACTATGCAGAGCTGCCTGTAGGGACAGACCCAGTAATCGTGGAATGACAACCTCATGGAAGAAGTCACCGATTTCTACATTGTGTTGGGCATGCTCAGCGATCTTCTGAAGAGTGCGACACACTGAAATCACCTCTTCTGTGGAGAAACTGCTGCTACCTGCAATCAGTGAGTCAGGAGAAAAAGTTCAGTATTGAAAAGTTACCAAGAAAAACAGATTTCTTGAATATACAGAAGATAAACTGTTGCTCCTAAATGCACCGAGTAAATATGGCCCTGGGTTCAGGGAACACTTGAGATGGTGCAGAGGAGGGGCCAGGAGGGGAATCAGGAGAACTAGGTTGCTGTGGGGGTTCAGTCACTGATGAATGCTAAATGCTAAAAATAATAGGTGAATAACAGATCAGTCTCGAACTCAAGGTCTCAACTCAATTCAACTCAATTCAAAAAGTAAACACAAGCACTAACAGCAGACGGAAAAAAAAGCAGCTGGTGCAGTCACACAACAGGCAATCCTGCCAGGTGCATCAGGTGTTCAGTTTAGTGCAGTTGCTTCTGCTGTGTGGCAAATGGTGGATCGCTAAACACGGCTCTCTCTGTTGAACACAACCCATTCTTCCCAACATGCACCAAGTCACAGTTGAATAAAATGTTTATTATATGGCAATGACAGTATGTGCATTCTGATTGGTCGACGTGCAGGTTATTAATCCTGTATGGACCGGGGCGTAGCCAGACAGTCAATATCCTAAAGGTTAATGAGTTTACGAAATCCCGCAATGCACTTGCTTCTCATCGAAAAAAATCTTGTTCTTCACACAGAGACAAACAAGCTGAAAGCTACCGAAGCCCTCACAAACACGGACAAAGACATCTTGTTCAGAAGTGGGCAGTTTGGAGACAACATATACAGTTTGACATACTGAGATATTGATATATTTGGGAAGAGAATTTAATATGCTTCAAAATGAGGTATAATACATGATTATAGCATGACTGAGTTACGTCACTTTATATGTCAGGAAATGCTACTTTTGAAAAAATAGAAATTACAGTTACAGAACCAGTTTCTGAATGTCCGCATCTGAAACTCCCTAATATCCATACATTAAATTAATCCGTCTCTCCACCAATCAGCGCGATCTTCCTAGCATCTTCATAGCAACAGATGAGTTCTATTTACACCGAGTCACGTCTGTTTTGAGGCTTATTATTGGTTTACCGTTATATGATTGAGGGAATCCTTCAGGGATTCTGTAAGTAGGTAGGGTATTCCGGTACCGATTATTAATAATAAGGAAATACCCTGAGCAATCACAAAAGCGGACTGAAAATCTGCAAAATAAGTGGATTTTTCATTGTTTTACAACAATGTGGACATGAAACCCTTTCTTAAACAAGCATTGTAGCATGGATAGATTGTGTTTACGGATATTTGAACTTGGTCATGTTGAAGATTATACTTTGAAGGATGTATTTTTGTTCCGGTACGCCATTTTCAACTTACTTTGGCTCTTTCTCAAAACACCACCTTGTGACTTAATCCGTATTACGCTGGAGC
>JAQMYF010000021.1:18616457-18626915 GCA_030014195.1 Neosilurus mollespiculum
GTAGCATGGATAGATTGTGTTTACGGATATTTGAACTTGGTCATGTTGAAGATTATACTTTGAAGGATGTATTTTTGGCGATATCGCATTTTTGTCCCGGTACGCCATTTTCAACTTACTTTGGCTCTTTCTCAAAACACCACCTTGTGACTTAATCCGTATTACGCTGGAGCGGGTCTTAAATATAAAAACTGAATTGATTTCAAAAAAGTTATATACTGTATTAATCCCGCAAGGGAAATTTAGCATCTGCATTTACCCCATTTAAAGTGCCCATCAACACATGTAAACAGTGAGCACACACACCCGGAGCAGTGGGCTGCCACACATTGCGGTGCTCAGGGAGCAGTTGGGTATAAGGTGCCTTGCTCAAGGGCACTTCAGTCATGAAAATGGAGGGAGGGAAGGTGCTGCTTACTCCCCCACCGCCACACATTTTTTTCCTGCTGGTTCAGGAATTGAAGCAGCGACCTTTTGGTCCCAAACCTGCTTCTCTCTGTGGGAAGAGTTAAGAGAGCTTCACCTATAGTAGAACTAGAACGGAGCCACAAGTTTCACCAACTTGAATTCAAACATATATATTATCAAATGGATTTGGAACCAATAGTGATACATGTGTATTGCCGCACAAAAAAATAAATAAACATATGAATAAATAAATTATTGCAATATATAATTGAATAAATTTTCCTCCATCTTTCCTCAAGATACACACAGACCCACATCAAATACATAACATACATATATATATATATATATATACATAACATACATAACATACATAACATACACATACATACATACATACATACATATATATACACACACACACACACACACACACACACACACATGTATGTATGTATATGTTATATATATATAAATAATATATGGTGCTTAGTCCTTACATCCATGCAGCACTGTGTACCTTTGTGTGCAGCTGCTAAGACCTGCAGTAGTACAGGTGTGCTCTCCCGCACCAAACTAAGCTGAGAAGAGATGAAGGCAAGAGTCTTCACACTGCGCTCGCGTGCTGCAGCTTTACTACCACTCAGAGAGGGAGTGGCGGCATCTCCATCAACCATGGGCTCTGTGGGAAGATGCCTTTATTAATCCAGTGGAAAGCCCTCACTCTGGTGGCATTCCACCATATGAATAAACTAGTTCAGAGACTGTACACGTTCAGCTCTGCAGCTACCTGTGAAGATTTCATCCTTCAGTCTTGGAACCATTCGGGATGTGAAGACAGCTGAATGGAGATGAGCCAAGGATCCTGCGCAGTCCATCGCTGCCAAACTGAGACGTGACACAACATGTCAGACATTTCACTCGATCAAGCTTCAGTAAATATCATGCATTGTACATTCTGATGCTGCATCTACCTGACTTGTGTATCGTCCTCTTCTATAACAAGCCTTGTCAGGTGATCCACCGCTATTTCCACATCTGTCTCCATTAACAATCCTTGGAAGGGGGAAAATATGTCTGATTTATATAAATAGATCCTTCTCAATATTTAAACTATTCCTGTTTCAACTCATATCGCATGTGTATGTGTGTGTCTGGGTGTGTGTGCTCGTATGCATCCACCCACCAGACTGCTGGCCCAGAATGGCAAGAGCCTTTGTGGCTGTAACTTGGAGAGATGCATTAGACTCCACCAAAGCAGAAAACACCATGCTGCAGAGAGACTTTTGGAATGGGAGCAGCACATTCTCCTCTGAGGGGCGGTCATAGATAAAAAGGGCAGAAACAACAAATTATTTATACCTCAAAGTGCTCAGAAGGTTTAAATTAATATTCTTGAACAGCTGCTCTGAGAGGGATATGCTTACAAAAGAGAATTACAGCTCCTGTATAGTGGACGTTAGCTTTTATGGAAGTTTATGGAGTCCCCAGCGTCGACTCTCTATAACTTTCAGGTCAATTTGTAACTTTTTAATTTTTAATTAGCTTCAAGTGAGAGAAGAAAAGAGAGGCTGGTTTGTAGTTTACTGCTATAACGCAAATGATTTATGGATATTCCTTACTGAAAACTGTAACGATAAACAGATCAAACGTACTACATATAGTTATTTAATGAAACCCAGAAGTACTTGATGCAAGGCATTGCTTGGTATGCCTCCACTGTAAACTTTTTTATTGTGTGCTTGAACTATGACCTGATCGTTGACCTATGTCCTTAAAACCTGTACCAGTTCATTAGCATGTAGTAATGAGTAACGTCAAGTCATTGTTCCAACCTTAATCCAATAGAAATGTGTGAGCAGTTCATGTGAGGAAACCCCCTAACATCCCAGAGCTGAGGTTGTTCTGTTCAGAGGAATGGATTAAATTCTCTCCATGTTGATGTACAGGACTGATCAACAGTTACCGCAACACTTATTATTGTACAAGGGGGTCTGAAAGCAAAGGTTCCCATACATTTGCCACCTCGTAGATCTGTATTATTCTATCATTTTCCTCAATAAATAAATGACCAAGTGTAATATTTCTGTTGCATTTGTTTAATTGGGTCCAATACTATCTATCTGTCTACTATCTATCTACTTTGAGTACTTACATCAAATGACAACAAAATGATGTTTTAAAATTATATTTATGCAGGTTTCACAAACTTTCAAACACCACTGTATTGTGTCAGGCAGGAGGATTGTGGGGAACCACAGGAAGATGGACAAATATGCAAACCATTCAGGTTAAAGAGAAACAGGTAAACATGATAATGCAATAAGGAACAAACCAGTGATGGGACACAGGAGCAGAGTGGACATAAACTCTTCCACACACCTTCATGCATTCGGGCCTCCCTTGACTATTTTTAGCAGTTTCTGCTAGTAAAATAATGCCCAGTGAACCAGACACCATTTTAGCTGAGAAGTATCTTGAGTTTTTGAGGAAATTCAGCAGGGAGTGAATCTGTGTTTTTGTATCCAACAAAATCAATAAGAGGTAAAAAAAATAAAATAAATAAATTCTTGTACCTCCTGTGTAGAAATGTAGATGACTAACATTAAAGACGAAAAAGAAATTAGCTAATACTCAATACGAAGCTAATAAACATGAGTGATCCCAAGAAGCAGCACGGCGACCACTCGAGGAAACCCTTAGCAATAAATGCCAGAAACAGCCAAGAAATCATGAACACCCCCTGCCCCAGATGTAAAAGTAGTATCAGGTCCAATATGGTGTTGCCACCACACGAGGCATTATTTCGACAGAAATCGCCAGGGGGTTTCCAGGTGGTGCTCCGAGTGGTGCACGGAAACAAACAAAAAGCCATCTGGAACTGCACGGTTCATTGCAAAGTCTGTGAGGTGTGGCAAGCACGAATTGTTGATTTCATTATTAAGTTATTACCTTTGTTTAGAAGAGTATACACAAATTATCGGAGTCCCCTCTCGATACACTCTGCCCAGTGAATACTTTGCTGCCTACTGAAGCCTCAACGCTGTTTTAGACACACTAAGATGTAATGGTAAATAAAAACTTCATACTGTACAGGAAAGTAAAACTGGTACCTTACAATTAATTCTTTCATTATAAATAGCATTATCCCAAGTTCTTACTCTCTTACCCAACGCCCAATTAACCAATATACTGTACAAATATGAATCAGAAGCATGATTATGTGGGGACGGTCAGAATTCAGTGAAAAATGTTTAAAAATGTAAATAACAAAAACAAACATCACCTTTACACTTGCCATGGAAGTTACTGTATGAATTGTGTTATCTTTTCTTTTAACTATTTTAGATTTTGTAAATATGCCCAAATAGAATTTAAGAAAGAAACCAATAGACAATCTTTTAGGATTAATTCAATTATTTAGGCAGTAAATCAAGCTCAACCCAATATTTTACTACAAGCACTTCGAAAACAATATATTTTGGAATAAAACAAATCAAGGCGTTAACTGTAACACTGACAATTAAAAAACAACTATCCAATGTAGAAATCCTAAAACCACAACTTTCCAAAGAACAAATTTTCAATCCATAAAAATATACACAACATTTCTCATAAGATTTACTTACACTCACTGAAATTTCAGCCATTTACCTTCAAATCTTCAAGATATATGACATAAAATCCACACCTCCAAACAAAACAACACTCAACTCAGTTAAACTGATGGCTTCACAAGACAGAATAAATGGTCTGTTTACCATAAGGCTGGATAAAAAAAAATACTAATAATAATTCTCGCTTTCTCATCAGCACCCGCTTGCTTAATCAAATTTTTTTAGTTTTTATTTATCTTTTTGAAAACCACACTTAAAACCTCGGAAAATGCCTCAGACAATGTAAACATGACACAGAAGGTGACTCCGTGTTAGCGTGATTGTGTGATTGTGAGATTGGTTTAGTTCTGTTTGAACGGGTTATATTTTCTAAAGATTATTAGGACTGCAAGGCTGCTGTTCTATAGACAGTTATTCAGAGTTTAATGCATGTTAAATGTACATGTACAATACTGCTCATCTAGGGTGTATAGCTTCAGTCACTTTACCTACATTTAGCTTCAAAAAAAATGTGGCATCTACAGTCACCTCATTTCTTTAAAATAATAATAATAATAATAATTAAACAAAAATTAAAATTATGATTAAAATTTACATTACCCACATTTAGATTTTCAAAAAATTCACTAGGCAGCATCATTAAGTGCTTCTTGAAAAGAAATAAATCACACTTGTGTGTATGCAAAGACTAGTTCATGCTGAACAGCCTTGGGGGAGCAGGATACGTCAAAGCATGTTTAATGAACACACACCTTGTTTAGCAGGCCAGTTGCTTGCCGTGGGCTGGATGAAGCCCTGCAACACTTCTAAAAGAGTGCGCCGATGAGCACACTGCGCACACACACACACACACACACACACACACAAATCAGAAATAATACATACATAACACAGTACCTATTACTGACATTTTTAAGCTTACGTGAGAAACCATATTTAAAAATCAGAGAAACAGCTGCTCCCCATGTGACCTGTTATCAGTTTTGAAACAGCCTGCATATTTGTTTTGAAGTGAACCTGGTATCAACCTAATAAAGATGTTTGAAGCCACTGGTTTGAACACTGGTCACCACATTATATACAAATACACCTGCATTAGTTTGTATTCATGGATGAAATATGAGTGGATCTGAAGCTCACCTGAGTTCTGGAGTTGTACTGCTCAAACAATGCAGGCAGCACAGCTGCTGTCACTATGAGGCTTGCCCTGTAGGACGCGCCACTTGCGGCCTGCAGCAGCTTAGCACTAGGCCACACAAGCTTCAGGTCTGGCTCACACAGGTGGTGCTGACAGTCTGAAAAACACACACAAAGACAGAGAGAGAGAGAGAGAGAGAGAGACAGAGAGAAAGAGAAAATATGGTGTGGGTTAATCTCTCATTGACCTTTTGGTCATTTGGTTTAATTCCAAAGCTTTTGTTTTGCAAGTAACTGAGTGATGAGCAATGATGCTTCATACTAAAACAGATGGAAACTGTATTTTAAACCTTTCGATGGCTGTCTGGAGTCAATAAAAAGTCATTGTGAATAGGAAGGGTAGAATTTAAAGAGTGCAATAATTATGAAGCTTGGTAGTTGGCAGAGCAAATCCGATGCCTTTCCCCTTCCTTTCACTCTCAGTGGAATCTGGACACAAGAGGAAACTGGAAAGAGTTGTAGGCATGACGGAAAAGTCAGGGCAGTTCAAGATCAGCACCCCTTCGCCACAGGCACACCGATCAGGATTTCGGCCATGCTGCGGGGTCTCAAATGATCAAGATGGAATGTACAATGTGAGGTTTCGGCCTTAGTAGATCAGGATGCAATCAAAATACTGTTCATCGAAAGCCTCATTCAGTGCAGTATGGGATGTGCATGACTGGTAAAGGTGATCATCCATATCTAGTTTGGGGAAGAAAAACAGTGGACGCAATACTTAGTCATTGATTCAACCATCCTCTGATTTTGATGTCAAATTAGCCAGAGTTTCAAGCTATATTACAGCATATTTTTGTAGATGGGTACTGCTGTGGAAGGCCATCTTCAATGCAGCACTGTCTAGGAAGGTGGTCTCAAAGCAATCTGTGTCAGCTTTGTGTCAGAGGGACACTGGATACAGTGAAGGCTCTTCCTCTCCCCACTTCACAGAGATTTCCCTTGTGGATTTATTGCTGTAGCCATTGCGAGAGGAAGATGACTGGAGAAGACACACTTCTGACCATGTGAGTGTAATCAATGGTCAAGCCCTCCAACCTCATGCTTGCCTTCCTGCACTTTCTGATTATTAAAGTTTTAAGGTTATATTGAGCAATACAGAACACGTGAACTCAAGAAAAGATATGGCTCGTTTCTATTGGCCAGGCATTCGTGGCGATGTTGACCAGTGGTGTGCGGCATGTACTGAACGCGAGCTAGGGAACCCATGAGCCACCCCTAACATACCATTGCACCTCTTATCGCTAATAGAGACCCCTTTAAAAAGAATTGGCACAGATCCTGTTGGGCCATTAAACTGGTCTGCATATGGACATGGCTTTGTTTTTCGTCTTTGGATTACTCAGTGCCATCCCCGGAAGCAGAGCCTCTACGCAACATTCCTACGTGAAGTGTTAAGATGGCACTCTTCCAAATGATCTCTCAAGTTGGGATCCCAAAGGAACCCCATTCATGTCATTTACATACATGTCCATTCAATTGCTGGGGATTCAATCAAACTGCACCAGCATGTACATGCAGACAGGCTGGCTGAGAGATGTATTCAAAAGCTCAAAAACATGACTCAAAAGTATGGTTAAGATGACACGTGGAATTCTGGGTTTGCACGTGACGTCACATCCAGTTTGTATCATCGCGGGGTCATGCTGAGGGTGAGCAAACACTCCAATTTGCACAAAGAAAAAGAGAAAGTGTGTGTGCTTTGTTCTAAATGAAAATGCCGTAGAACTGCGCTGTTCCTGGCTGTTTTATTCACTCAAGTAAAGAAACTGGAAAAAGTTATGAGAAAATCCCAAAAGAAGTTAGACATGATCGCAAAAATGACCAGTAAACAGTGAAAGGAAAGGCTGAAGAACCTACTGCTTTAATTAAGAGGAGTCAAGTCTCACAGGGCTTGTTTTTACAGTGATCACATTAACAAATGTTTGTACTGATGACTAGCTCATTAGAACGCATCAACAGAAAAATGGAGACAGATTGTTTATTGTTTTACATGGGGGTCATCAAGCTCATTGTTTTTTTTTTTGGCTTTACAGTAATTGTGTCCCTCTAGTTTACCCTGGATTTACACTGTGGGCATGATGTCCACAATCTCCAAGATTCAAAAAGCATGGAGCTCCACGATTTATGGTGTTTGGAGTACGATTGGGATATAAAAAGGAGGTAGGGTGCATCCAAGAGATGAAACTCGAAGGTGTAGTGTTTCCAAGTTCATAAAGATTCCCTACGATGGCGCTTCAGGGTCTCTATAGCTCCACTATGCTCTATTACAATTTCAGCGTTCTATCATGACTCGTGTCAAATTGTGGCAAAATTTTTAAATCCCAAATTTTGCCACGGTTATCTCGATTTCACCAAGTTTCCTCAAGATCATCTTGGTTCCACCAAGTTCCCTTAAGATCACCATTTGATCCCATGACCCTCCCACGCTCTTCTCTCAAATCGTGGACATCGTAACCTCAGTGTAAACCCAGGGTTAGCTTCAGTTTATTCTCTTTGTCCATCCTAGAATGAATTTTGGTACCAAATTTTCTATGAAATTCGTGACATAAACTTAACAAGAATACCAAGTTTTGTTGCCATTATTGCCGAGAATAAATAAAAAAGAAGAAAACGACAGTTTGGATCCGGTTTTGTTAATGTGACTGACAGCAAAAGAAGAACACAGCGACTTTGTTGAATGTTTGCCCCGACAACAGAAAACTGGAAGTGACTGTGAGTCATGTGGTTAAAGGGTTCAAGCCCTTGTTATGTGCCATACAAGTGTTCCAGCAAGCTTCTCCTGATTGTCCTCCACTTAAACTGCTATGGTGGGTGCAAGCACTGCGATATCCTAGATGTCATTAAAGAAAACTGGGAGGAGGGACCTTCTTCAAGCAAAAGTCAAATTCAATACATTTTTGTCCTGAAAGCAAAACTCCACACCTTAAGTCATCTGACACAGGAGAATTTGCTTCAGGCACAAGCCCAACCGTATAACACGAGCACTCGGCTAAGAGAATTTGAAGATAAAGTACTCATTCTACTAACTTCATTGAGTTCTAAATTACTTATAAAGCAGCAAGGACCCGTTAAGGTCAAACGGCGAGTTGGAGAGGTTAGATATGAAGGTATGCGAACAGACAAGAGACGAGACACATCAAATCTACCACCTCAATATCCTAAAATATGATGAGGAGGTTCCTGTGTCTCTGCAAGTGAAATTCTTACTGCTGTATTTCCCTGACTTCTGTCCAATTTGTTTAACAGATGGACGTGTTGGACAGAGGGCGGGGACGGTTTTGTCCCAGGTGGTGAAGGAGTGTTGTAGGTCAGCCATAAGCTCTACATATGGGACGGCAAGTAAAGCACAACTGAGAAGAAATGCCTAGTATTTAAATGGGTGGTCCTCACTCTCTGATACTACCTGCAGGGATGCCATTTCATCCTCTGTTTGGACCACTCCCTTTCAGAATGTCTTCACCACATAAGAGCGAAATGGTAACTGCAAACTATCAAATGCATTTTAGCAGTGTGCTACTACATAGATGTTAGTAGATAGAGTAGGTAGGGCAGTGGTGGCTCAGTGGTTAATGCTCCAGATTACTAAACCGGTTGACGATTCAAGTCCCAGTCCCACCAACCTGCCACTGTTGGGTCCTTGAGCAAGGCCCTTAACCCTCTATTGCTCAGTTGTATAAAAAAATTATAAATAAAAAGACACTCTGCATAATCTGATGATGAAAATATGGGTCTTTTTTTCAGGACAGTGGTGGAGTGGTTAGCATGTCTGCCTCACAGAAAGATGGTCCCGGGTTTGAGTCTCTGTGTTTCTGTGTGAAGTTTGCATGTTATTCCTGTGTTTGTGTGGGTTTCCTCCCACAGTCCAAAGACATGCACATAAAGCTAACAGGCTGTTCCAAATTGCCGTAGGTAGGTGTGAATGGTTGTGTGTGTGTTTGCCCTGCAATGGTCTGGCAAGCTGCTCAGGGTGTACCTCACCTTCGCCTAGTGTCGGCTGAGATAGGCTCCAGCCTCCTCATGACCCTAGTAGGATTAAGCGATTGGGCAAGGAAGTGAGTGATAAGTAAAAGAAAAGTACACGTTTTATTCATTCTTCTGGAAAATTACAGCTAATTTGTAACTCATTGGGCTTGAGATTCAAAATGAACATCTATTGCCATAAACTGGTACCTTTTAGTACAAGCTCCAGAAATGTCTGCAGAGGATCTCCTGAGTCTGATGTAAGAACAGTGAGAGACAGGCAGGATGCAATAGCACTGAGAGCAGCGAGACCTGCTGACTCAAGTCTCTCACTTGCTGTCTGGAACACCTGCAAACCCAACCACAGGCCACAAGCTTAATTTTACAAATATACCTAATGCACCAGCAGGCTACACAGTAAACGACTAAAAAATTATGCTCAATTGATGATATGATTTAATGAGTTTATAGTAGGTTGTGTCTTTAGGCTGGTAGTGAATCAATTAGGTTCATGATTCATTGGTTTTCATGTCAATTCAAAAGAAAAGGATTTTTCAATTTCAATTCTAAAACAATAAATAATTATTATATAAATAATTATAACTTAATTGTTAAATATAATATAAATATATATACACACACACACACACACAGGATTAAAACTCTACAGTGCATTTTTTTAACAAAATTATTTGTATTTAGTGGCCTGATATGCAGCAGAATTACTATTTTTAGTAATTACTAAAATTACTATTTCTAGTGGCTCATCGGGCTGGTACTTATCCCTGGTTTCCATAGTGTGAAGTAACTAATATGCATTCTAATATGTTAAGACTAAAAAAACAAACAAACAAAAAGGTCTACAGTGCCTTGCCCTTGGCTTTTTAACTATTTTGTTACATTACAACCTGTAATTTTGTGATGGATCTGCACAAAACAGTCTAAGGTGATGAAGTGAAATGAGAAAAATATATATAAAGATTATTTAAAAATAAAAATCTGAAAATTGGCAGGTGCATATATATTCACCCCTTTTGTTATGAAGTCCCTCAAAAGTTCTGGTGCAACCAGATGGTGTACCTTCAGAAGTCACATAATTAGTGAAATGAAGTCCACCTGTGTGCAATCCAAGTGTCACATGATCTGTCAGTATAAATACACCTTTTTTGAAAGGCCCCAGAGGCTGCAACACCACTAACCAAGAGTCATCACACCATGAAGACCAAGGAGCTCTCCAAACAAGTCAGGGACAAAGTTGTTGAGAAGTACAAGTCAG
>JAQMYF010000021.1:18631758-18660894 GCA_030014195.1 Neosilurus mollespiculum
GTCATACTAAGCATTTCACTGCATATTGTACTGTGTATAATTTGTATGTGACAAATAAATTTGAATTTGAATTTGATATTCACCACAAAAAATAATTAATAGCACAGGATTTTCACATCAACACTCCCTCGTGTAGAGTTATACTGGGAGTATAATGTTATTTTATCTGTTGCCATGACTATTTCAACAACAAAAAAATTAAATATAAAATTATTTATAAATCAATTTTTACATTGTTAACACTCAAGCCGGCCTAGTTATGAACAATGCCTGACTGCACAGATCACACACATGGAAGAGCAAAACAGAACTGAGGTTTATTAGGAATGAAACAAAAGAAAAGATGTCAGATCACCGCTCAGACTCCTGCATAAACAAACACAGTAATATTACCCAGACTAGCACACAGATGTGCCAGTAACACAGGAACTGCAGTTCAGGTGCACAAGCTTAAACTTAAACACAGAATAGCTTTCTTGCTCTCTCTCTCTCTCTCTCACACACACACACTCGCATTAATAACCCCTTAAATTCTAAATTAAAAAAACAAAAAACAAAACAGGGATATGTACATGATATAACCAATTACTGAAGATTAAAAACATTCGCAGTGTTAACATTATATTTGATTTTCTAGATGTATGCAGACAGTTAATACGATATTAAAGGATATTTAATTACAGACAACCAACTTAAAATGCGGACAACCTACTGAGTGTGAAGAGGTGGTCTGCTGGAGAACGCCATTTCTGTTCTTTTTTCAAACACTGTGTGTGTGTGTGTGTGTGTGTGTGTGTGTGTATCTACCTACCTACACAGACATACACACACACACACACACAATACATATGTGAAAAGGATTCTCATTCTCCCTGAACCACTGTTTCATTATTTGAGTCGCCATTTTATATCTGTACCATCAGGGAGGGACAAGTCCATTGATGTGATAACCTGCTCATTCAGTACATTCAGATCATCAGCTCACTTCATTTTATTGCCACATTAATGTTGCTGAGCCTCGACCTGACCAACTGGAGCAACTATGACATGGGGATTACATGATGTGGTCAAGGATAAATGTACTCTGTGAAAACATTAGAGAGTGTGATACACACACACACATATATTAGGGATGTGAGTTTAACAACAACTCATGATTCAATTCGATTCCGATTTTTGGGGTGCCGATTCGATTCAGAATCGATTCTTGATTCAAACCGATTTTTGATTCATAACCATTAAACAAAGGGAGCCAATTTCACGAGTAACTACATTCTTCTATAAGAAAGAAAGAAATGATATCACTAGACAGCTGGTTTTGTAGATGTACTGATCCGCTTTGCTTGTTCAGAGTCGGTTGGGAGTTTAGTGAAGTGATGGAGTGTGTGTTGGTCAGAAGTTGGTCGTGCTGCTGCTCCGGTTCTTTTAGCTCCGGGTGATGGCGTAAGATGTGGGCTCGGGGATTTGAAGTGTTCCCGAAATACTTGACTTTTATTTTGCACACCGCATACGTCATGTCAAGCTCCTTCTTAACCCGAAAAATGTAAAATCCGAAGTGCAAGAATTTTCCTTCAGCGAAGACGGCGCTGGCTGTATTTATTTTTCCTCATCCATGTCAAAGCTAAGCTAAAAGCTAGTTCTGGACCTGCCACTCACTGGAACAATTCACGACGGAGGCTGTGTCTGGACAAACGGTACGCGCTGTGAGTAAGGCTGGAAACGTTTGGAAAAACGTGTTCTTAAAAATCGATTCTTGAAAATTTGGATCGATTCAGAATCCCAATAAATAAGAATCGCGATTCAGACGTGAATCGATTTTTTTCCCGGCTCCCCTAATATAAGTATATAAAGAACATTACCACAACATACTGGTACTAAAGAACCTTGGCAAACAACATCAGCTTCCTTACCCTTTTCTCGTGAGTCCATGAAGCTGATGAGTATGTTGTAGACACAGGACCGCTCTGTCAACATCAGGGACTGTCGAAATCATCAAACAAACAGCATGGAAAACATTTAGCGAATGAGGATGTTGATGCTTCACATATAACTCCATGAGCACCGGGCACTTTTCAGAATTATTAAAACTAAAGCATTTTATCACAGTGAAAAGTCCATGCATATGTTTGGAGTTAGTTCACCTGTACTTGCACATCCTGGAAGAGGGCTTTCAGTATAGATACTGCTGAGCCAGGAGGCAGAACAGTGCACTTCGCCTGGAACAGTGAAACCGTTTGCACATTTATACATTTATAAACAACTCCAATCAAAAGCCAAGCACATTGAGGACCACCTGAGGGATCCAGAAGACTGTCAGTAGTACTTCAAATGTTACAGTACTACTTCCTCCAGATCCAATGATTAGTCACTGATCCAATCACTAGCCTAAGTCACCACTCATTAATCTCACAAGTTCTCAGTGAAATGAATCAGTAATTTAATATTAACAGATTAAATCTGGTGTCGGTGTGCACGGTGGTGCCTACCAGAGCTGTGAGGCCATGAAGAACATGTGGCGTGATTGCATAGTGGTCTTTTAACCTGTTCTCGTAGAACGTTACCAGGACCTTCACTGCAGAGAGGGTTCAGAAATTCATAAATCTCAGCGCTTTTTCACCACACAGAATAGACAATACACAATTTACTCTATTTGTCTCAAGGATCATGTAATCTGTATGCTGTGTGTGTGTATATATATATATATATATATATATGCTGTGAATGAATGAGAGGATGGAAAGGCCATTTAGATTGTGTCAAGGCTTACCTTCGTTCTCGGAAAGGCTGCTGAAGCATTCCTGCAGGACTTGAGAGAGCAGCTGCACCCCTCGGCCACGTGTCTGGGTCTGAGAGCTTGTTAAACTTGTCCTAAGCAACAATAAAACAGCTGGTCAGGATACACACCTTTTGCAGAAAATGTCCTTTCTTTTATAATATTATGGCAGATGTTTGCATGGTCATTTATTTTGTTCATTTCTACATAATATTGAGGTGGCGTTTAGTCTGAAGCTGCTCCAGGGTTTCAGCACGGAGCAGTCTGTCCTGTGTGGTTAAACATATCGCCTGTATTATTTAGGGTCATTCCATTTCAATTCACCTAGAGGTTCCTAGGTGACCATCTCAGAATTCAATGAAACTTTAGCCAGACTCAAAACATGTTTCAACGTGAACACATGCAATATTTCAAGGTCCTAGTTCAATAACTTTCCGAGATATGTTCATTTAAAAGATCGCAGGCTAGTACACATTTGTCGGCCCGCAACTTGCAATTTACAATTTTTGAAAGCTTGTAAATCCCCAAACAATTACTGTATAGGGCTGAAACTTTGTGTATAATCTCTGAAATAATAAATCCTTATATTAATTATTCAGAGGGGATATAAATACATCATTTGAAATGATAAATATAAGTTATATTGTACATGTACCATTCAATAACAGAATCTATGACATAATTATGCGCGACAAGTGTCACTTTTCTTGCAAATTTAAAACATTTGTTTTTGTTTAGTATTACTCTGATACCAGTTTGAGACTATATTCTGATACAAAACATTTATGCATATTTTATTCCTCTTCAGAAGGAAATTGCAAAAACAAAAAAAAAAATTCAAAAACATTTCACAAGCAAAATTTATGAAAATTTCAAGATGATGTCCAAGTATGAAGGAAATGAGTAACAGTGCTGAAATTTTGTGTGTTGCTTGGTCTGATATACATGTTGCATGTGGTAAACTTTCATAATCTTGGTGAACTGTCCACATCTTCAGGGCTCGCAAGATGAGCAAATTTTCACCTACCGCTCAGTTTTTAGACACTCACTAAAACACCATATCACATTAATTCTTCTTAAAAACTGTTCGTTTTAGATGGAAATACGCGTAAGTTTGCTATAAAATTCTTTTGGGGGTTGGTGAACACATTTTCTGTGTCAAAAATTCGAAAATACTTTGTATGAAATTGCACTTTTTTCAAAATTGCAGTATCAATAGCAGCCTAACCCTGACAGTTAGGACCAGAGTGGGTCTTGTTCTGTTGGTATACAAACTTTCAGCCCTGTACAGTAATTGTTTGGGGATTTACAAGCTTTCAAAAAAATGCCCAAAATGGTAAATTTCAAGTCATGGGGCCGACAAATGTGTACTAGCCTGCGATCTTTAAATGAACACATCTCGGAAAGTTATTGAACTAGGACCTTGAAATTTTGCATGTGTTCACGTTGAAACATGTCTTGAGTCTGGCTAAAGTTTCATTGAATTCTGAGATGGTCACCTGGGAAGTTTTCTGAAAGCTTGATGATTTGACATGGAATGACCCTTTATTATTTAATTGTTACTGTTACTCATCTTACTGAATCTCAAGCTCTACATTCTGACCTTATTTTATTCTAGCTGTACGTCCTGTAGTCATGTTTGTAGCGTTTATCCTGTGTTTTTAGCTGTGCTATAATCCAACAGACAACACACAGAACATACAAAAGATTTTCGTGATGCAAATAAACAAACAAAACAAAAACAAATATAGACCACAGGGGTCCAGACGCTCCCGCCGAAAGGACCATTTCGTAATATGTCAATATAGAACAAACATTCTCACTGTTCACTCTCATTTGCCATTTTCTCATTTGCAAGTACTGTATTTTCCGGACTATAAGCCGCTACTTTTTCCCCACGCTTTGAACCCTGCGGCTTCTGCAACGATACGGCTAATCTATAGATTTTTCTTCGTTAACTGCTGGAGTCAATGCAAAGAAGAAGACGCTACCGGTAGTTTTTGCAGCCACTCCACATCAGTGTGAATCGTGCATTTAAACGCACGATGGTGAGTGGGATGCTTGGATAACCAGCGGCAAGAAATCATTCATAAAACCTGGCCGCATGCGAAAAGCATTCTTTTCTGAGGTCTGCCAGTGTATCCTAACAGCGTGGAGCAGTGTGAAAGAATCCTGGACTGCTGCGTGGAGAGAACAGCGCAACTTCATCGGTAACTGTGCCTCGAGATGAAAGTGACCTTGAGAGCGACACCGACAGAGAGACTGAACAGGTGTGTGACGGAGATGTTCTGAGGCTCTTCAACTCCGACACTGAAGACGACTTCAGTGGTTTCAGTGTACAGGAGGAGGAGGAGGAATAAAAACATTAATGACTTTTCTGTTTTGTTCGATCAGCCGTTTTACTGCCGTGTTACAGGCACCGTTTGGAAACAATTAAAGTATGTAAATAAACATTTACAAAACCTTTCAGTGTAAATATCTCATTTCACAACATACTGGTATATATCTGCGGCTTATAGTCTGGTGTGGCTTATATATGAAAAAATATTTTTTCTTTTAAAATTTAGTGGGTGCAGCGTATATTCCGATGAGCTCTATAGTCCGGAAAATACGGTACATATGGTTTTCTATTAGTGTTCCCTATTCCCAGCATGCCTATCCGACGTCTTTTTGAAGATATAAGTGGCTTCCAGCACCGTACTTACCCAAAGCACAAATCCAAGTCAACATGGAATGGATTTAGATCCAGAATATTAGGAATATTTACTTTTCGCAGTGGCCCAATCAGAGGCTGAATATAAATCTTACTGAAATCATCTAACAACAAAACTAGGAGTAAATTATCTGAATTCATCAATCAGATACATTTAGAAACCATAGCGTGTGTAGAAAACGGGCATGAATCACCTGACCAGAACAAGTCCAACTATAATCTGTGTCATGATGGAGCTCTGACCCGACACTGGAGATATGATCTACAATTCAACAATCCACTCATCTTTTAATCCCAGATTTCATGCTCTTATTGGTGGCCTTTAGTCGAGCACTGTAACAGCAGTCCCACTTCAAGGTTTTCATAATATAAAGTTCTGTAGGCACACCGTTAATTCTTCGAGTGCAAATCTCTACACCTAATCAAATAATATTTCCGTCATGTACGATTTCTGTCTACAATGGCAAAACCTTTTCCAGAGCACACAGTTTATGCACTTCAGGAACCTCAGTGATTACTGCTCAAATAATACCTCAAGCGGCAGCAGCGCCATGTTGGAGATGGAACGGAGGCAGCTGTGGCCTAAAGGGTAGAAAAGCAGCTTTGGGACCGAAAGGTCACTGCTTCAATTCCCGAACCAGCAAGAAAAATGTGTGGCGGTGACGGGAGTAAGCTGCCCCTTCCCTTCCTCATGGCTGATGTGCCCTTGAGCAAGGCACCAATCTCCCAACTGCTCTCCGTGCGCCCCAATGCATGTTGCAGCCCACTGTTCACAATGTGTGTGCTCACTGTTTACATGTGTGTGCGTGCATGTGCACTCATATCAGATGGGTTCAATGCAAAAGCTAAATTTTCCTTGCAGGATTAATACAGTATCTCAAAATCAACATCATCAAAGGAATATCTGAAACAGGGGCATTTGGGACACTTCTGCCTATTTCCAGAGGTTTCCACCATCACCGAGAGTTTCCCTGGGTGGCCACCATATTGGTGCACAGGATTATTGATGATTATAAATGAAGAAATTAGCTGAGTATTAGGTGTTAACTGACCCTTTTTCCTTCTGAAATGTTTCCTTTAATGCCAAACAATAACATTTACACAAAGGAAGCCAAAATATTATGCCATCATAATGCATTACATACTGGTTTGGTTAGATTAAAACAAACAAAACAAACTAACAAAAACAAATAAAACAAAAGAAAGAAAGAAAGAAAAAAATAATAATAATAATAAAAAAAAAAAAACAGTTCACCCCTAAAACATTTCTGCTAAAAACTTAACAGTTCACTGCCAAAATGGCCCGAAATGCACCCCATGCTGTATTCAAAGAGCGGAAACCACAAGAAATAGCCACAGAATCACAAATGATTGCTTATGGTGAGCCCACAGTGCATGGCTATGCACCCTTACATTCACACGAGAACAGTGTCTGTGCAACTGTGTCTGTAATATTTACCCAAGAGCCTCAACCAGCTGAAGAATGGAGAACTGTCCAGCCTTGATACCTTCAAAAAAGATAAACATGAACAAACTTCACTGTGTAGAACTTTCAGAGGGAAGCATCATATACTTCATATATCCATCATTTTCACAGGCTTGGAGGCAATGCATTCTGGGTAACACCAGCCATTTTGCTTCCCTGTTGGGCATCACACTGGATGTGTGTGCAATATTTTAAACGGTTATACGATCCTAGCATGCCTATTTTGAAATTATTGGTTGTTCCAACCACTCGGGTAGCACATAACATCAGTTTCTACAAAACTCCAAATTTATTTTACAGTTATTCTCACTGAAGGCACAGGCATGAAGGAAATCTGAGATGAAAGGAGACAACTGCGGGGAAAAAGTGTCAACAGAAAGGATAAACAGGACCGCATACTGGTATATGTTCCAAGCATTTACTTAACTGTACATCTTCCCAAAGAAATTAACTTTATTATTTGGAATTTTCATTTTTAAGCAGATAATTATGCATGATGTTGAAGCATGGTCAAAACTGGGTTCTTATTCTAGGCCTACTGGTTTATCATGATTATAGGTTAAATGTATGACTATTTGGGGTGCAGGCCATTGAGGGGGTTTAAAGCTTTGGGTATGGGGTTGGAGCAGTCAGAGTAAACCGATGCTGGTTCAGAAATATTATGAAGATTGTCTCAGCGAACCACAGCCAAGGTGGCGTTCCATAACATTTCTGCACCAGCAAGTGTTACTCACAATAGAGGTGGGGATTTGTTTGGGTAACCCAAGCTATAATTCATCCAGATAAACGCCTTCTGATTTTATCGGGTCCGATTTGATGGCCTCGATTTTTTCCGTCATACCGCTTACGGGTGTCAGATTGCAAGATAACACAGCGCGAACCCATGTTCTCATCGTCCACAGAAGACGGTGATGTTTCTTCTGCAGATGTGGAAGCCAGTGTGTGTGTGTGTGTGTGTGTGTGTGTGGGTACGAATTCTTCTTTAAAATGATGTAATGACGACGTGAACAATGTGTGTTTAAACGTTTTATCACATGAAGTGAGTGCACCATTTGGCAGTAACCAGGGAATTGGTGAAGGCATGTAGTGAAGCCAAACTGGACCTGCAGTGCATTCTAGGAAAATACACACATTTATGACGTCATGACATGTAGTTCGTTTGGTCCTGCAGAACTTTTGTAGAGTGTTTAAAACCATTTCCACTTTACAGCATTGTTGTTGTAGCAGTAAAGACGTTGTTTACTCTTACACTCATTTATAAAACTCTGTCCAGCATCTCAGTGCATGTTCACATCCTGCTAATCAGCTAGCACACAGGAACAAACTGCTAGCTTCCACGTGTCACTGTTAGCTTTATGACAATTCTTGTTCGGGACTAGTTTCGCCGTGTACTACTAATCTCCAGCCTCTTTGCTCAGAGACAACAGTTTCTACTCCTGCAGAACACAGGATGTGGTAACAGAGTTAGCAACTCTAGCTAGTCACGGTCCAGACGTTGATGTTTTTTCCTCACCTGTTTTACTTCTAATCCCACCTCCTCTATTGTGATTGGTCAGTGGTACACAGCCGGCCAATTAAGCAACAGAAAAATTCTACAGTATGAATTTCTAGCCAATTATAACGCAGGGGGCGGAATTTGGTCGGAATACGCGTGGAATAAACAGTGCACGTTTAGTAGCAAGTAATAGGCTGCACACACCGTGTCACAAGCACGTAGAAAATCACTGTTCGTTCATAAAAGCACTATTTATGACTCAGAGATGAATTTACATACCTGCCGCGATATTTACAGCTGAACTGTCAGCTTGTCCCGACACAAACTCCTCCACCAGACCTAACAGTTGAGCAGTGTCGGCAGCCATCGCTAAGAGCGTCAAACATTTCTCTGGCGCATGCGCAGACTTGTTTTACCGCAAGTAAATTACAAAAACACTTCATTATAGACAATTTTATATATACATATATAAATACATTTCTAGTTTTTATAGCATATTTCCTACGTTAATTTTGCGTAATAAATGTAGATGAAAAAAGGTTTTGTGTGACGTCATCAGGCCACCTGGGGGGGGGGGGGGCACGCATGCGCATAAATCTTGTAAAGAACAGCTGAAGCTGGCCAAGAGCGTTATTAGGGATACCGAGTACAGGGGACACGGAAAAGAGCTGGAATTCGCCGATATTCTGGCCCATGTTGGGCTTTTTTTGTTGAATTAATTAGTTAATTCGGAGTTTAGTGTCTCCGTTGACTGTGGTTCCCCTGTAGACCGGAGCTGGATACTTCTAAACGGGCAGGTTTTAGCCGAAAGCGAGCTTGTTTTCCAGCCAGAAATAACTCGCCTGTGTTCTCGCGCACACAAGTGGAGTCGGAGTGAAACAGTGAGTTGGTGAACTACCCCTTCTTTTTACTCCTTTACCAAAATATATGTATATGTATACAGTGCAGTCGTGTTTTTCAGTCAGGAAGCGTTGCTAAGTTACAGAACTTAGAATCCCTCTCACTCTGACTGGTTGAGTTGAGTTAGTTTGTGTTGCTAGCTAACTACTCGGCTAAATACAAGCTCGGTGTCGCGCGAGACAACTTGAGAAATTGAGACCCAACTTGGACGAGAATAGTCTCTGTCAAGGTAGGCCACTTTCCATTTACTTTAAGCCCAAGTGTTTGTTTTATTCAGGGATGTTCCCGACGCGTCGATGCTAGTTTTGTTGTGGGACTGTTCCTAACGGAAACCGTGCGCGAGACCCTGGAGGACCAGCTGAATCTGTCAACAATAACAAAGTGTTGGGCCAAAAGTCTTGACCTGGAGGATTATCAGCAAGAGATGATTGTGTAGCTTTGTTTCTCTAGCCTTTTTGTTTTTTTAAAGCTGGTTTTAATTGGGTATGGTCTCCACACACCGCTTTTTAAAGTTGATCTGTGATCGAGTAAACAACGGAAGGATCCACTGACCGCTCTGGTGATCTCTAATAGGTGGGAAGAGGCGTCCATTAACACTGCTGCTTTCTGACAACCGACACTCCACGGAGTGCAAGAGAAATAAAGGAAGTTCTACCCGAATGTTGTAACGGTCGTGACCAGAGAGTTATGTCGCGGCTGATGATCTGAGCACCATGGGAGGATGTGTGGGAAGAGAGCGGCCGGACTCCCGAGGCTCATCTCGCCGAGGAAGGGGTCAGAGAAAACGTGGAGGTAAGAGTTAGGCTTGGTACACTTCTTAGATGTATACACGAACTGGTAATATTGGTTGAAATGGGCTTTCCACCCCGTAAGTTTTAAAATCTGGGGGTTGGGGAATCTGGGGGAATCTGTCATCTGTGGCCCTTTTAATGCTTTCAAAACACCGACCAATCACTGCCTCGCGGTCCGATAGGAAATGTCCAATCAAATGCTCCTGTGTCTAACTGCTCTTGTGAGCAAACCTGTAATAAGAGCTCTTGAGGGTGAGTCTTTGGAAAGGAGGGTTTAGTCAGAGCTCTGAAGAGACGGTAAGACTGTCGGGATTTTTACATCAGAGCCGGAGCCTATCCCCGGTTTCTGTAGCGTGACGTGACTAGGTGTTCAGCTCCTCCTGGATGGGACGCTAGTCCATCGCTGGTTACTGGTTCCCGTTAATACTGCAGTGTGGCACACTTGTGGTTAAGACCTTGCCCAGCACGGTGGGGCTTCTAATGGGGATTTGAACTCACAGATGGACAGCGTGGACAGAGGCACACTTGTGGTTAAGACCTTACCCAGCACGGTGGGGGTTCTAATGAGGATTCGAACCCATGACCTCTCGATCATGAGTGAAGCACCCTAACCACTACGCCATCGGTCCCAGAAGAGATGATGCTGTCTAGGTTTGCTAGCTTTCCAACAAGATTACCTTTGTAGGCAAGTGGACATTTTTTTTAATGTTTATCAGATAGAGACTGATGCAAAATGACACCTCATTTGTCATAAGACGCATAATGAAGAAGAAATGTACTTAAATGTTCATTCAGCAGTCTTTGGGGTTTTTTTTTATTTTTTTATTTTTTTTGTTTGTTTAGTTTTTTTTTCCCCCATGAATCAGTACAAGGGGAAAACCGTTGTGACAGAGAAGTGAATATTTATGGGTGTTGGGTAATCAACTTTTACCCTTGTACCTTTATTGCTACTACAGTTATTAGAATGAAATTTAGTGCATATCTTCAGTGTGTTGGCTGTTTAACTTTTGGCAGGCAGGCGCGATATGTTTTATGCTCATAACTCATTTGTAAATATACGCACAAAGACAAACATTGGCTACAAAGCCTAGTCTGTAGTAAACACAGCAGCCTCCAGTAAACACACCAAAACCTTGGCACTCTTAAAAGACTAAGGAGCATGCCTATCAGGTCCTTTCATTCTACATGACTATTCCGGAAGTTGACCGTCTTGCTGGCATCGCCGCTTTGTTATTGTTCAGGTCCCGTCATGGTGCAGGACTTAACCAATTTAACAGTGATTTGTGCGACAAAATGGTCAGCTACTATTGTGCGAGTGCCTGCCATAAAAGATCAGACAGAGCCACAGTTTACAGTTTTATCGTCTGCTGAAACTTGAGTCGTCACAAATCAGTGAGAAATGTAGACAGACCGACACGTTACCTTCTGTAAGAATGAAAGGTATGTTTTTGTTGTTACATGTACAGCTTTTCGGATAGGCTATTTCTTCTCAGCTTTCCAAGCCTTTCCCTTATGCCTTTTAAAGGAACGGTAGTCTTGTCTCAAAGCACATCTGCCTCACAGCAAGAAGGTGCCGGGTTTGAGCCGTAGGCTCGTTGTGGGCGTTTCTGTGTAGAGTTTGCCTGTCCTCCCTGTGCTTATGTGGGGTTCCTTCCACAGTCCAAAGACATGCTCAATTGGCTGTTCTAGGTGTGGATGTGAATGTCTGTGTGTGTGTGTTGCCCTGTGATGGACTCGCGAGCTGTTCAGGGTGTAACCCTCCTTCACAGAGAGTTGGCTGAGAGGCTCCAGTCTCCCCGCAAGCCTAATAGGATTAAAAGGTTCGGCAAATGAATGTGTTGGCGATGGGGAACGTCTTGAGAGAAATCTGGTCTAATTTAATTATATGAGGTGTCAGTACTGTGGAACCCCTACTGAGTACTCGCTTTCGCTTTCATTCGTCGTTAAATATTCTAGTGGTTGTGTCTCAACCCCAAGCACACACAAACTGATGGTAAACATCCAGGCCTTTATAACTTTCCAAATCCTTGGGAGTGTTTAGACACATTGTGAGATTAATTCCACATGTGATTTTGAAGCCGTTCAAGCAGAGTTATATCCAGGAAACCAAATCCTTTTTAGTTGACCCGAAGCGCTCCTGTTGTAGCACCACCTGCCCACTGTTCGGGAAACGTGGTTCAGGGTGCTTGAGTGTGTTTGGATGAACTTTTTGTCAGTCATTTTATAGACATTCTGCTCTATGGGCCACAGAAGGTCCTAAGGGCGGGGCTTCGCTACAATGGGTGGGAATCATTTTTGCAACCAGCTGGATTTTTTAAATGTCCCACCCTCTCATGGTCTTGAGTGGAAGCCTAACACATCCTTGTTATAACCAACAACCTTGTATCCTATTTATTCACCCACTTGCTCAACTGCTTAATCATACCTGGGTCCCAGGGAGGCTGGAGCCTATCTCTGCAGACTCTGGGCGAAGTTCGGGTACTCCCTGAACAGCTCACCAGTCCATCGCAGGATTGGACTGTACTATTCACACTCACCCTTTGGGGCAACTTGGAACAGCCAACTGGCCTAATGTTCATGCCTTTGGACTGTAGGGACCAACATAAAGGAACTCAACATAAGCACAGCTAGAACCGGCAACTCCACCCTGAAATGCCCTCGCCAAGCATGGGACTCGAAGCCAGGACCTTCTCGCTGTGAGGCGGTAGTGTTAACCGCTACGCCACCATGCCGCCCAATATCCTGTTTGTATTAAATTGCAAACATGATGAATGTAAACACAAAAACAAACGGGGTTTTTCAGCTTCCACAGATGACCCTTTTCACCTTTTTTGTCAGAGCATTTAACTTATCAGGAATGTAATGAGAATTTCAAGAAATGTATCAAACGCTTTTTAAAATAATTTCCTCTCTATGCCTTTAAGACAACTGCTTATCCACATGCAGATCCACTACTTATCCAAGCTGTTTATTTTTATATAATTGGACATAATTGCGACACTTGACTGAACAGTTAAAGGGAAGCCCCACCCTTAAACCCACATTAAGTATGTTTACAATGAATTATCCATGATGGATTTAGTGGTTGTGGTGCTAATTTATTGGTTTGTGCAGTATTAGTATTATTCCCGTGAGAAGTTGGGAGTCGGTTGCTGCTGTGATGTCACTGGGGAGGTTGTTACTGCTCGTTCAGTTACAGTGATGTTTACCAGTAAAGGAAAATGTCAAGTGATCTCAAACACAAGTGCGTACAGGCAGGTCCCACTGTTGGCTCCTAAGATAACAGGTTCATCATATTAATGAGAGATCCAACACAAAAATAGGGAGGTTTGGTAAACGGTCTACTTAAATCCCAGAGTGCAGTGCATTTATATGCCTCCTAATTAAAGGAAAGCCTCAGCTGAGCTAGGTAGGGATTAAGGGGAGAGGCGCAGTGATGTTATTAGCGTGAAGGTCGGAGGTGGACCAGCTAAAGGGTAAACGCGTCGATCTCCTGGGTAGAGATGAAACAAATTTAGATTTTATTGAGATAAACCTAAATATGGGGTGGTGGTGTTTATGATTAATCTCTTAGCAATTAGGTCTCACATAGCTGGTTGATCTCCGTGGCAGAGATAACCAACCATTTTGGCAGCAGCCTCAAAAATCTATGGCTAGAGGAAATGTACGCTTGCTTGAGAGGCGAGCGCATCTGCACTGCATATGTCACAGATGTCATGTCGTCTGGAAATAACTGCATTGCATACATGGCGGTCACTTCCGTATACGTTTTTTCCACCTCAGGGTTGTTTTGGTAACATCTGGTAAACCATATGAATGCCTCACGGATGCCTTCACAGCTGCAACAGTCGAATCGATCCAGCACTTGACCCACAATTAATTTCATCATGTTCAAACTTTCTGTGAATGGAAGCCACACCCTCCCGGAAAGCAAGGTAGCTCCTTGGCTCTCTTGGCCTCCGACGGAAGTGCCTGGAACACTTAATAATCGTCTACCTTGAGGTCATTCCAGCCATGTGAGACAGACTTGACTGAAGATGACTAAATGGATTGACAGTTTTTTTTTTTTTTTTGTTCAGTTCATGACCCTCTGGTGCTAGCTGTTCGACATTACCAGGGATGTAAGCTCACAACCTCCCATGCACTCAAACAGAACCTTAATCCAACACCTTGCTTCACTTGATTTCTTGCTGTTGAAGTTCCTAACAGGACTCATCTGCTGTGAAATCCCTAAATGAACCTTGAACAGATCTGTTAAAGCACATAACCACGCTAATAAAAAATGAAGTGTAATGTTTTTACATCCAAATGTGCTTTGGGAAATGCTGTTCAAACTAACTACCTGTTTATAATGTCAGTGTTTGCATACACACCAGACTAGATTTTTAGGTGGTGAAATCATTCTTAATTCAAACCTTATGGACGATTATGTTTGTATGTATGCTTATATAGGCTGGCAGTGTAATGAAACTGCTAGATGAAGAACAGGTCGTCTACAATAAGATGTGGTTTAGGGAGCCATAGAACCAGATGAGAAAAAAAACCAAACATATCCACAGTTTAAGCCGCATTAATAACATTAACCTGATCATATAAAGTGAAAAGAGTGTGTAACAGGTCTGCAGCGTTCCAGTTTAACGCAGTTCATTTCAAATACTATCGTTGCAGTGTCGAATTCACACTGTAGAAATGACACCAGTGCATTTTATATAATCTAGAACCTGCTATTCCCCTTCATCGAGAGATACTGAGTCATTCACAGCCTCATTTCTGGAACTGGACAGAGTTGTTAAGTTTTTTTTTTTTTTATTGTGTGTCTTTTAAGTGAGCCGTGTCATTAATATTCATGCCTACTTTGTGATCCCTGAATTGCAACATGTAGAGTTGTAGAGGCATGCCACAGTTTCCTATCCAAGACATGCTCATGGCATGTACGCTCCCCGCCGGAGCTGTGTTTGATATCCCAGCTCGCTGATCACTCAGCAGGAGGAAAACACTTTCAGATGTTTATCATTTCATGCCGTAGTTACACTGAAAGAATTTGTGTCGCGTTTATTCCATCGTACACCTCGCCCTAACCCCTTTTCCTGAAGTGAAGCCACAGTTGATTCGTGTCCATGTCAGCAGAATTGTTTTGGGTGTGGAGTGACGTACAGTTCACCTTTAGGTTACTGCGACTGTTCTGTAAAACTGTCTTGTCCATACTGATGCAACAATGAGATTTAATTAAGTGAGGTCACTTTACAGACCCAGTACATACCAGTTTTATTAGATCACCTGTCATGGCTGACAGAAATATAAATCGTTTTTGGCAGTGGATTCTGGTATATCACGAAGAAACTGTCCCACTCATTTATATACATTTTGTAGAGTTTAGTTGAACAAGAAACAGAATCGGGGACAGTAGAAAGGATGGACTGGCCAAGATTCCACTTGAACAAAATTTGTTAAGTTGGAAATTATTAAAAACTTTGAACTTTAAACATGATTTTTTTCCCCCAAAGTTGCTTAAAAGGCTCAAAATTACTGCAGGGTTTTAAGAAACGGCTACTATTTGTTTACAGTGTTACAGAAACTGTGGAAAAATATGTAAGACCAATGGCGTCAAGAATCTCCTCTGTTATAAAGTTCAAAGGAGGCCAAACTACATACCGAGAACAGAATAGTTGAGTTTTCTGTTAAATTTCATGTTTTACATTTAAGAAATTTGTTCGATTAAAATTGCCCCTAAGTGTGAGTGGGCTGTGTGTGTTGGCTGCGATGGGTCGGTGAACTGTTCACGGTGTGAATGAATGAAATAATTTGTTCAATTATCTTTCTTTACCTAACCAACACAAATAAAATGTAATTCTACTAAATTTTTCAAAAATATTTATATTTCTTGCATTTGACAGGTGGTCTAATTAGCACTGTGTGAATCTTGGGTATTATATACTCTAACTATATACAGTCAGGCCCGTAATTATTCATACCCCTGGCAAATTTTGACTTCAAGTTACTTGTATTCAACCAGCAAGGATTTTTTTGACCGGAAATAACATAGGCTCCTCCCAAAAGATAATAAGACGATGTACAAGAAGCGTCATAGTGGAAAAAATTATTTGTTATTTACATTTTAACAAAGTGGCATGTACAAAATTATTCATACCGTTCTCAATCAATAGAAAAGGCTTTACTGCCTCTTACAGAAATCAAATGCTTCCTATAATTGCTGACCAGCTTTTTGCACGTCTCCACTGGTATTTTTGCCCGTTCATCTTTAGTGATGAGCTTCAACTCTTTCAGGTTGGAGGGTTCTTTGCGATCACCCTGATCTTTAGCTACCTCCACAGATTCTCAATTGGATTCCAGTCAGGACTCTGGCTGGGCCACTGCAAAACGTCAATGTTTTTGTCCGCTAACAAGTTTTGCAGTTTTGCTGTGTTTTTGGGTCGTTGTCGTGCTGAAATGTCAACTGGTGCCCAAGGCCAAGTGTCTCTGCAGACTGCCTGATGTTGTTGAGAATCTTGATGTATATTACTGCACAGCTGGTTTTGTAGATGTACTGATCTGCTTTGCTCGTTCAGAGTTGGTTGGGAGTTTAGTGAAGTGATGGAGTTGTTCGTGCTGCTGCTCTGATTCTTTTGGCTCGGGGATGTGAAGTGTTCCCGAAATACTTGACTTTTATTTTGCGCACTGCATATGTCATGTCAAGCTCCTTCTTACCTGGAAATTATAAAGTCCGAAGTGCAAGCATTTGCCTTCAGCGAAGATGGCGCTGGCTGTATTTATTTTGACTCATCTAGGAAAGCTAGACTAAAAGCTAGTTCTGGACCTGGCACTCACTGGAACAATTCACGACGGAGCCCGTGTCTGGACAAACGGTACGCGCTGTGAGTAAGGTGGGAAACGTTTGAAAAAACGTGATCTTAAAAATCGATTCTTGAAAATTTTAATCGATTCAGAATCCCAATAAATAAGAATCGCGATTCAGACGTGAATCGATTTTTTCCGGCTCCCCTAATATAAGTATATAAAGAACATTACCACAACATACTGGTACTAAAGAACCTTGGCAAACAACATCAGCTTCCTTACCCTTTTCTCGTGAGTCCATGAAGCTGATGAGTATGTTGTAGACACAGGACCGCTCTGTCAACATCAGGGACTGTCGAAATCATCAAACAAACAGATTTTTATTTATTTATTTATTTTTTTCAGGCAGCCCTAGCGTTTACTGTTATTAGGTTCCCTGGTCCATTGGATGAAAAACGCCCCAAAGCATTAGGTTCCCACCACCATGTTTGACAGTGGGGATGGGGTTCTTGGGGTTGAAGGCTTCTCTTTTTTTACGCCAAATGAAGGATACATTATCGTGGCTAAACAATTCAGTACGTGTTTCATCTGACCATAAAACAGAAGACCAGAAGTCGTCGTCTTTCTCCAGAAGAGCATTTGCAAAGGACAAGCGGGCTTTTGTGTGCCTTATCTGGAGAAGTGGCGTCCTCCTTGGTCTGCGTCTGTGGAACCCAACAGTGGTGCAGTGTCTGTTGGTCTGTCTGCCTTGAGACGTTGCCACCAGTAGAGCCCAGATTCACTAGGATGGCCTTGGTGGTGACCCATGGATTCTTTTTCACACTCACTATCCTCCCGGCCAGCACAGGTTTCACTTTTGGCTTCCGATTACTTCCACCGAGATTTTCCACAGTGTGGAACGTCTTGTATTTTGCACTGGAGCTGTTTTGTCTTTGCCTTGACTGTCCACAAACCAACTGCAGAGAGCTGGTGTTTATCACCTGTTGAGTTGATTGAAACAGCTGTTCCCAGTGAATCAGGGTAATTAGGATGCTTTAAAACAGCTTGGACTATTTGGAAAGGTATAGAACTTTAGATTTTCCCAAAGACTGTGACAGTTTGCAAAAGGTATGAATTTTGGACATGCCACTTCTTGTTCAAATGTAAATAAAAGATGAGGATTTTTTCCACAATGATGTCTTTCTATCTTTTGGGAGGAGACTGTGTCCTTTCCGGTCCAAAAAAACCTTGCTGGTTGAATAAAAGTAACTGTAAGTCAAAATTTGCCAGGGTTATGAGTAATTTGGGGATTGACTGTACGAGGAGTCCGCTTGGAAGACCTGCTAAGTTAAGTTGATCGGTTGTTAAGAAAAATCAGATTTTTTTTAAATTTTATTTTATTTTTTTAATATGTGGAGTTTCACTGGTTAAAAAAAGGTTCTGTTATAATTTATAACACGAGTTAGCAGGTTTTGAAAGTGGAGCTATCAGTGGGACATGTGCTGGTGCCAAGGGAAATTTATTATTTTTTAAATACTACAGGTTTTGCAAGTGAACTACTCATATCTGTTACCATTAATAAGGGAAGGTAGAAATATTAAACACAACAATTAGAGGATACAATCCTAAATGAATTACATAGAACACTCCTGTTAGTTATGAAGTAATGCATGCTTGCGTGTTGCATAATGTGCCAGGAAATATGTTGTGATCATTCTGGTACAGGAACTTGACTGTATGATTGTGGTAGAAAATTTGTATTTTGTTGCTTGAGATGGTATCTGTGTGATGTGGACAACATGAACACAGAACGCTTGTTCCTGCATGCCTCAGAGTTACTTGTATTTGCTTGCAATGTAACATCAACATCAGTTAAAATGCAGAAAAGTTCTGACCGCTCAGAATTGGGATCACTTGACATATGTTGATGTTTTCAGAAAGCTTCTCTTGTACCCGAATTTGTTCAAGATACAGCTCATTTGTGCTGTAGTGTCGACCCAGTGAAACTTTGGGAGTAGTTTACTGTATTATTGTTATTGCACTGTAAGTCCTGTGTATAACTGATGGACACAACTGCAGCAGTCAGTGTTGCGTGTATAGCGATTTCCTAACCCCATTTGCAGAAGTTGTAATGAAAATGCAATACAAAAAAATTGGACATTGTTTTTTGATGGGCGATTCCACTGCAACTGGTGTGCCTTTTGCACAAAAGAGAAAACAAAACAAGACTTATAGCTTTTCTTACAAACAGAATTTAATTAAGTTCATTGGATTTTTAAAGACTTGAACATCAGAACAAATACTTCTGTAGAAATTGAGGTTGAAATTTAAGTGACTCGAAGTGGTTACACCAAAATGGTAACTGACGTGTCGTTAATCATGTAACGTTTAACTTACAAAATATAAATCTGCAATGAACTGCATGGGAGCACATCACTCAAATTTTGTACAAACAATGAACTGATAAGGTATTAATTGGTCCAATAAAATGCTTAATCCCTTTAACGTTATAGTGAGAAGAATTAATTAGTGAAACTGACATGGCATTACGGGTTTTATATCGGAATACAGAAAGTTTCAGCTCTAATATGGCCGCCGGTCATGTGGCATTCATCCGCAGCAAATATCTTGATTTTAAAAACCAAAAACAATTCTTCAAAAAAATTCTAATAAGATTTTCGCCTAATTAGTAATTTTTTTTTAATCACAAGTGAACATTATTTAATGAAATTGCCCTCACGTTAACTTTTCTTTGTACTTTTGTTAACTAAAAGATTTTCAATATTTCTGCAGACCAAATTCATTGTATTTTTGTGAATATAATCAGTTAGAATTGTCTGTAACAAACTCACTAAAAAGTTGGGATGGAGGCATGTTAATAATTGTTACATCAGCAAAAATTGTTAAATCAGCAAAAATTTGGATTTGTATTATCCTAAAAACCTCTAGGATTCTTCTGGAATATCCCAACGTTTGGTCTGTTTTGGGTTCAGACCACTGAGCTCCATGCACACGTCCATGCTGTAACATGCTCCACAAGTGTATGTTTCTTCCTTTGGAAAGGGATTTACAGTTTTCATGGTGTTGTCTCAAAGTGCTTTTCATGGTGTTGACTCATGAGCATCATTCTTGTTATTTAAGTTGATTTTGTGAATGGTGTTCTTCAGTCAGATGCCTCCTTCATGTAACTTTTAAGTGCATCATGGTGGTGTCTCTTGAGAAAGTAAAAAAAAAATTAGGCCTCAATGTGGCTATTTTGAGCATGGACGTGGAGAGAGCCAGCTCCGAGGTCTCATCCTTTTTATTTCTGTTACCAGTTGTGAAACCTAAGTGAGAACAGTGGTGTTGATTTTCCAGTCGTTTGTAGTAATGAAAAGTTACGATGTTCTAGAAAAAGTAAAGGTTATTTTAACAGAGCTTGCAGATTGCTAAAATAAAAATGCACATGCTCCTCGCCGTCAACCATTTCGCTCATGGGTTCACCTGAGTGGCCAAGTGAGTTTAGCGTCTGCTAAATGATGTAAATGTAAATGTAAATGTGAGCATGTCCCAATGATCACTGCTGAGAAACAATGTAGTCACTGGTCCCTCTATTTAATGGACCCGGGTGGAGCAGATGACATTTTATATATACATGCAAGCAGTTAAAGAGCCTTTAAAGTACAGAGGCACATAACTTCAGATGTGGCTGGGTCCATGATCCAGGAGTTAAAACAAAACAAAACAAAAAAAAAAAACAACAACAACAAAAAAAAAAAATATATATATATATATATATATATATCTGGTGTGTGTGTTTTTTGTTTTTTTTGTTTTTTTGCAATAGTGAGTGATAAGTTTAGTGGTCTCTCTTTGTTCTGTTTTCAGGTGAAGTTATACAAGTTATTTTTATTTTTCTATTATTTAAAATGAATGAATGAATATTTTCATCACTGCACCTTTTTAATTGTATATTTGTACTTCTATTTATCAGCCCTGTAACAAATTCTTCTTGTCAAAAGCATGCATGGGGAATTTCAAATAAGAAAGGTGTATTGAAAATCTAAACTTGGACTAGAGAGAAAAGTGTAGTTGAGTACTGTAAACAAGAAATCCGATGAGCTGGACGACCACATGTGCAACAATAAACAAACCTTTATTATTAACATTTTCCAATTTGAGAGTCTGAGAGGAACAAGGCACCCAGTCTCTCTTCTTCTTCGCTGTGCAGTTTGTGTGATTGTTCCATGCAATCCAGGAATCACAAAGAATAGAATCCTCAGATCCTTATGAAGGTATATAAACAGCTAACATTACTGGTGATGGTTAACCCACCTGTTAATGCTTAACCACAGCTGAACTATCACAGTTTATGGCTTGAAATGAGGCAATTCAAAGTGATTCGATTTGCTCTGGTGAATCATTCATGTCATCACTGCTGACTAGAGCCACTAGTTAAAAACAATTCCCTCCAAAAGTATTGGATCTGTAAGGCCAGTTAATCTGTTTTTTTCTTTGCACTGTAGACGTTTGTGCATGAGATCAAAAGATGAATATGAGAAGAGGTCAGAGTTTTAGCTTTTATATTCTCTCTCTGTGTGTTTGTGTATACTTTATTTATTTATTTGTTTGTTTGTTTATTTATTTCTTGGAATGAGCGAGTTTCTGAGATAATGAATTATCATGGTGTGTGACCAGATATTTATAAAGACAACCAACGATTGGCATATTGAATTTTATTGTGTATTATAATGTTGACGTTGACAGTAACTCGTGATTAATCGGCTCTCAGATTGAGTTACTTCCATTTCAGGCTTCTGTTTTTTTTTTTTTTTTTTTTTTGTCAGTCCTGATTATCTTTACCTCACAGTGTTAATGTGGGCTAAGTTATTAACAATCATAATATAACCGTTAAGGGGGTTTTGAAGTTTTGGGTATGTTTCTAATGTTATGTGGACAGAATTCATGGCATGAAATGGACAGAAAACAGTCATAAGGGCCACTGCTTGTTTCATAGTTTCAGTGTTAAATATTTAATGAACAATCACTTACCCTTTTTAAGACACTTGGAGCCTGTTTTACGTGCTTTTGTTAACAGCTGAAATGTGCTTTAAAGAAAAATTGTATTCATTGTAACTTTTGCAAGACATATCAACCACAATGCATAGCAGCAGCTTCCACGCTACATACTGCATGTCATTAAATTACCCGAGTGTGTATTTCCTCATTTCATCGAAACTTTTAATAAAAACAAAGCACATCTACAATCAATATTCCTCACCTTGATTGATGAATGCCAGAATCAGAATACTTTATTGATCCTGGAGGATACTGTGTAATGTGGGCGGGGTTACACCACCCGTTATTGACGAACGGAAAGCCCCCTCCTTTCCGCTTACCGACTTTTACATTTTTTTAATTTAAATTTTTGATTTTTAAATAAATGAACAAGAATAAATGAGAACCTTTTTAGAACTACTTGTTTGTTTAAATTTTCTGCTTCACAATACACTGTAGATGACCAGTCTTTTACATGTACATTTAACATGTATTACATTCTCTACGACTGTCTAGAACAGCAGCCTTGCAGTTGCAGAAAGCTTTAGAAAATTCCAAACAGAACTAAACCAATCTCACGATCACAGCATCTAACACAGAATCACCTGTATCATTTTTTCCAATGTTTTGAGCAAATATAAATATATTAATAAATGACATTTTGATGTGGTGCCAATTTTCTGGTGTGGATGAGAAACCAGGATTTTTTTTATTTTTTTATTTCTTTTATTTTATTATTATTCTTTTTTTAATCCAGCCTTTCTACTGGTGCACAGATATGACGATATAAAATATTATCCAAATAAAAGTTATTTCTCCTTGTAGAGCCACATCTTAAGCATCAGTGAGTAGTATGCACAGATATAGTGCACAATTCGAGCATGACCGTCCATCACTGCACAGACAAGCATAAAATTCAAACCTTTTACCTTCCATCATCCCTTAAACAACAAAAAAAAAAGTCTGCATGTTGAACTTGCAGGTTTCATAATATGCCCTCCGATTTTTGTCATTTTCTCTTGTTCTGAAAGTTTGCTACGCCTCCTTCTCTTGGTTAAGGTTTGATACCATAGGATTGGATTGCGGCGGTTCTAGGGAGGGGCTTGGTGAAGGGCCGACTGGAGTGTGGCTTTATAAAGATGTGTTTTTGATGGTTGATTTAGTGCGAGTGGAAAGGTGAAACAGATGGGTGCATTTTTAGATTTATGGGAACTAGTCCAAAATCTATAACACGGTACATGAAGAGTTGAAGAACTTGATTGCAGGATAGGAGTGTTTTTGTGAATAAAGAATGTAGGCGATCCTTTCACGGAGGTTCTAATTTTGGGTCTCATTCTGTTATTAATGGCACTGGTGAACCAACATGAACACATCTCTGTAGAAATCTTGAGCTGTTACTGAATACATACCGGGAGTTTCATGGATATGCTACAATTCGTAGCTAGTTTATGAAGACTTTGTGCTGCCTATTAGCAGGTTATGGTAGAATGAACCTGTATATTACCCTCCAGAGGGCACGTAGACATGTTTAATTTTGAACCAACAAAAGCCAGTGCTCAGTGGGTTTATCTTTACTTACAGCATGGTGTGTGTGTGTGTGTGCGTGAAGGCTTTTTAGACACAAGATAAGATAATCAATTCTGAAAGACTTGTCATGTGACTGTAACAGCAGGATGACTCGACCTAACTTCATACTGCTTCCTTCCTTCCTTCCCCTCCTTGGTTGAAGTGAGGACTGGAGAAGTGGTGTGGCGTGTAGCTGCTGTGTTGAGGAAACCGATCTGTGTGTGGTTTGACGGCACGACGGTGAAACCAGCAGGTCAAATTCAAGTACACTTTACAGAAGGAGACACCTGAGATCAGTTCAGTCATTTGCAAACTTTTTACCAGCTTGACATGCTGGTGATTTATTGTGATCACTGATGAGATTTTGGAACTGATCCAGGCAGGATCAAGGTCAAGTTTGGAATCTTCTTCCAATAGCGCTCTTCCTGTTTTATTGTTGTTGTATAACATTGTAGGTAGTTCTGATTTTACATGACGTTTAACATTAATGTACTCATTTATGTCTCATTGAGTTTCTAGTAACAGCTAGACCCAATGAGACATACTCCAGCAAACACAGGCATTTGTTTGAGGACACTCCATCATTGAACCATTAAAAAAAACAAAAAACAACAAAAAAAAAAAAAAAACAGATTTAAAAGCCAAAATGTGTTGTACTTTGTAAAGCAAACGGTTTAATCGTGACATTTTTGTAAGAAACTTTTATAACCTGTGTGGAAAGTGTTGTAAGCACTTGGAGTAAGAGTAACACCCCCAGCACAGGAAGGGGATGTTATGCTTTCTGGGTTCTCTGTATATTCACAGCCCTGTAATCCTCAGTTGCTCAGCTGAATAAAATCAATACGTGTAAGTCGCTCTGGATAAGGTCAAAGTCAGTCTGGATATACGTCATCCAAATGCAGTAAATGTACCATAAATATAAAGAGAAAGCACTCCCTCTATGCGTTGTAAAACAGCACTGCCTGTCGTGTTCATATCGCAGAATATTTTTATACACAAGGAATTCTTAAAATGGCCCTGGATATTTACTCTTGTAAAAACTCCCAGGATAAAGAAGTGCCCTGTTCTGCCATCCTACTGTAATCTGTTAAATAGAGTCTTTAAAAATCTGAAGCTGAGCTGAGCAGGTTGTGTTTCAGGAAACGTCTGGTGTCGTCCCCATCATGTCACACTTCTGAGCCTTTTAGGACACCCTTAAACATTTACATATGGTATTTGGTGGGAGCCCTTATCCAGAGTGATTTACAGTTTAATCTCCTTATACAACTGGCTAGATGAGGATTAAGGGCCTTGCTCAAGGCTCCAACAGTGGCAGGATGGTGGTAATGCAACATGAACCTCCAACATTCCGCTCAGTGACCCAGAGCCTTAACCACTAATGCCGACTTGAACATTTGTTCTTCACCCACCCTTGTTCAGCCATCCCACTGCACTTCTCTGTGTGTTCAGTATGGGTATTTATCTCCTTTCTGTCCTCTCTCATGGTGAGTCATTCCATACTGAGTAACTGGAGGAAGGTAAATAGTATTTTGCTACAACCTACATTATGCTTTGTTTCCGGTTGGAGGTCTTTGTGGTTTTGGTACTTCTATGCTAACAATGTCTTTCAGCTCCGCTTGTGCAGCGGCACAGAGTGAGGTGGCAGCGCAAATCCCGATTACGCTGCTTCACCTAAGCCACCCACACTATAAATAATTTGTTTGGATGAAAGGTGACCTTTTAAATCCGTTCTAACAGCCTGTTGGTCCTTCTTCGTCCACCAAGCATCGCAGCATCTTTTCAGAAACTCTCTCCACACACACACACACACACACACACACACACACTTGTGTGGGTTCTTCCTATTATATTCCTATTATATCTTTGATGCAGTTTTATTTGTTCTTTATCCTCTATTTGTGCTGTTACTGCTGCTGATCAGCTGCTATGCATATGATAAGAATGTTTGTTAGCAGAAACCAGGTGAAATATGATGGAGGCAAGTGGTGGGCGTTGAGCTGATAGATGTATTCAAACCCTTTTTTTTTTCCACAGCAGTTGAGCAAATATCACAGCAAAGCAGCAACACGACACGAAAAAGGAAGCAGTTGTAGTCTGTGTGTGCATATCATGCCAATCGGAAACTGTGGTTTCAGTGCATCTGCTCACACAACATAATTTTAACACACGCTCACACAACCAGACACTAGTGCAGATTTATAAAGCGTGGATTGACATTGTGTTGTTTCACTCTGATGCAGGCTCGGTGTTCACTTGATGACGGTTGGGAATTGGGGGGTGGATTTGCAGGAACATGTGGTATTATTGGTAATTTTTTTTTTTAAATTTATTTATCCCCCCCCCCCCCCCCTTGTCTGCTTATTCCTAGTGATGCACTCACATGTGTTTAGAGGTAGAGAAACATTATTTACAGCTTGCTTTAAACTGCCATTGAAGCAAGATATTAACAGCAATGTGAAATTTTAATTCTCCGTTTTGTTAATTTTTATTTTACCGTTCAGTCCAGTCATCTTTTTTTTTTTTTCTTCCCCCCCAGGCTTTTACCCCCAATGGAATGTTTTTAGTACTTGCAAAAATCCATATATTGTAGTCATACCCGTGTCAGTCATTCAGTACTCACTATATAGTAATTTATTTATTTTCCCCACAATCTATTTAATATTTTCAGATAAAGTACAAAGTACAGACACCACAAATCAAAAAGGTGAACCAAGACAAGGACTTAAAGCAGAGAATAATTCAACAACCTAGAATTGCAAGAATACGTAGACAATAATACAGTAAATGTAAAATCAAAAACAAAGGAAGAGAGAAATGTACAGTGAGAATTTTTATACACTATATAGTGCACTTAATGTATTCCATAATGCATCATGTACAACAAATGGTCCCTAACCAAGCAATCATGCATTGTATCCTTTATTATAACCAGAGGCACGAGACAAATTCAGGGTGAGTTCCAGGGCATAAACAAGGGCAGCGCATCACAACACAACTGGCGCAATCAAAGCTTATAAGTGATTTTTATCTAAAACTTAAACCATTAAGCCAATGTTTATAACATTGAATGTTTATAACATATAATATAGCCAATGTTTATAACAATTAAAAATATTTATTAAGGAGACAGTAACAAATAAAAATTGCGGCGTTGAGTAAAACATAAAATATGAAAAAAATTACTGTGCAGTGAAAAATCAAATCAAAAACCAAGTCTGATTTAATAAAAGCCAGAGGCTCTGGTTCGAATAGATGTTCCGCCAGCTCAGCTGATGTTGACCTGTCACAATTTAATTGTGCGATAGCATTAACGGAACTCATGGTGCCAAGAAGTGTCTGAAAGTGTGTTAACCATGGACATAAAGTAGATAGGCCATGCATGGCCTGGATTGAGGCGGGCAATAAGTCCTGACTTCCAGTAGTGGCAGAACAGCATCACCAACAGTGAAGTAATGCTGGCGGTTGGGTACACACATTGTTCTGCATGTTCCAGTCGTGGAGAATCGGTCACATTTAAACAGTAAGTGGTGCAATTTTTCTTTACTGGGTATGATTCAAATTGGTCACTATATTTTAAATACAGTTTCTGATATTTTGTCCTTTTTTTTTTTAAATAAAGAATTATCTGAACCCATACATTTATGAAGTTCCGGAACACCCTCAGACATTTCCTCTGAGGTTAATATAAATCTTCATGTGAGGTAGCCATGAGTATGAGACCTAGGAATCAGCCAGTATAAATCCCAGTATACATGTTCCACTTACTCTTTGAGGTGGTTTATTCAACAGTTGGAGCAATGCTATGCTTTTTACGAAAGTGTCTTTCTCTGATGTGCCTTACATCACCTCAGCTTCCTCCAGTTTATAGAAGCTAAGTCTGTTCTGTGTCGGCAGATCAATGTCTCATAAGCAAGTCTGTTTTTGTCCAGCAGGACTGATTTTCAGTGATTATATTATGGTCCTCACTATTGTGGCTATGTTCATGTTATGGTTCTATTGTCCACTCGAAATGGGTTTTTTTTTTTTTGCGGTTGGCTGTGAATGCATGGTGTTTATTAATACGTTGCTATGTGCCATGCAGTGATTAGATGGAAATCCCGAAATCTGTCCCCCCTCCCCCCAAGTGTTCGTCCCTCACCTGATGTACTGTAAATACAAAACAAATTAAAAGGGATATTTTAAGATCTTGGATCCTTTGTGGCAAAAGAAGTCATCACCGAGTGGGTTCCATATGGCAGAAATTTCCTGGTTCCTTACTAGACTTTTTATAGGTCTATTTGTTTTTCTTCAGTTTGTCTCTTCAGTTGTAACCTGATCCTTTTTTTTTTTTCCAAGTCAGCTTTTTTCACCCTGTGTGTCAATTCCACTTTTAAATAAGTTTAATACAAGAGGACGCTACAGCTGGGGGAAAAAAACAATGGGTGTATCCCGCCTTTGTCTGAAGTCGGCGAGGATGGGCTCCAGTCTCAATATGACCCTAATGAAATAAACTGGCTCAGAAAATTGAAATTGAAGTAATTTACATCTGTGATCACTGGATGCACATCTAAGTCCTCACATTTTTACATGGCAGTGCAGTTTGTTGATGATGTTGGTAATGACCATGACAAAATAATGCTGTAATATGATGTTCCAGAACTACAGTCAGTGCTGCATTGGGTCCGAATTAGTGGGAAAGTAACATCATGCACTCACCATCCACTTTTTGGCAGTACCTGAATATTTTTCAGTTGTGAACTCAATCATGACATTAGGTAGCAGCAGTAAATGTAAAATTGTGCCTATAGAGATCAAGATTGTTATTTAATCAAGCAAAACCAAACAGAAGTGAATACGATCAGTAAAGACTTCCGCCATAATGTAGCTGTTGGTGCCACACAGATAAGTTTGAGTTTTTGAGGGACAGCTGATCACCTCGGGTTTTCATACACTTTCATTTATATTTTATACACAGTGGGGCAACAAACAAACCACCAAACACCTTGAGGACGACAGAGAATGGCCAGCCTGGTTTGAGCTGTCCAATATGTGTGATTATTCAAAAACCTGCTCTCTGTGGAGACAAACTGTTATTAAAAACATGAACCAAGTAAAGAAACTTTTCACATTTTTTATTATTCCCCCACCGAGGTTCCACAGTCAGAACAGAGTTTCACAACTTTTCCAAAGTTGAGGGTTGCTCAAAAATTTCCTTGATTGTTTAAAAGAAAAGCACTTTTAATTTTAAATTAAAAAAATACAATTGCATATATGCCTGTACAATATACATGGTTTCCAGTTTTGTGCTTCTCACATGAGAGAGAGGACAATAGAGATGACGTATAAAATGCAGACTCAGGTTTGACGTGGTTCTAACGTGCCTCTGTCACAGCTGCTGTGGACGATAATCTGATAAATGGAAGTGTAACTGTTGCACCCCTGAAAATATAACTGACGTGAACTGGCCTTGGCCTCTGGGTACCAGTAGAGACAGGCTACAGCTCCAAAACGAATTTTCTGTTGACTCCGTAATGTAATAGAAATACAAACTTGATTTAAAAAAATGACGTGTGTTTTGTGATCAAATTCATTCAAGACAGCTCTGTAAATAGCCCTGTGTCC
>JAQMYF010000021.1:18669790-18683295 GCA_030014195.1 Neosilurus mollespiculum
TTTTTAAATGGTATGGCTAACTCAATTTTGAATTTTTGGTCACTGTGACTCATTTTGCCAGACTGGGTCACATATACCAGTTCAACTTTGACCTTGAGTTTAAACCTTTTTAGTTGCAATTCACTGCCATCTAGTGTTATAGGAGACGGTGCAGCTGAAAGCAATTTTTTTTTTCTTCCTTTTCTTTTTTTGGCTGCAGATCCAGCTCCAAATCATTTCAACAGACTTTTGTCACAAAGTGGCTTTAAGAGACCAATTTTTCTAAGAATCATCTAGGGTGCGATGCATCACCCTCTCTGATTCCCATAAATTTTTGGACCCTTCCCCTTAAGAGGGCCATTAATTTTTTTATTTATTTTTCTTTTCTGAAGGGTTTCAGAGATAAATGTGATTTCTGTCAGTTTTTCAATACATCTTCCCCCACCAAAAATTTTGCTGGAATCTAAAGGGGGTGATATCTCTCTCTCTCTCTCTCTCTCTATCTCTCTCTCTCTCTCTCTCTCGCGCACGCACACACACACACACACACACACACACATTCTTTACTGGGTGATTCATAAAAAAATTGGCTCTTTAATATTATTAGCAGAAACGTTACAGGGCAAGGCAGAGGTGGCAGAAAACCCCCAGACTCTGCATAAGGAAGAAACTCGGAGCGGAACCACTTAAACCAACTGCTCCTCTTCTGAGTGATACCCGACTGTGGTTTTCTAAATCCTTTAACATTGTAAGCAGTGTCAAGTGCTCAGTCCGAGCATCACAGTCTTTCTGATCACAGCACCAGTTAACAGTATAAAAATAAGATTATTCACAGATGCAGAGTTGAGACTTCTAGCTGCTTTTGGGGAAATAAGTCTTTGAGAGCAAAGGTTTCCAACCCTGTTCCTGGTGGACCCCCTTCTGGCAAATGTTAGGGTTTTTCCCTTCTCTATCACACTCGTGCCAAGTTGAGAAGAGCTGCTAATTAGCTGATTAGTAAAATCAAGTGTGCTGACAACAAAGGAAAACACTGAAATTTGCAGGGCAGGAGGTCTTCCAGGAGCAGGGTTGGGAACCCCTGCTTTAGAGTATTCGTATGAGCCCAATCACCGCAGCAGAGTGAGTCAGAGGTGCAGAAGAGTGGTAGTTGGATGTGCTTAAGCCCACGCTACAGGATGTGAAGAACGCATGCATGATTGCACTGTGTAGACCAGAAAAACCCTACAGAAATACAGGCTTCATTTCATCCTGTTTCAGTGCAGGCATTGTTTGGGCAGTGGTGGCTTAGTGGTTAAGGTGATGGGTTACAGATCTTTGATAACAGAAGTGAGGCGATGGTGGGGCTTGAACCCCCAACCTTCGGATCAGTAAGCCGGCACCCTACCACCAGGCCACCACTGTCCCAGGGTAAATCTATCTTTAATTTATAGATATACTTCATACAAAGATAACATTTCTTGCAACTTAGAGTGGTCAAACATCAGTGCTGCCCACTTGGCGCGTGAACGGCCATGGGGTTCAACTGCCTGGAGCGATGGAATCTGTGTTCCAACAGTTGAGTGAAGTCCTTATTTATCATGTTTCTTAATGCCTTCTGTTTGTCCATTTTTAAAGGTTCTTGTTTCCTCCATTATCTCCTCCAATCGAAGAGCACTAGCTTTTGGATGGAATTGTTGCTCATCCTGCAGACATGTGCGATGTGGTTTAAATGTTGGGTGTAGCAGAAGTTCTGAATGGGTGATTTGGTGGAGTTGAGCATTTGAGGTCTTGTACGCCCAGTCGAGTTCTCCTTCAAATAAGGTCGATGTACCTTTTCCTAGTGCTTTTGGATGGTGCATTTTTTTTTTTTTTTTTCCCCATAGCATATCCTCCAGCAATCATCTTCCTCGAAAATCCGTTCCATATCATTTTGACCTTTTGGATTTCTGCCAATTAGTGAGTTCCCAAGCCTGGACGCTGTTCAGCAGTCGAGAGCGAACACGTGCTGTCAAGATCTTCATCCGTGCACCGAAGTAAACCTTTGTCAGAGACTGATGAACAGTCATGTGAAAAGCCTTCTGCTAAAGGGGCAATACCAAGGGTGTACTGAGGTTCACTGGACAATATTACAGTATTAATAGTATCTATTGATATTTTTGCTGCAAAAATTATTTAAAAATGCAAATTTTTCATGTGGTTTTACCAATTGTGTTCCGTGGGGATGAAGTCAAGGCTCAGTGCAGGCCACTTCGTGGTGTTCCACGTCAAAATGACCAAATCATGTCTTCATGGGCGGCACGTTGGCGCAGTGATGAGCACAGGTGTGGGAGAAGTGTAGACTTGTGTAGGCTCAAAATTAGTTTAACAGCTGACTGGCGAGCACTTTCACTGCCAGCTGTGGTCTGTTCTCTTTTGTTGATTCATGACCAATTCTGCAGTTGATTCTAAGGGTTGGATTTGCATTTGGTAGCAGTTTACTGGAACTGTTAGTAAGCGTTCCATATAAATATTGATGCAAATGAAGAAGACTGTCATTATTATCAGAGAGACAGTAAAACCTTGAGGAGTGGTGAAATCGCTCTCACTCATTTACCAAACCGCTTAATCCTTCTAGGGTCGTTGGGAAGACGTTGTCTACCTCAGCCAACACTGGGCTGCCCTGAACAGCTCACCAGACTATTGCACGGCAGCACACACTCAACCATTTATTTTTTGGCTTTAGAACAGCCAGTTAGCCTTATGTGCATGTTCTTGGACTGTGCGAGGAAACCGGAGTACCCAGAGGAAACCCATGCAAGCATGAGGAGAACATTCAAGCTCCGAATACCCGAGCCCTGGACCTTCTTGTGAGACTGACGTGCTAACCACTATGCCGCTGTGCCTCCTGTGGTCAAATTAACAATTTCCTAACCAGAAGGGGGGCATTATCAAGTTCGGCGACACCAGAAGACCATAGAATGCTAATAAACTGGGTGACTGAATAATTCTTTCTTAGATGAAGAAAAACCCATTCACAACATCCAGTCAAGAAAACTCTCAAGGAGGTAGGTGCATCATTGCCTCACTGAGAGAGAGAGATGCCCTGATAAATGTTGAGGGTTCAAGTCAATGTAGAGGGTTCAAGTCAAGGTTGAAACCACTGGCAGCACTCAAGAACAGGAATACCAGATTAGACATTAATTATACGTAAGATGCTTTGGACAGGTTGATTGGAGAAATGTATGTAGAAGGAAAGACAGGGCTTGTGCTCAAAAACACCACATCATCTGTCAGACATGGTGGAGGTGTTCACAGTGCTATGGCATTGACTGCCAGAGAAACCGACTGGTGTTCAGTAATGAGCATGTTTTTCACTTACTGAAGGTCTTAAACAAGCAGCAACTGAATGTGGCTGCACTAAATGCCTGTTAAAACATTTCAAAGGCGACAACTCAGCGTTTGGTGATGTCCTTGAGCTTCATACATCAGCAGATCACTGACAGCAAAGGATTTTTATCCAGGTATTTAAAATAATAATCCTTATATTTACAGTATAATGACAGTTTGTCCTATTACTTTTTGGCCTGGGAAAACAGAGGGACTTTATATTAAAATTGCTGTAATTCCTGAAAGGTTAATAATTTTTTTTTGTTTTGTTTTGTTTTTTTGGTTAAACTCTTTTTAAATTAAAAGACAAAAATAATTTTTACACTTCACAATCACTGTTTCGGTGTTTAAGGTGTTGGTTTTCTGATCCAAAGGTCAGGGATCCAAGCCCCACTATCATTAGGTAGGTTGTCACTGCTGCTCTCCCAGTGCAGCTAACTGGGTTATTAAAGGCCAGCCGTGTCTCTCACTGTCTGTTGTGAAGGATATGTAAAAGAACCATTGCTGTTGTTCGTAAGGAACAGGCTGCTGGGTTGCCGTCAGCGTGTTTCTGCCCTGCGATGGCCGGGAAAGCTGTCGAGGGTATATTTCGCGTTCACCCAGAGTAAATTATGCGTGTTGCGAATATGTTAGCTGATAACGGCTGACCATGAGTGGCTTCAATTGATAATTTTTTTTTTTTTTTTTTTAATTGTAACGTTTGTCGCATTAAAATCATAAAATAAATAAATAAACAAACCTTTAAATTTGATGAGTCAGCAGCCCAAAAATATTTACATCAATTTGATTGACAGGTCATTTCACAAATTACAAAATAATGGTATTCATGAACACCCTTTATATTCATAGGCCTTGGGATTGAAGCCAAGAAAAGCCCATACATTAAAGTGGACCTGTCCCTGCCACTTTTCCTGTTCCCAGACTCCCCAGACTGAGCCTAATGCACAAACTATGCATAACACCCATGACCTGTGAGCAGGATCTCTATAAAGATCATAACTTTCAAAGGAATTTATTTCAAAAACAGGAAGTCATCCCTTCTGTGAAACGACGTGGTGTTGAGCAACAGTTCGAGCTGTTTTTAATTAAGAAATCTTGGTATTATTTACACTAAACCAGGCCTCTACTCAGAAATTCCCCAGTCTTATGCAACAACAACTTAAAAACCCTTTCTAAACTTTCTTCAGTCTCACGAAAAACGATTAGTTATCTGCAAATAACCACCAGATGGTGATGCAAGTGCAACCAAAATGAACAGGAATGCAATCACCAGATGTCAGGGTTAACTTAAGACGATTCTACAAATAGCCATGAGGCTAGAATAACATCCAAAACAGACCATCAGGTGGCGGTGTGGACAAATAAAAGTTTCCCTGACGTCAATGCGTAATACTTTGTTTCTGATACACAAGCAAAAAGTGCTGTGTATGGTGTCCCATATGAAGAAAGTAACTTCCTGTTATTATTTTTAAATCCCTTATTTGGTGGTAGATTATTAAAAGAGTTTGCTTGCAAGAAGACCAGATGACTGGACAGTAAAAGAAGGAATTATTGTGCTTTCATAGGAATAAGATGATGTGATGCATCATTCTGATGAAGGATGGAAATGTCGACATAAACATTCAGGGGTTCTAGCCCAGAACTTGCCAAAGCAAATATAGAAGACTTCTTAGAATATGGGTCATGCTCTGAAACTGGTAACAAAGTGTGACACTGAGGTGAAAAGTTCGCATTCCCCATATGCGTGTAGTCCAGTTTTTTTCCCTTTATACTGACCATAAATTCACAAATCACTGTTACAGAGACAGTGAGAACTAATTTATGCACATAACTGAACTTTTATTAGTAAAAAAAAAAAACAAAAAAAACGGAATAAATCTGTATGTAACACCAAACTCGTATTCGAATCACCAAGTTCTTACCAATTGTTTTCGGTGAATAAATTAACGCTTGACTTCATGAGAAGTAAATACACTTCAGGAGGAACTCAACGTCCTAACACGGAGTTAAAGTTAGCTTTGACTTGGCTCATTTAATCAACTGATCTATTTTCAAGCACTTGATTGGTGAATCTATGATAGATAGTTAAATGACAGTTAAATGAGCCAAGTCAGGTGTGCTGCTGCTTAGTTGGAACAAAAGCCTGCAGACACAGCGGCCCTTTGTGGAATCAGTTTGAGACCCCTGATCAATAAGCCTACTGTACATGTTTTTGGACCGTGGGAGGAAACTGGTACTCGGCTGTACTCGGAGGAAGCCCACACAAACACAGAGAGAACAAGCACCAAGCCCGAAAATCGAACCCAAGACCTTCTTGCTGTGAGGAAGACATGCTAACCACTGCTCCACTGTGCTGCCACTGCTTGTTGCGGAAACATCTTTTCTGTAACTAGGTAGACGTCTTCTGACATGGTGGCCCTGATCTTACACGAGTGCTGAACACATCAAACCATGCCTTAGATTTACCGCAGCACAAACTTGCCAGAGCAAAGTACCTACTTGGACTTCTTTAAGTCCTGCAGAATTTGCACAGTGCACATTTGTGGCGCCTTATGTAAAGCCACCCACCCACCTCAGATCAGCCTGCTTTCCATATATGGTAAAGGTAACTGGCATACGTGTTCCTTTTACTGGTATTTTGCTCTGGTAAGTGTGTGCGTTCAGTGTTCAGTGCTTGGCCAGGCAGTGTATAATATGGCGATATGGTGGCATAGTGGTTACAGGTCCTGGGTTGGAATACTGGGTTCAGCGAGGACGTTTCTGTAGGGGTGTTTGCATGTTCTTCCTGTGTTTGTGGGCTTCCTCTGAGTACTCCAGTTTCCTCCCATGGTCCAAAGACGTGCACGTCAGATTAAGTTGCTGTTCCAAACTGCCCCTTGGTGTGAGTGTGAATGTGAATGATTGTATATGAACTGGCCTTGTGATGGTCTGGTGAGCTGTTCAGGGTGTACCTCCCCTGCCTTCACCCGGTGTCAGCTGAGATGGGCTCCAACCTCCCCGTGACCCTGATAGCCCTAAAACCAGTCTGTTTATTAAAATGTCCATCATCAATACCACTGTGGTTAACTCTACCCTTCCTCTGACCATAAATAAAAGTTCCTTTCACATTAAAAAAATTAATAAAAAATTGGGCGGCACAGTGGCGCAATAGTTAGCACGTCCGCCTCACAGCAAAAAGGTCCCAGGTTCGATTCCTGGGCTCGGGGCATTTCTATGTGGAATTTGCATGTTCTCCCCGTGCTTGCATGGGTTTCCGCTGAGTACTCTGGTTTCCTCCCGCAGTCCAAAAATATGCACAGTAAGCTAACTGGTGGTTCTAAATTGTCTCTAGGTGTGAGAGTGAGTGTGAATGGTGGTGTGTGTGTGTTGGTTCTGTGATGGCCTGGCGAGCTGTCCAGGGTGTACCCTGCCCTCGCCCAGAGTCGGCTGAGATGGGCGCCAGCCTCCCTGCCACCCTAATTAGGCTTAAGTGGCTTAGAAAATAAATGAATGAATAAAAAAATCATAGTGGTAACTCTGCTCTTGCTGATTATGTATGAGTATGGGTGTGAATCGGGTATGAGATTACCAAACTGTGGTGCACCCTGGGGCTCTGTGATAACACGTTGTGGTTATGTCCTGAATTAAATATCACTTAACCAATATCATTTCACATGACACACTTGCTCGGCTCTGGGCCAGTGTGGTTCAGTTTTGGGTTAGAGGAAGGAGGCCTGAGGTTACAATCTGCTTGACTAGGCAGTCCAGCCAGGGCCAGAAGAGGGCAGGAGAGTAGGGCTATGAAGAGAAATAAGCCTTAGTAGCACATTCACTGGCCACCACACCAACCTCATGCAGCTCCCACGCTTTAAGCAAACAGTCTGGGAGCTGGAGGTATGAGGGGGAAAAGGCATCTATTGATATACTGTAACAAGGAGCGAAGTGTGTGCTTCGCTGTGCACAGAATCTCAATGGAAAAAGAAAGAGAAAAATCTGGAAATGAATGAAGCACAGTGCAATGCATGCTTTTTGGTACTAGATATTATATTCAGGGAATTAAACATTATCAGTTATATAAAGAAATAGTAAGCGAAGCTGATCAGATCAGCGGCAGAGTAAGGCAGCTAAAAACCGAATCGCTCAGTTTCCCCTCTGGAAATTCTGACCATCTTCTCCACCCATTCTCTTAAAAAGCTTCTGCATTTCTTAGGAGCTGCTGAGCCAAGACGTCTGCTTTGTTTGTACTGCTACATTTGCTCGACTGGATTCACCAACCTATAAAAATGCATCGGGTCCTCCGTTGCTATTACCTCATGCATATGGCAGTCATCTCTTTGTCTGATGGGATTTACGGTAAAAGTAGGCTGTTCCAAGCAGAAGGACAAAAATGAATTTTGAGGTCGCAGCTGTTGATGAGTAAGAACATGGGAGAAAGAAAAACAGAACCCTGTATGCCCTGAGTCTCACAAGTTCAGTGGGTTGCTTTTGTTAAGAATGTTTTTTTTCTTTGTCCTTATGACAAGGATCTCTCTTGGAACATGGACAGATTCGTACCTCACCTTTCACCATCCTAATATCAAGCACCAGCAACAAATATGTAGTAAATCAGCATAAAAGCAGCCAACTTGTTTATCATCAAATGGTACAAAACGGACATTTCCTTCAAATTTCTGTAAATGTGTTAAACTCATGCACCCTGCAATCTCTGGCAAGCAGAACTGGATAACTGCCTCTGTGAGCATGTTGTAAGCATCAATTAACATTCAGCAGACATAAGCTGAAAATTTCTCCTCTCAACAAGTGCAAGTCCTGTTTATTCTCTCCAGGCTAGTTGTTTTTTTTTTTTTTTGGTTTTTTTTTTGAATGAAAAATGATTTAATTTTTAAGTAGTCTGATAATAAGCATTATTACCTCATTATTGAATGAGGTGGCGTATGATATAGAGAATTCTTTGGTCGACGGGTTATGTGCCGAGGCCAAAGGCCTCACCTTCTGAAATGGAATAATTCTCTATCATAGGAAAGCTGAACTCTATAATTATTTTATTATTCATTTAAAATATTTTCAAAGGAGACCATCATGTTACTGTGTTGCAAATAACAGCTAAACAAATATCATTGAACTTATCCCATGGCAGTGATGCAATAATTCAGTTATCCCATGACAGTGACGCAATACCTAGAATTATTTCATGGCTTTCTACCAATCAGAAATGCGAAAACCTATTGAATGAATAGTAATTCTAATTACCTCCAACGCTGAAATATCAGTGGTAGTATGGTGGCGTAGGGGTTAGCATGCCCACCTCACAGCAAGAAGGTCCTGGGTTCAAGCCCCATTCCTGGCAAGGGTGTTTCTGTGTGAAGTTTGTATGTTCTGTCTGTGAGTTTCCTCTCACAATCCAAAGACATGCACATTGGGTTAATTTACCCTAGGTGTGTGTTTGTGTGTGTTGGCCCTGCAGTGGTGTGGCGAGCTGTTCAGGGTGTACCCTACCTTTGCTCTTAAGTCCGCTGAGATAGGATCCAGCCTCCTTGCAGTACCAATAAAGGATAAAGTGGTTTAGGATGCAAGATAAAATAAATGTTGTCCTTGTTTCATTAGATATTTCCTGGGAAATTTTACAATGACATTCTCTCTCAGATCAGTCTTTACCAAGTATGGGTCAGTTTGTGTAGTGAACGTTAGATGCACAGATCTTGGTAAGGAAACTGTGTGAGTGCCCCTTCGAGATGGCTTATTCTGCTCTCTTTACTCCCTGTTATGCTGCTCCTTTTTCTCGCAGCTGATTGTTGAAACTGTGAATACTGTTTAACAGAACAGATGCTTTCAAGTGACCCCACTGCTGTCTGGTTTGGCTGCTGATTATAAGGTGTGAGAGGAACTAATCTGGTAATGGATGCGTACGGTTCATGCAAAGCAGCCTCAGCAACAGATTCCTACAATCCTTTCTTCACCCTGGATTTATAATTATTATGCCTCCACCCACTGTTGTGGTGCCAGACATATTGTGTTTTTGCCCTGGCCCTGTGTCTGCGTGTGCATGCATCCGTCTGTCTGAAATTCCTTGTGCGGACACTACCTTTGACCAAACTTTCATCAATTACTCAGGTCAGGGTCACATGCAGCTGAATGCCTGCATGGATTTGGACTAAACTTTCACCAAGTACATATTACCAAATGCTCATAAACTGGTACACTAAAAAGGTTATGGTGAAGGCATGCGTGCATTCCGTCAAATACTTCTATGATTCATTATTATAATTATTATAATTATTATTATAATTATTCATTCATTTTCTAAGCAGCTTAATCCTAATTAGGGTCACCAGGCCATCGCAGGGCCAACACTCACACAATCATTTACACTCACACCTAGGGACAATTTGGAACAGCCAATTAGCCTACTGTGCATGTTTTTGGACTGTGGGAGGAAACCGGAGTACCCAGGGGAAACCTGGAAGAACGGGGAGAACATGCAAACTGCACACAGAAATGCCCGCGCTGGGAATCGAACCCAGGACATTCTTGCTGTGAGGCAAGCAAACTAACCACTGCTCCACTGTGCCACCCTTATTATTATTATTGTTGTTGTTGTTGATGTTGTGGTGCAGAACATTGCCAGATAACTTTTCCACCTTTAGCCCTAAGTACAGCCCATAATTGCCATGGCAGTGTTTCAACAAATTTAAGCAATATCTCAACATTTTTCCCATCCAGGATTGGGCTCATTTCTCACCGACATTTTGAATTGATGAGGGAAAAACTGAACCACTCCATAAAGTCTTCTCCAGCACATCCCGAAAACTTTCAGTAGGGTTAAGGTCAGGACTCTGGGGTGCCGATACATATGTGAAAATGATTTCTCATGCTCCCTGAACCACTCGCTCATTATTTGAGCCCTAATTTTCTATCCGTGCCATCAGGGAAGAAAAACTCCATTGATGTTATAACCTGGTCCTTAGCGTAAGGCACTTCCGCCATGCAGCATGGATAATGTAGGAAACAGTCTCTACCTGGGTACTGGGTTTAATTACCCATGGGCTCATCTTACCATATGTTATATAGAACATGGACTTGATCAAAGTAGCATTTGAACTATTTACAAGGCACTTGTCTCATTTGAAAGTTCATATATGGTCATATTAGTGTTCCATAGTAACAGCATATCTATCAGCACTAAATTCAAAATTATATGCACTCTAAATGCTGTGACCTTGGGTGACCTTGAAAGGTCAAAATCAAGTCCAAAGAGGATTATGCCTGTTGAAAGCAAGTATATGTTTTCTTATCTGTTCCTCAGTGCATCTATGTGTCTTTGTCACTTTGTTCTTCAGAAAAAAGCAATTAAAATTCTCATTTGTTCATTTATTTTCTGAACTATTTTTATAATTAGGGTCACGGGGAGGCTGTTGCCCATCTCAGCCGACCCTGGGCGAGGGCAGAGTACACCCTGGACAGCTCACCAGACCATCTCAGGGCAGAAACACGCTGACGGCAAGTCAATGCAGCCTACTCTTTACGAGAGTCAGCAATGGATCTTTTACATGCCTCTCACCACAGACACGGAGAGACACGGCTGGCCTTTGATAACCCAGTTAGCTGCACTGGGGGAGCAGCAGTGACAACTCTGTGATAGTGGGGTTTAAATTCTAACATGGGAAATGTTTATCTCCAAAGCATTTGTGACCTTGTTCTGACCTTCACCTTTGACCCTGACATTCCAAAATCAGATCGTCTCTGGGACTCACGTACGGAGGTGTCCCCACCAAGTTTGGTGAAAATCCTTTCACAGGTGTGGTCAGAAGACAAAGAGACACACAGAGCGACAGACAGACACTACCAAATGCCAAAACTATTTGGTGGTGGAGCTGAAAAGCATTCAAATTCACAGACAGATCCTTTTAGCTATATAAAAATAGTATAATAATATATTTTTATTTGCCCCCTGCTTAGTTTTGTATTACATGCTACATTGTATTAGCCACACCTCCTTGTTTTCAAGGTGTGGTGAACCGTAGGGTTCAACTGAGACTTCCTTTGTGGCTTTAATGCAATGATTATCATCTGTTCTACATTACCAAACATTTCCATGTTCCTTCTCTACATTCTCTGGCCTCCCGCATGAAGTAAAGTTGCTGAATCGTTGTATTACGTACTCTGTTTTTAAGGCTTTACCTTAGCTTCGTTTTATCTCCTGATCTTTTGAGGCAACTTGAGCAGCACTTTAACCAACCGAAGCTCACCATAAGCTGCCTCAAGAGGGAGTGTATGACCTCAGAAAACTGCTTGGCCGGAGCTGCTGGTCTTTCAGCAGCCTAACTTTCCTGCTCCCAGAAAACAGAAAGAGAGAAAAGGTTTAACCACAACCCAAGCACAGACGCTCCAGATCTTCCCAAGCTTTTGCTGACAGATCTAATTAACACATCCAAGAATCCAGTAACTGTAACGTCTATAAATTCATTTTTTACACTTGGTCTCCCTTTAATTCTCAGCCATGTCCCCGAGAACTGAGATCAGATTTCCCCTTGGCAGTTTCCAAGATCTAGTACATTAAGGGCAAAATACTTCAAGCCCTTAGTGCACACCAGGGCAGGACACATCTAGAAGCTCAACATATGCAACAACTCTCCTGTCAGCGTATTCTCTTCCAGTTTTGCCACACATATTACCCACAAGGGCCAGGCGGTCTGGCACTGCGAATGAGCGAGGGAGTGGGAGAAGACAAGAGGAAGGAGGGTTTGGGGTGGAAGGAGGAGAAAGAGTTGTTGGAGGAGGGGGAAAGAGGCAGTTGCCACGTTTGCATCAAGACCAAGCAAGAGATCTGTTTCAGACCTACTACAGCACTAAGCGAGAATGATCTGAGAAATATCTCCCCCTTATCCACCAACACCCACACACACACACACATTCTTGTTTCCATAACTTTATAACATAGTGCATATAATTACTCCAGTTTCCTGGGACTTACCCTAACCCTTACCTCACCCTAAACATTATGGGGCTTTCGTTTTGTCCCCATAAGGAGGACAAGTCCCCATAGTGTGTCTGCGTAATCTGATTTAGAATGGGATGAATACCTAGACCACACACACACCCACATGTTTGCTTCCGTGCAAGCCTGTTTACCTAGTAGTCGTTGGTGAACCCTTATGCTAGCTGGTTTTAGCCACTGAATCTTTTCTCTCCCATCCTTGAAATTCAAGTTTAATCTTCCCACCAGTGAAGCATTACATACCAAAGCAGAGGAATTTTTCTGATACTGATTTTATGCAAACCTTCACAGTGTTCATAAGATAATGCACATTATTTTCAGAAAAAGTTGTTCTTAAGCAGACAAAGCTGAGATGTGTGTAAAAAAAATATTTCCCTGTTTGCACTGCATGCCACCCAAACATAAGGAAACTAATCTTAGCACCACTACTCAGAGGACAATGCGTCGTGCATAGCGAGACGCGTCTCTCCGCCTTCCTCCAGCTTCAAATTGGCCCTGCTGTTCATGTCTTCGCGATGCTTTGACTATGTTCAAGAACCATCTGTGTTTTTGCGCGTCACCTTGGAAACAAGGGCATCCAAACAGAGGGGAAAGCGGGAATGGCGGACAGATGACTCGGTCAGAGAAGTTCAGATGTAAGAGCGGCCTGAAAAAACCAAAGCTATCAGCACATTCCATACGGCTTGGGGTTTTTCACAGAGACGAAAGAAATACTGTCGACTTCTCATGGACATGATCTTGGGCAGTGCATAAACAAAGGATAGGGGGATTTACAGCCCTGGTTATTTGTGCCATCACAGCAATGGAGGAAGGAAGCGAAAAGACTAGTAATTTGAAACATAAGGGATATTTTGGGAAGTTTCTTTGAAGTTTCAGATCATGTTCTCAATTTCACGAATCGGGGTCTAATCTGGTAGTGATGCAGCTATATACCAGCTGTGTGACAAAAAGTCCAGTAAATGTGAGAGTTGTGATGTTGTGGCAAGTTACACAGAAAGTGGAGGAGGTGATGGTGAGGAGAAACCAAGCCAAAACCTCACACTTATGTTATCTTGCTCTCACTTTGGAGAGTAAGTGCTTCCACATCCCAGAGATGAGAGTTAAACAATATTTTGATGCATTAAATGGAAATTAACCCTCATGCGTCAGTTTAATTTACTACCCTCTTAAGTCATTAAGGACAAAAATGTCCACTTCCAAAAAACTG
>JAQMYF010000021.1:18686557-18708674 GCA_030014195.1 Neosilurus mollespiculum
ATCAGTGACATATTGCTCTCTTCTGAATGTTGATGGTGGTTCACACAATTGTGGAAATGGAATGTGTAATAAATATTGTCAATAAAAAATTATATATATATATATATATATATATATATTATTGGGCACATAGTATGACCTCTGAAGTTGTATCACTGATAGTGACTGACCAGTCATGTGACTGATGACATATCAGCACTATTTGTATGTATGTATCAGAACACTGGGCTGAATAATCTGTATAAAGATGTCAACATTCAATAACAACCTGTTAATTTGTGAGATTTCTCAGGAGCTATCTGATTTCGAGTACTTTGAAGAGGACTGTAAAGAACCTGAGGAGCCTGAACAGCAAACTGGAAGGATCAAGCCATACCAGCTTGAGCTGGAATATGAGGAGGAGGATGGCCAGGCTCCAGAGAAAATGACCATGAATATCAAGCATTATATTGACGATTATGACCCACGGTAAGCTAATGATTGGTAACCAGCAGTGATTCAGGAGAACTTTTTTAGTTCGGCAAAATGAATGAATAAAAGAATTGATCTGACTTTTTTTTTTTTTTATTGATTCATATTTATTTAAACTTGTTGATAGTGACAATTGATAAACAACTATTTAGATGTTAATATTAGTTCCTTATTAATTTATTATTTGTGTTAATATGATTTGTTATTGTCTTATGCGTAAATAAATGAGAGAATTTTCGCTTTGTGGGCTTCTTGGCTTGTCAGCAAAATAAATCCAAACGTTTGGGCAAACCCACATCAACAGCCGAAAATGCAATAATAAAAATAATTCTTGACAATTAAACAATTTACCTTTTAACCATCAGATACTTTTATTGCAAGTTTTCTAGTAGGGTAGGTTCGGCCTAATGGCTAGAGAAGCGGCTTTGGGACCAAAAGGTCGCTAGTTCGATTCCCGAACCAGCAGGAAAAATGTGTGGCGGTGGGGGAGTGAGCTGCACCTTCCCTTCTTGCACCTTCATGGCTGAAGTGCCCTTGAGCAAGGTATCTAAACCCCAAACTGCTCTCCGGGCGCCCCAATGTGTGTGGCAGCCCACTGCTCCGAGGGTGTGTGCTCACTTTGGATGGAGTAAATGCAGAGGCAATAATTTCCCTTGTGGGATTAATACAGTATAGCAAAATTTAAAAAAAAAACAACATGAAGTCCTGAGAACACGGGATGAAAGGCGAGAACCAGACACAATAAAATCAGAGGTCACTTGTTACTGTAGAACCACCAATTCTCCTACATACCTTATTTAGTGATATGAAAAGAAACAGGAGAAACTTCACATAAACACCAACCCAAGCTTAAGACTGGAGCGAGGAACTGCTGTTCCTTCTGTATAATCCCACCTACTGACTCTCCCCTGACGGATATCCTGCAGAGATGACTGATCCAACTTCATGGAGAGTGGAGTGTTCATATATTAAATATCTCTGCAGTTTTGTGATTCAGCTGCATGGCCATTGTCCTGCACCTAAGTGTTCCTGAGCCCATGAAGTGATAACCATGACAGAATCATGCCTATTTTTAGTACAGGCATCCAAAATTGCTGTTTGTCCCGAGGTTTTTCCAGGGTATCACAATCTTTTGATGATATTATGTCCTGTAGATGAAGAGATAATCAAAGTCTTTACAATTTTAATTCGAGGAACATTATTCAGAAATTTCTTCACAATTAGCAGATGTAGTCCGTCATCCCCCCACCCCAGCCCAGATTTTTAATGCTCGTTTTATACCAATCATGTATGTTACTAGTATATGGGAAATGTTCCTCCAGCTGTTTCTTTTAAGCACCACTTACTTTTGTTGCCCCATTATATCATTGCATTCTGTTTTTATTTACATTTTACACAGTGTCCCAACTCTTTTGGAATTCGGTTTGTAAATATCTTGATTGCAACAGATTGCAACACTAACAGCGTTGTAATGTTATTACTGAACGTGCAAATGGATAAATAATAGCTTGTTTGGATTTGATGGATCTTTTCAAAACTACTGATTTTACACGCACGAGTAAATATTCATGTAGGGTGGAAGAGTGGTGTAGTGGTTTGCACGTCTGCCTCACAGCAAGAAGGTCCTGGGTTCGAGTCCCGGGCTCGTGCGTTACTGTGGGTGATGTTCTTCCTGTGCGTACGTGGGTTTCCTCTGGGTTCTCGGGTTTCCTCCCACAGTCCAAAGACATGCACATTAAGCTTGGCTGTTCCAAATTGCCCCTAGGTGTGGATGTGAATGTGAATGGCTGTGTGTGTGTGTGTGTTGGCCCTATGATGGTCTGGTGAGCTGTTCATGGTGTACCCCACCTTTGCCCAGTGTCGGTTGAGATGGGCTCGGATAAAGCGGTTCAGAAAATGAGTGATGAATGTTCATGTAGGTTGAAAATGAGGAAGACAGAAGACTAGAAGAAGAAGAAGAGCCTTGGAGAAGTAATCATACTCCAGTGCACGCTGTAAAATGACGACTATGAAATAAAAGCTTGGAAAATGACCTTTATTGATAGCGTATAAAAAGAAAACAGTTTATGCGCCTTTCACTAAATGCATCAATATCGCTGTTAATAAGCAATACGGAGTAGAAAGACATTATTACGATGGCATCATGACAAAGTACATCTACAAACAAAAGGCCAATAAAACGCAAACCTGGTTTGTAGTAAATAAGGGAAATGTTCTTAATTGCCTCATTAAAAACACACTGCTTGTTCATTTTATTATTTTCAAATCCCAAATGTACACATACAGAGTCCTTTCTTTCCTTTTTTTTTTTTTTTTGTTCAAACAACACCGGCCCTGTTAACAGATTAAATTAATCACATCTGGGGGAACTACAAAAGAAAGTTATATAACAGACTGAAATAACTAAAGAAATAAAAAAAAGGAGGAGAGGAGCATAGAAAGGGATTCCTTTGGATCATTACATGCACAGTGTCCTGTTTTTGTACAGCGGACACCTTGTCGTAGTATTCAAGTAACTCACGCTTGCTTGGGGAGGGGGGATAATAAATTAGATATTGTCAACTGCCCTGCAGTCATGATGTGTTCAATGGTGTTTCAAAAGGACACAGAGGATGCATTCGAAAATACAGTACAGTTGTGGGAATGTGATACGGTGAGGAATACTGCCCTGGCTGCATACACGATGAAAAGAACATGATGTAAAGCATAAGAACACGCAGACACACACACACACATACACACACCATATGTGACAAAGCTATAACTGGACCACTTCCGGGCTCCGTTTCTAAACGTAGAGTTCGTCAACAGTTCCTCATTTGCAGGCGACAAACCTGTAAAGCTTCTACCGAGATTGCGCAACATACCCAAAGCATCAGCCTGACACAAACCTTTTCATAAAACGCCATATCAAAGCTTCGGGACTCTCCACCTGTGCAACTTGCATTTAATCTTGCATGATCATAACTTGCAATACGTGGTCGTTTTGATCGGCACAACGCGAGACCAACCTGAGAGAGTAGGCAGTAAAGGAATGATTTCAAATTCATCTCTAAGAGCATGATTTCATGGCAAAATGCCCCCAAATTTAGCTATTTTCATGCTTCATCACGCCACATCCTTTCATTTATAAACACTGGACAATAAGAGAAGATGTGATCAAACATGGTCTCGCAGTTATCTGCACCTGATCAGAACCTGATTGATATATTGTGTTTATTATTAGCTCTAAGTGAGCATACAGGTGATAAACAATCATTTTTATTTTTAACCTTTTCTACAAGGCAAAAAAATAAAAAATAAAAAAAATTACCCATAACTGTCTCTGCCACTTGTGGTATATTCAGTAGTTGAGTATTAGCATCTTTCGTTTATTGCATTTGTTGATATTGTTAGAATATTTTTTTTTTTTTTGCTGTCCAGCAACAAAGCACGTACTATAGGCTATCTGACGCTGATAAATACTTTTGTGTGTTTTATTCTTTGTTAAAAGGAGCATGTTTTAGCTGGAAAATCAAACTGATGCCCTTAATGTTGGATCTCATGGTTTGGGAGGGGGTCGCGATGGAGGCGGACACGGGGCGGTGGGCGGAGCTCGGGCAGGAGGTGGACCCGGGGCCGCGAGGGTTCCTCTGGGGGGTGGACTCTGAGGAAGTGGACTTACAGGAGGTGGTGCCTGGCAGTAGTCAGGAGGAGGTGGGGGTGGGCTTTGGGTAGTGGGTGGAGACTTTGCTGCCTCTTCTTTCACCCTGGTGAAGTTGATGCATCGGCCCTGGGGGAGAGATGAACGACAGAAGCAGAATAAAGAGATTAAACAGTGACTTTTTGAAGCGTCTCACAGCAGTTGTACTCCCTCTGCCTTTTCTCTTTCCTTCTGTCTGGAGCATTTTGGCAGAATCCCTGAGAAAACCACTGAGGAATTCAATCTATTTTGTAAAATATGGGGAGAAAAAACCCCACTTCTACCTCCCTTATAACCAAATACTTTTCACTAGAATGCAGCTAAAGAGCCACTTGCTTATTATTCTTGCTTCAATATTCACAGGGTTTCTATATATTTATATTTATAATGCCATACACTATCCATGATTAACCAAAGATTCTGTTTATATACTGTTTCATATCTCTCTGAGCCACCGTAAGTAGAACCACGGGACTGCTTTAGAATTAAGCTACCTCAAACAACGCGACTCCCTTTTCAGAGTGAAATGTTTCTTTCATGCCAAACGACAACATTCTGTTCACAGGAAACCAAAGGAATGTGTTATTATATACTACTTATTAACCGAGCATGAGGTCAGTACAGAGAAATTCCATACCAAGGCTTTGATGCATTTCTCTCTACAGTCCGAGCTAACAAGGTTAATAAGTTATGTATTATTTGGAATTTTTGTACCAATCTAACCAAAAAAAAGAAAAAAAGTTTAGGTAGTGTGTGCATCTTGCCCTGATGACACATCTCTGCTTGCTTTGTGATTTATTTCAAATCAATTTTCAATCAAAACATATTGTGAGAACTTGCAGTCTTGAACACAATGAACAAACAAACAACAACAACAACAAAAAATCAGATAAAGTTTGAGGTTTGGTCCAGTGATGGCAGGCCAAGAAAAAAGTTAATGCTCGGTCTGTATGAGATTCCGAACTGCTTGACAGCCAATCAGAACATGCATGCTATTGTTGCCATATATACTGCCTGGCCGAAATTTTTTTTTTTTTTTAAAGTTGCACACATGAATGTGTTGTTGTTTTACCTTTAGCCTTCCTTACAGCGGGTAATCTTCATGTCATTGTTTCAACAAACTTAAGCATCATAACATCAATTTCCATCCAGTGTTGGGTTCATTTCCCACCGACGTTTTGAACTGATGAGGGAAAAACTGAATCACTCCATAAAGTCTTCTCCAGCACATCCCGAAAACTTTCAATAGGGTTAAGGCCAGGACTGCGGGGTGCCAGTATATATGTGCAAATGATTCCTCGTGCTCCCTGAACCACTCGCTCATTATTTGAGTCCCCATTTTATATCCGTGCCAGCAGGGAAAAAAAAGTGCATTGATGTGATAACCTGCTCATTCAGTACATTCAGCTCATCAGCTCACTTCATTTTATTGCCACATTAATGTTGCTGAGCCTCGACCAGACCAACTGGAGCAACAATGCCATGGAGATTATATACTGTGATCAAAGCTAAATGCACACCATGAAAATATTAGAGTGCACGACTTTTTTTGGTTGGGCAGTGTAAAAAATTGCACGACATCCTGGTTTGGCTGGATACAAGAACTGCTTCACGCCCCACCACATTTCTATTAAAACTTAACCCACTGGCACCCTTTGCACCTGCAGCTACTGTCGGAAATAGCCCTGGGAGTCCCTAATGCCACGGAAAAAAGTAGTTGATGGTTTCTTAACTACGGAGCGCTGCTATAATCCCTCAGCGTCACTCTGGGGAGGATTTGTGCTCCCTTTTGAGTCTGATTCCTCTATAGTTTTTCCCTTATGGTGTCTCAGGGAGTTTTTCATCACAGACATGTGATGATGTCTGTCATCCCCCTGACAGGGATTATCAGGGATATAAATATAAATCTACACCCAGTAGTAGCAATGTCTATTGCTAAAATCACTACATACCATATAAAACAAAACTGAATTTTACAGCTGCACTTGAAAAGCTGAAGTGTGTGGGGTTTATTTATTTGTATTTTTTTTCTTGATGGCACCAACACAAATCCGTTAACACAAAATCACCTCCTGACATGCCTACACTTAGACAATGGGCCACAACGCAGTTTGTTCTTCGCTCAGTGATGAAGTAGTTGTGTTTGAAGTGGCTGTTCTGTAAACACAGAACTGCACATGACCTCATCGTTCAACTTTTTTCCTATTCCAGTTTGTTTGACTGTGTGTGTGTGTGTGTGTGTGTGTGTACGGGTGGGTGGGTGGTTTGGGTGTAATCTGAAGCCTCTAATTAAAGTTCTGAAGCTCTGCCCACTGTTTTTTTACGTCAGAACTCATGAAGCTGATCTCGGTGCATAACTAAAACCCTGCGTAACTGCCCTACAGAGCTGGGCCAAAGAGTACAGATGAGAAAAACAGACGAGAGAAAGTTAATGACATGCTACAGAGCTAACACACACAAACTGCTGTCGGCTGTGCAACCTACACTCCCAGAATAAAAAAGAACTAAGCTCTACCACTTTAATATGTATCTTTCATCTGCAAATGTGCAACCAGTTTGTACTCTAAGCTACGTACATACAGGAACCAAAGAAGGGACATTACATCCACTTTTCTGGGTTGAAGATAGCATAGCATTGTTGCACAACCTTCTTTTTCCAAGCAGTGTACATGCCCCCCCCCACCCCCAACCTCTCTCTCTTTCCGTATATATATATATATCTATATATATATATATATATATATCTATATATATATATATATATATATATCATGGGGAGGCTGGAGCCAACTCTGAGCGAAGGAGGAGTACACCCAGAACAGCTCGCCTGTCCATCACAGGGCAAACACACACACAGAACTAGGGGCAGTTTGGAACAGCTTAATATGCATGTCTTTGGACTGTAGGAGGAAACTAGAGTACCCGGAGGAAACCCATGAAAGCACACAGAGAGCATGCAAGCTCTACACACAAACACCCTCGCCAAGCCCGGGGCCTTCTTGCTGTAAGCCGGACATGCTAACCGCTACGCCACCGTGCCACCCTTATATAAAGTGTATACAGTAGTATCATCTGCCCAGACAGCACTTTCGCTCTTACTCTGCTTGTATGATTCTTCTACTTCACTGTATTTATAGACACCAGTATTAGCAGATGCATGGACCAGTAAAAGGGGATCTGGATTTTTATGATATATGGAAATGAAAAGCAGTCTTTATGTGGATATTTAACTGCCTAAGGGCAGTGCTTTGTAAATGGTGGCATTTAAGTATGTTACTTTGGTGACTGCTATGGAGACAAAACACTGTATATGCTTAAATACTGCTATAAAAAACAAATGGAGGACATTCAGCCTGGCCCCATGCAGTAAATGATTCACCCCTCGAAAGGGTGATGTATTGAAGTGGTATGAATTTGAGGGGACGCAGTAAAATGCTTGAGGCGGGAAAAAGCGATGCAGTTCAAGTTGTCCTCTGGGGTTGCGCACTCTCAGAAGGTAACTTGATACAGGAAATGATGCCAGTTTCACTTGTTTTCCATGCTTGTGACAGCAGAAAAGTAGGTCTGTGCATTCTTCTGCCCTCTCGTCATAGACTACTCGCTGAGCGGTGGGAAGGGCGATGCCATTCCACGAAAAATGGTCGTGGAAGAAACGTCTTTCTCTGAATCCTGAATCCATGCAACTCTGAATCCAACCTTGTTAAAATAAGAGCCATTTGCTGTTAATCCCATCCATTATACTCCATACTAAATTCAGTGTAACCACTAATTCTTTCCAGTGATGTTTGGAGAACATCTGCAACAAGGCAATTTCAGTTACAGTGGTCATGCCATGGTTTCCAGAAATAATGCAGGATTTTTAAGGAGAACCCAGTGAGTTGCTAATTACGTGAGGTCAAGCTCAAAGTTCTGTTAGATTTTACAACAGCAAGCGAATTCTAAAGGCACAAAAACAAGAACGTGTCCTGATTTATTCCAAGGTCAAATCTGAAGCCTATCGAAAAACGTCAGTGGTCCAAGGTCTCACCATGTGGTTGATGAGAAGGATTGAGAGGCAGACCTTTTGAAAAATGCAGACTGAATGTCTGGAACTGGTCTACCATCACTGCCTTGCTTCAGTTTCACCTTCACCAGTGATTTGAAGCAGGTGTCAGGCGTTGTCCATAATGCATCTTGCAAGCTAACAGACATCGGGGAAATGGTTGTTATTTGAAGACGATAGATGTATAGATAGGGGTGAGGGGTAAGGTTTAACAGGAATGGAGTAGGAAAGAGTTGAGGAAAGGTTGTGCATCAACTGTAACTTATTTAAAAAGAAATTCAGGTGGAAACAATTTGCTTTTTCTACTTTTTTAAATCCATAAACGTTACCTTGTTGAATAACCATGTTAACCGATGTCAGAGTCAAATAACGAGGTTAGCGAATTTTAGTTTTCCCTTTGGGCTGTTTGAGCTGCCCATAAACACAAGGTTCTCACCATTGTTTTTTTTTTTTTTGGCTACACTATTGCATCACAGAGTGCTGGGCTTTCTGCTTAGCTGGGCTCCTGCACATGCCCACCGGTACCTCCACCCATATTGATCTGCCTCCCAATGCACTGGAAAGGCTTCAGAAAGGCAATCAATCAGAGCAGAGTAGGCACAGCGAGTGGTAAGACCATAAATGGGAGGAGGAAGCCAAACAGGCCATTCAGCACACATACTCAAAATCATTGTTTCAGGAGGAGCAGGGGAAGCAGCTTCCTGAGGATTTGTGGAGTTTTTTTTGAATGAGGAATTGTATTTGATGTGGAATGAAAAATAATGGTCTGAAAATGGGTAAACAGTAAACATGATATGTAGTATTTGGTTATTAGGTTCGTCTCTGGATATGAGAGCTTTGAGTACTCACATGATCTCCAGGCTGTGGTCTCATAAGTGAAACTTGGTCATAACCACGGCGAAAAAGAGCCCAAATGGCATCCAGTTTACCCTGGGATATAAGCATAGAACCTTAAGCATTAAATATTACAGGCAATATGCAACACACTATATAACACACACACACAATTACAAACAAAAGAGACTTAAACCAGATATTTAGATAATTAATGTTTTTAATGTTATTATTATAATTTTTTGAGAGCAGAGTAAGATCATGTACTGAAAAGCTGTTTGTAAGTGAATGGCATTTGGGATTCCCTTACCCTAATCGGCGAGTACCACTTCCTGTTCTGGGGAGACTTCTTACTTCCTTGTTTTTTAGGCTTTGGTTCAAAGGGTTCGTACTCCTGCTCAGGCATTTTCACAACAGCATTTTTGGGTTTCTCCAGCTTAGCACCCTCTTCAGTGGATCCCTTTCCACCCCAACGGACCTGAAACATTCATTATTGAAATGACAAGGATGGTTCTTAGAACTTCAGAGTTCTGGTAAAGCTCAGAAGCTCCAGAGTCCTTGACAAGTTGTGGTTTGTGGGTGCGACAGACTTGTGTCTGACCCATCATAGATGTGGATTCACTGCAATCCTGATCAGGAGAAGTGCTTATTAAAGATCAATGAAGCAATGTCTAAATAACTCCTGGATGCTCTACAGTATCTCCTGTCTTATTTTGGTTACAGTTAGGAAATCTGGATTGGATTTCAGATATCCATGTGTCTTGATTCTTGGATCCAAATGGAATTTTAGATTAATCTTGTATTCTTCAATTCTTGAAGAGTCTGCTTCAATTCTAAACACAGTATATTTTATATTAATGCAGCTTCATTCACCTCCATTCGTTTTATTCCTCCAACTCCCCGTCCTCCATAGTATGAGGCGTCTACAGTTGGCCATTTTTTCTTTGGCATACCATCCTCATCATCTGACTCCTTAAACAAAAAGACAAATAACACAGAATATCAAGGCAGAGAAATCTCAGGGTTTAAAGCACAACACGATTCAATGTGACAAGCTCCAGCAACCTCACTTCAACTTTCAGCTGACTTCCCAAACGCGTCAGTCTGACACAGCTGGAATGACTGGGAGGTCAACCCACATTACCCCGTAAGTGTTCCAGGCACTTCCCTTGGAATACTTGAGAGACGGCGAACTACCTTGAGAACTGGGAGGGTGTGGGTATTACATTTGCTTCAGGCGCTGTTACTTCGTCTGTGCACAGTGCAATATCATTGCGATTAATCGACTTCAGAATCTGGCAACTGCGTGCTTTGTTTCTCACACATTTCTCCGTCAAGGCACTTCACTTAAATTAAATATATTTGTTAAGGTGCTAGTAAAGCAAGACTTTTTCTTAAACAATGCAAGTAGCAAAAAAGTGAATACAAAGAAAACAGATAAAAGTCAAAACCCACAAACGGTTATTAGCTAACAGCTAGATTGGTGGTCGGATATGCCCGGGAACGACCAGTCAGATCGTGTGTACTGTCGTTGCCATATAATAATTGGGTTTGTTTTGGTTTTGGTGGCAGACAGTAAAAAAACTACTTCTGTTAGTGTCTTTAAATAAAAGAAAAAGATTTTCCACAGGATATGACGAAATCTTTACCAATATATCAGCCTGGATGGGATGGGCATATTTTTACTACTCATTTGTGGGTCATATAATCATTTTAAAGAAGTCAAGGGAAAATAACTACTTACTGGCTGTGGGGGTGGAGGTGGAGGGGGCTCTTTAATAACCTTTAGAAAGATTACAGATAAAAATAAGTACAACCAACCATTTTCAAGCAGTCATCAATATAAAAAACTCTGGAACATTCTGTCATTCATTCATTCATTTTCTGAGACGCTTTTTCCTGCTAGGGTCGTGGGGAGGCTGGAGCCTATCTCAGCCAACTCTGGGTGAAGGCGGGGTACACCCTGCCATCACACACACACACACACACACACACACAAACATTCACACATACACTCACATCTAGGGGCAATTTGGAACACCCAATGAACCTAATGTGCATATTTTTGGACTGTGGAAGGAAACTAGAGTACCCAGAGAAAACCCATGAACATGCAAACCTGTGACTCAAACCCAGGACCTTCTTGTTGTGAGGCGGATGTGTTAACTACTACACCAACGTGCCGCCTATTCTGTCATTATCCCATTTCATGCTAGATACAGGGCACTGCTTCAACAGACGTCTCAGACTTTAACCACAGAGACCGGCAGCCTCAGAATCAAAAGGTTTAGCTGCACTATTTCCTCATTTCTGTCTTATTCCTATTTGAAATTAGCCATAAAATTATTAAGATCTTGGTGCCATGAAAGAAGGCAGACAAACAAGCCTTCAATTTAAAGAAATCAATGCGGTGTAGACTTACTACTGTGCAGCACAGGGGCCAGAACCACCACATGAACAACAGAGCCAGCAAAAGAAACAGGACCAACAGCGTAATCAGGAGAATAGTCCCATCAAACTGCCAGAGAAGGTGGGAGAGAAAAAAAAATTATGTATTCTCAGTAGTGTATCTCATTCAGAAGCAATGCTATTGCTGTGCTAATTTAAATAATGACTGGCAACCCGTCTGTACAGGCCTCTACTGAGCAAACTTAAAATTAAAAGCAAGGCATAATGAAAGCAGTTAGGGGTTAGTGGAAAAACATGCTTCATCTTAAACCTAGTAAGACAGTGTACGTGATGGTTCTCCTTTGTGGGTGAGAGCCTGCTACTTGTCAAGTTCAACTCAAAGATCTACAGGAGATGTTGGGCTAGTTAATCTCTAGGGTTCCTGCGGTCTGGCTGTAGGAAGAGCAAAAGTGGGAAAAAAGAAGTCACTTTTCAAGAGGGAAAGCGACCCCTCGGGCAAAATTTAGAAGAGGAGGGTCTGAAAGCAAAGAGAGAAAAGAGTAAAACAGAAAAGAGCAAAATGGATAAAGAATGCTAATTACTGTGTATATGGGTTTCTAAAGATGTCCTTTATTAGATCTAATGAATTGCTTTACTAAAATACAAATCTGTTTCCATGCACTTTAAAAACACCATATACATAAACATTGTCCAGTGACTCTCTTGTGCTTGAACTAGCTACGTTTATATACAGAAAGGGGTTGAAGTGGGCCGGAGCGCTCCGGAGCTGAGCTCCACCACCTTAGTCAAATAAATAAATAAATAAATAAATAAATAAATTCAAACTGACAGTAGCGCCGCGGACTACAGATCATTTTCACATCCAACAAATCAGAGCGTAACATCACTCTCTGCTGGCCCCGCCTCCGATAACATGCGGCACCTTCCCACCTCAGTGTTATCCTTGGCCCGGTGCGATTTGCAATCTTCTGAATAGCAAAGTCTCTTTTGGAAGAGGCATGGACCAATGGGAGGAGGCAGAAGCGCTTCCCGGAGGAGAATTGGTCAAATTAAACGCTTGGAAGAATGCACTGCAAAAATTCCAGAAGAGGGAGCGCGTTCTTTCGACCATTTGATTTGACCAATTCTAATCTGGGAAGTGCTTCTGTCTCCTCCTATTGGTCCGTGCCTCTTCCAAATGCCTCTTCACTCTGAGTGCAAATCACACCAGGACCTTATTTCATTTGAGTGAGTACATCGATTCACGGACTAATCCGCGAGAGTTTGAAACAAGGTAAGTGGATTAAGTTATGTTGACATTGATGGTGAAGTTTTGTAATATTCAACAATTCAAACAGGCCAATAAGAAGGATTTAAATTTTAAAATGGCTAGCTGCTTTAGCTTATGTGCCAGTGGCAAAACGTTAATGTTTAGCCCAGCTTAAAGATAGAAGCTGTCTACGTAGGCTACCTATGGCTGTTACTGGCGAGATGTTCATGAATATGTATTTAGCCGTTGGAAACCCTATTGTAAATGTTAATATCTGATCATTTTGTTGGTAAAGATGGAGGAGGATGAAATAAAGAAAGGGCACAAATGAAGGATCACTGATTTTTTTTTCAAGGGTCTGAAGAAGATAGATCAGCCAAATGTATATGGGAGCTTTTTTGACATCATCATGAGTGAGGGTTTGTGTGTTTGATGATCTGACCATGTGATTGTCTGTGTGTGCTGCTGTTCCCATGTCTGTTAGTACTGTAATCCTGTGTCCTTAATACATAACACTTCTCCAACAACAGATTTTCTAACACACAGGTTGTGCTTTAATTTCTTTTCAGAAAAGTTTTGTCAGAGTGTGATTTGAGGATGATTTAGATTGCTGCATTGTCACATCCTGTTTAGTTTGTCTTATTTTGAGATATATTTTCTCCTTGTGTTTGCGTCATTCCAAGTCATTTCAACACAGAATCAGCCGCCATGATGAAACTTTCAGGAACGATTGGGACCCATGAAAAATGGCTAGAATTCAAATATTTTTGCAAATTGAATCTTAATTAGTCAGATAGGCGCTAATAAATTTTTGACTAATTACCGCAACATCACAAATTATATGTATGTGATTTATATCTCTGTATCTATAGCACCTAGAGAGTTCTAGTTTAGGGTGTGGGTGCAGAATATGGTCTAGATGTGCCTTTTGGGGGTTACATGGGACTGTCGCGGGAATTTGGTCTTGTTTATTATGTAATGGTTTTGATTTACTGTTACTGTGGAAATGAAAAATACAGTAGAATATCATCACTGTCATACTTCCCAATATTCTGCAACTTTTCAGCCAAATTCATGACTGCTTTTCACTTAATTGTTATGCTCACTTCCTGATAATGTGAACACGAAAACTCAATGTCATAGTACCAATGAGCCAAAATAAAGCCAATACAGTTCTTTGCATCATTTGTGTCATTTTCCCTACTGTGATGCAACACCGAATTTTAGGGTCCCCCCACCTGTCAAATCCCACTTTAACCATTGTATATAGACCCTAATAATCCAATAATACGCTAACCCTGGTTTTACACTGGGTCTCAATGTCCATGATCTTCAGTATCAGGATAAGTGTGGTGGGTCGTGGGATCGAATCGTGATGATCTTGAGGGAACTTGGTGGAATCGTGATGATCTTGAAGGAACTTGGTGGATTCGTGATGATTTTGAGGGAACTTGGTGGATTCATGATGATTTTGAGTGAATTTGGTGGATTCGTGATGATTTTGAACGAACCTAGTGGATTCGTGAGGCTTTTGAGGGAACTTGGTGGATTCCTGATGATCCTGATGGAACTTGGTGGATTTGTGATGATCGTGCTAATCGTAACAAAATTTTTGACTGTCAAAAATTTTGCCACAATTATTACAAGGTGTAATACCTTGTAATAATCAATTGGCGCTAATAGTGATAGAACGCGTAATCGTAGTAGAATGCAGTAGAGCTTAACAGACCAACAGAGCATAACGGACCTTGATGCGCCATCGTAGGGGATCTTCATAAACCTGGAAACACGATTCCTTCAAGTTTCATTTCTTGGATGCACCTTGCTTCCTTTTCATACCCCAATCATGCTTTAAGCTTGGGCATAAATCACCCCTTTTTGAATTGCGGAGATCGCAGACATCGTGGCCCAGTGTAAACCCAGGGTTAGAGGATTCAGACTTAATTGGAATGAAATGTCTTCATGTTAACAGCTTGATCGGAATGAATTTAATCAGAATGATAGAGGTAGTGTCAACTTCTGCTGATTAATTTAATAGGAAAATATTAGCTACATTAACATGAGCGGATTGCCTTCTGGGTGATTTTAATACACCTTTGAGCAGTGATGATGTCATGCCTGCATGTAATAATGAAACCCAGAAGTTGGGACATATAAACATGTACTTCTATCTAATTGTTTTTATAAAAGTGGCATGTTTGGTGTCACGGAAAAATGTGTGCATGTAAACATACTCTATGTAGGTATTGTGTGAGTGTGTGTGTGTACTTACACACTCAGTTGTGGTGATGTGTACAGAGCTGGTAATGAACGACAGACCTTCATTCATGCTGACTTGCAGATATACCACCCTAATGCAAAGAGAAAACACAAGATTTATTTGGAAAATATTCAAGTCACAACTTAATAATCCCCATCACGTGACCTGCATTCTGTGCTCTTAGAACTGTATACTGTTCATATCAGTGTCAATGAAGAAAAGCAAGCCTCACACTGGGGTGGATCTGATGGCGGCTCTGGGCGGTTCCATGGTTTTGGTGTTTTCTTTGCCTCGTGCCTTGTTAGTTGGCCACAAGATTACTTCTACTTATTTCACTTTGTGTTTCATCTCTTTGGTTGCCAGTCCACAATAAACTCCTCATCTAGTGTATGCATACTGTCTCCACATGCATTCATGACAGGAAGTTTTTGGCTTGTTTATCGTTCTGTAGAAGGTGCTAAAGAACACAGTCCAGCTAGCTAATGGCTAACTTAAGGATGATATGCACTGGTGCATACATGATTTATTGCTCACGTGTCGACCAATTAAAATCAGCATACTGTCACTGCCATATAATAAATGCATCATATTTGTCTGATAAGACCATTTTAGCATAATTATCTTGTCCAACTAGAACAAACATTTTATTTCCATTTGTCAGATTACTGAACAGAAAAGGAAACTTTTGACTGCCATTGCTAAAGGAAAGTTATTCAACAATAGCTGGTGGCCTACGAAGCACAATTTTAGAGGGTTGAGTGAAGGAGACCAGATCGAGAGAACGCCCAAGGAGGAGATGGATGGACGACATCTGAGATTTAAGGGCATGACCGATGCTGCATGCTCTGCCATTGCAAAGGACAAGTAGACTTGGAGATTTGCATGTACATCCCCTAGGATCGTCGACGCTTAATCAGGAGGATGGCCTTATGCAAGGCAATTCAAGGCCAATTTACCTCGATCAATTATAACATTAAAAGTGTTATGAGCACTCACAGGTGTAGAGAGTGTAGTGGTGAGGGTGCTGTGCTCATGATCGAAGGGCTGTAAGTATGAATCCCATCAGGCCACCACCGCGTTAAGGCAAGGTCTTAACCACAACTGTGCCTCTTTCCACCCAGCAGTATGAATGTATGAAGCGACTAGGAGTTCAACTCCTTCTGGATAGTCCAGCACAGGCTCCCTTTCCAGTATTTTATTGGGCAGGGAGCCTGTGCTGGACTATCCAGAAGGAGTTGAACTCCTAGTCGCTTCATACTACAGAAACTGGAATAAGCTCCTGCTCTGATGAGCCAGCAGGCTCAGGTGTAAAAAACCCAACAGACGTTACCCTTTACCTTACAGGTGATGTGAATAAATAACAATTATAATTGAGGCGAATACCGGATTTAGTATCTACTACTGTGACATATAAGGTAACAGGGTGTTTTTCAAGCATGTTTTTTATGAAAATAAAGAATGCAGTCTATTGTCTAAGAGTCAATTTACAGTCTAAAATTATTTCTGTGTGGGAAGGCCTGGCCTGGTAGTGGCGCTAACCGTAATCATGAGAAGAAAGCCAAGAAGGATGATAAATGAAAGGGCCATTGTGGTTCGGAGTAAAATAGTGAGGAGGGGAGTCATAGAGTTTGTGGAAACCAAACATGTAATTAGTTAGCTACAGGTCGATTATAAGAAACACAGGACAATGGTCAGAGACATTAATGAATGGTAGAGGATAGAAAGTTGGCGTGTTGGCATCTGAAAGTATAAAGAAAACCAGGATAGAAAAACCAAATAAATAAATTATAAGCAAAGGGCTGAAGAGCAGAAGGAGGGGGGGGGGGGGGGGTAGCTGGAATGTGACCCCTGGCAGGCATCACAAGTGTGTACTAGTGTACTAATGTGTGACAGGCTTCTACTTCCTTCTCTCATATGGGGCCACTTACTTGCCAACCTCACTGATACTTGGCGCTGGACACAGCATGTATGTGTCTTCTATATCAGCAGGCCGCACATCTAATGACACAAAGCCAAAATAATTCCTGAAATCACACAAAGCTGCACTAATTTACAAAAACACGCCTATGTTACTATATATTATTATTATATGGTTATTATAGTGACTGCACTGCCAACATTGTATACATGCACATTGACATCATTATGTCTAAAGGTACGATAGAAAAGCAACTGATGCAAATGGATTTTTTCTGCAAATTTTTATTTATTTATTTATTTTATTTGGTGAATTTGTGATTGTTAATCCACGTCAAGATGTTTTGCGACTCCATATGCAAGCGGATATTTTGTGGCTTAAATGCGTGTTTCACGCAAAAGTCTTCATAAGGTCATGTGACAATTTTTGTGACTGATTTGTGAGTAATTTGCGATTGGTTTGCAGATGTTCGGGCGAAAATCAGTTGTGTTTTGTTCTTAAACCATTAGCGCAAACAAAATGCGAATAACATGCGAATGATGACAAACTATATGAAATATGGTGGATGCCAGCAAGTCTCAAACTTTCCACGTGAAAGTCTCCAACTTGTCGCTTTTCCTTGCGAATGAGACACAAAAAAATTGCGAGCTAAACGACAACTTTGTGCCAACTTTGTGTGGAGTTTGAGACTACTCTGTGTCAGAGCCTCGTTTTGTGACATTCGCAGAAATTTTAAACATGTTTGAAATTTTTTGCGATGAGTTCATGAGGCAGGCGATCAAAATGCAATGGCGTGAATGTCGAGACACAAATTTGAGAATTATAAGCGACAGCCGCGAATTGCCATTCGCATCAGTAAAATTTTTTTATCGCACCTTTAGTGTGATCACCCCCTTATATAATTCTGCTAGAAAGACAAGAACTGCTGGAAACAAGCTCCTTATATGTGTGCAATAAAGCTTGATTCTGATTAGCATTATAAAATTATTTAAAAAGACAAGATGATCTGTATCACAAAAGCAACAGCAAAAAAAAAAAAGAAAAAAAAAACAAAAAAACAAAGACTTACTTAAGGTGACCGTATCGTTGATCTTGAAGCTGCACATCACCTGGTCTATTTTTCTTGCATGCAAAAATCCGTTGCCTCGAACCACCACTTGGAACGACTCTGAAACATGAATTCACCTTTTTTTAATGTCGGTCCTCACCTCGATACATCACGCCATTACATGGATCTGAGTTTCCTGGTTTCCCCAGTCCACACTGTTCATGGTAAAACAATCAGCGCTTGAATACAGCAGGACTTAGACCACAATGATCTCTTGAGGAAATGCTTCTTCCAGGTTTCCTCTTCACATACATACACTGAGTTCCCACAGAATCAACCACTGATGAAGTGCATGCATTTCAGTAACGGAGTGTGGTTATTCTGAGGCACCTAAAATATTCAGCTGCCAATGTATTGTAAATCCTCACACTGTACATGCATGATGATATTATGGTGGGCCTGTTGGGAGCAGACTACCATTTACTCTCCATCAGAGAATATGAAATGAAGGGTAAATCGGATAAAACAAATTCCATAGGTGAAAGATCAATAATATACGAACACGAGTTTATTGATTCTGCCTACATCAACATGGAAGAGCAGCTCATCACTGCCGTGTGCTTTATGACTGCACACAGAAATTTTTCAAGGATAATAACCAGAAACGTGATGTTTGGGTACATGTTTCCAAAACAATTTTCATTTCCTGTGAGTACATGTTTATACACGTTTACCTCTTCTCGGTTGATGATGCAGAAGAGTCTTCGTTCTGTACTTGCTGCACAATAATAATAATCAAGTATATATAATATATTTATTATTAATATATTATTGTAATATATTATATAATAATAGTAATCATGGATCTACACTTCATGCAATGAACTAGCTGTTGATTGCTTACGGTTTCACTCGGAAACATTTGGAAGCAGAACAAAAACATACGAGATGGTTACCTAGGCAAACATGAGCGCTGATTTGCTTGCATCACGAAGCGGTTCGCATATTACTGTAATCACTAGTGCTTCATGTATGCACCCCACTTTAGCCATGATTTCAGCATGTAATCGTCATAGCATAGTTTCAACAATCACAACACTGATTTCCATCCAGAGTTGGATTAATTTTTCACCGATAAGGGAAAATTGAAGAACATTAAGTGATTCTCCAGCACATCCCGAAAACTTTCAATAGGATTAAGGTCAGGACTCTGGGGTGCCAGTTCATGTGCTTCCTGAACCTTTCTTTCATTATTTGTGTCCCCATTTTATATCCGTGCCATCAGGGAAGAAATTGATGGGATAATCTGCTTATTCAGTACATTCAGGTCATCAGCTGACTTCATTTTATTGCCACATTAATGTTGCTGAGCCTCGACCTGACCAACAGAAGCAACAATGCCACTGGGATTATGCGCTGTAATCAGGGCTAAGGACGGTGCAACAAATTATTAGAGTGCAGGACTGTTTTGGCTGGGCAGTGTATAACTGTAAAAAAAAAAAAAAATTCTCTCTCATGGAATGGACATGCTTCACAGCCAATGAGAGTAGAAAAAAAGTGCATTCACTAGTGCATTGCCATGTGGCCCTTACCTCCTGCACATACACTGGAAGGCTCGACTGCCAAGATTTCAATACAGGATTTCCTGATGATCTGTTAAAAAGAATATGCATGTCTGAAAAGTAATAGTGGCTTAACACACACACACACACACACACACACGCACACGCACACGCACACGCACACGCACACACAAGCGTTCTAAACCATTTGCAAAACTGAAGCAAAACCCCACTGAAATGGAATGGCATGAACATCATAATGAGAATGCCTGTGGTTGTGTTGGATGTCTGTAGCTTTTATTTCATCTGTCTTTTATTAAGCAAGAATCGTTGTTTACCGAGTCGATCACGCCTCTGAGAGCTTGGAATCCTCCCGTCACAGGAAACACGTGCTCAATGGTGTCAGCTATGGTAGCGAGCTAGAGTAAGACAAAAACACAGATTTTTTTTTTAAGCACTTTGTTGATTTCTTAGGGCTTAAGCACATGACACTCATAAGGCCTATAAAATGGTTTGAATGCATTGCCACTATAAAAAAAGGTATCATCGTTGCTCAGAACTGTTATGTGCTGGCTTCTTGACAATACAGGAAATACTTTACCCCTTAACCAACCATACTGTGGCATGCATCTCACACAACTAACTTTAGGACTAGATACTAGATTATTGCATTCTGATTGGCAGATTATGCTCCAGTGCCTAAAGCACAGGGAGGTGGGATTTATCCCTAAAAAAAGCATTCGTTAGCTAGCATACCAGAATGGCTGTAAAACCGAAAAAGTTAGGAATGATTAGCCGAAGCGTATCATCATCTTTTGGTGCCTGCAGAAAAACTTGAATTAAATCATCCACAGGTGTATAATACTGTGACTTCATTCGAGACTCCTTCAGCTATTTCTGGTGGTTTTCACAATTTGAATGTAGCCTTGGATACACTGAGCTCCATTTTGGCATAGCGCTATCTTAAGTTTTTGCAGAAATACATCAGGGGCGGAGCGGTTTAGCTTCCTGTGTACAAATGTAGATGTTTGAAAACAAACAAAAAACAAAAAAGGAACCATGCTGTTTAAGGTAGGTTAATACTAAGCTAACGCATTCATGTATAAACGACTGTGATGCAGAGAAGCAATATGGCGACCACGGGGTAAACCCTCAGCAACAGTGGAAACCACTGGGAAACAGAACACAGAGGGTGTTCAGAACGGTCCTGCCCAGATATAAAAGTAGTACCAGCTCCAAAATGGCACTACCACTACTCGAGGTGTTATGTTGACAGAAATCACAGAGTTTTCCAGCATTAGTGTGGCAGTAGTGAGTACATGTCTAATAATGAAATACATCTGGTTCGAAGATTCCGGAAAGCAGCTCAGTCCACAACGTATACACTTCAGCTAATTAGCCAGCAAGCTAATATTAATATGTGGCTAAAATCATGGCTCAATATATATATATATATATACACACACACACACACACACACACACACACACACACACACACACACACACACAGGTCTAATGGATACATGCCATTTACAAAGCAGGAGTAGACATAAACAGTATACAAGGAAGAGTACAGGAGCAGTTTACCATGTGTGCAAAAAAAAATTCACCTGCGTCTCATTGAAATCTTTCACTCCGACACAATACACAATGGCACCCAATGCTCTGGCTTTGGCGGCCTGGTACAGAAAATACAACAGCAACAACAACATGGTTATCTTTCACAACCTTCACAATGACAATGCAGTAAACTTAAAGGAAACCTTTTTTTGGGGGGTTTTCTGGGGTTTATTTTTAACAGCCATGTTAAAAATGAACCACTTATTTTGACCACTGACATACACATTTTCTTTTTTTATTATTGTTGTCCCGCAACCCTAATTAGGATTAAGTGGTTCAGAAAATGAATGAATGAATGAATATTATTGTTGTCATCATTATTGTCTGTTGTTATTATTTTCTATTACTTTTTGCACTGTGGGCCTTAGAGAGCACTGCAATTTCCAATCCGGTGTATGTCTGGTACATATGGCTTTGACAGTAAATATAATATAAAATATTACAAACAAATTTACCAAAAATCCTGAAATCCTGCAGAATTCATGAAGAATTAAATTTCAAAAGCAACAAAGCAACTTGATTGGTTGTTTGCCCCATAGTGTTAGAGTGTACAGCTGTGTATATACAGTGTGTGACTCAATACTGGACCGATTTAAATCACTGTGTCCCTAGTAACATTTGGAATGAAACAGATGGGAAAATAAGCCCCAGGTTAAAAAATAATGCCGAGTTCTTTTAAAAATCACATGTAAAAGTGTTACATCAGTGCGGAAGCCAGTGTTTATACCTCCTCTTGTGCGTCTATAAGTGGTTGTTCATTGAGTTCCCCATCTGTTAATGCGATAATCACACTTGCTTTGCCTAAAAAAAAGAAACAGTGATATGATGGTATTAGTGTTGGTTATTACAACTGCAGCTGGGATTCATAGAGGTACTTAGCATGACTCACCGAAATTCTCCTGACGAATTTGATCATTTGCCTGTGAGAGATCATCAAAATTAACACACACACACACACACACACACACACACACACACACACACACACGCACACACACACACACGCACACACACACACAC
>JAQMYF010000021.1:18814519-18828053 GCA_030014195.1 Neosilurus mollespiculum
CCACACACACATTTACAGATAACAGTTTTTAAGTATATGTGTTCATAAAATAAAAACCCTGAAATAATCTGGACTTTTTGGTGTTCGGTGATTTCAGTTTGCGAGTTCTGATACAGTGACGACCCTTGTTCTGATAAACATAGGACAAGAAACTTTGTCCAACTTCAGTAGTGTACATATGTATGTATGTATATTGCGGTGCAAAAGTGTAAGGCATATGCAAACAAATACTGAACAGCAAGGATGCCTTATGTTTACTTATTAATAATAATGTTTCAACATGAAAATGTTTCTACCTGAAAATGTTATAAAACACAGTAAACAGTAATGAATGAAACAAAGTTAATACTTGATGTGAAGATCCTTTCCTTTAAAAAAAAGTCCCTGGTTGAGTTTGTGCAGTTTTATGGGGTAGGTTTTGAGAATCTTGCAGAACCAGCTACAGTTCTCCTGGAAATTTTTACCGTCACACTTGCTTCTTTATTTGCATGCAAAACCCAGCAGCCTTCATCATGTTTTTTGTTTTTTTTTAATGTGGTGCATGCATATGTATTCACCCCTTTGCTATGAAGCCCCTAAATAAGATCTGGTGCTACCTTTTGGAAGTCACACTCACACCGTAATCATCATCATCATCATCATCATCCTCTTCCACTTGATCCAGGGTCTGGTCGCGGGGGTAGCAGCCTAAATACAAGCCACTTGTATTTATCTGTTTTTGTCACCTATCTCAATTCAAGCATTTTTAACACTGGATAATGTCTTTTATTGCCCAGACTGTAAAAAAGATCTCAGGGATAAAGTTGTGGGCAGGCACCATTCAGGAGGTGGTTACCAAAAATTTCAAAGCCTTTATCAATCCGTAGGTGACAGTAAGTCTTGAAATAGAAGGTTGTTTGGAACTAGGACCCTTCCTGGATCGGGCTTTCAATCCAATCTGGATGGGAGACCAAGTTGGAATCTGGTAAGAGAGGCTACCAAGAGGCCTATGGCATCTTTAAAGCAGTCACAGGAATTTTTGGCAATGAATGGTTATTGTGTGCATATGACAAGAGTATCACAAATGTTCTCCAAATGTGGGTTATATGGGAAGGTTGATTAAGCTTTGGCGAAACTCACCTTGAATATTTTGGGGCCAAATAGAAAAAGGACATGGTTTATGGTCAGATAACTATCTATTTAGATTAGGTCAGATCTAACTATTTGGACTCAACTCCAAATGGTATATTTGGCTGAAAGTTAACACATGTTGCTATTCAAAGAACACCATACCTACAATAAAGCATGGAGTGGTAGCATCATTTTGTTGCATGTACATGTTACATGTAAGGGTGTTTCTTTGCAGCAGGGGCTGGGACTCTTTTTAAGATAAAAATGAAAAAGGGTTGGGGCAAAACTCTTAGTGCCCTTTGCAAGAAAGTTGTCAATGGGAAGAAGGTTCATAGTCAAACATGACAATGACCCGAAGTTGACCGCTAAGTGAAATAAAGATGAAACAGGTGAATGTCCTTGCATGGTCTAGTCAGAGCCAAGACTCAAACCATATTAAAAATCTGTAGAATCACTTGAAGATTACAGTCTACCAACAGTCACCATCCGATCTGACTAAGCTTAAACGGTATTTAAGGTAAATATTCTACAGTCTAGATGTGCAAATTTGATAAAGAATTCATCTGATGATGATTGGCGCCAGAATAAATAAGGTTTGTCTCTGTTTCTTGTCTATTGTTTCCTGTTTATTGCAAAATCAAACACATTATTTTAGATGACTCAAAGAACTGAGCTGAATGCACACATTCACACTTTATGTAGTGTAGAGATGTCATGTTTTTCTACATTTACCATTAAAGGTTAGTTTTTTTGTTTTTTTGCTATATTGTATTAATCTTGCAAGGGAAATGAATGCAGTGAGCACACACTAAACAGTAAGCACACACACTTGGAGCAGTGGGCTGCCACACATTGGGGCACCTGGAGAGCAGTTTAGATGCCTGGCTCAAAGGGCACATCAGCCATGAAGGTGGAGAAAGGGAAGGTGCAGCTCACTTCCCCCCTGCCACCACCCATTTTTCTGCTGGTTCAGGAATCAAACCAGCGACCTTTAGGTCCCAAACCCACTTCTCTAACCATTAGGCCATGGCTGCCCCCAACTTGTTGACTGATGAAATAAAATATCTGTAAAAAATTTACAGATTATTGTATTCAGGCTGGGCGCCAGCCTCCCCGCGACCCTAATTAGGAATAAGCGGTTCAGAAAATGAATGAATGAATGAATGTATTCAGGCTGCATTTTTCATCCAGCAATGCACTGCTGTCAAATGATTGGCTGTGTAGATAACTTCATAAACGTGCAGGTATATAGGTATTCCTAATAAACTGGATGAGCAGCATAGTGGCGTAGTGGTTACCATGTCTGCCTCACCACAAGAAGGCCCTGCGTCTGAGTCCCGGGCTCGTGCATTTCTTTGTGGAGTTTGCATGTTCTCCCTGTGCTTGAGTGGGTTTCCTCTGGGTACTCTGGGTTTCCTCCCACAGCCCAAAGACATGCACATTAGGCTAACTGGCTGTTCCAAATTGCCCCTAGTTGTGAGTGTGAATATGAATGGTTGTGTGTGCGTTGGCCCTGCAGTGGTCTGGTGAGCTCTTCAGGGTTACCCTGCCTTTGCTTAGTTTCGGCTGAGATAGGTTCCAGCCTCCCCACAACCCTAGTACAATTAAGCAGCCTGGCAAATGAGTGAGTGTGAGTAATAAATTGGAAATGATTCATAAGTATAATACAATACACTTAATATTATATAAATTCATAGTGATAACATGAGTGTCATACTACATTTAGTAATCAGATCAAGTATCTTTTTTTAAATGAGACTGATTAGCTTTTGGCCAACACACCCTTCTGTTTGTCCAACACTGATTTGAACAGTGGGGATATTGTTTGCTTTGAGAATACAACACTGTATGGGATCTCTGCAGGAAGCTGACCACAGACAGAGGGGAAGTCATAAAGTGGCATTCCTTTTCTCCTATGAATATTTTATTAGTCGGGTAAATAGGTTTGCAGGGTCAGAACAACAGCCTACCCTGCAACGAGGCACATAACTACGTGATATTACAAGCTACTGTAAATGTGTCTAACAAGCTTGTAACTAAAGCAGCATTATCAGCATTCTATGCTTGGAAAATAATCAAAAGCTGAAATCAAAAGCAGCAAAATATTGGAAATAGGAAATGTTTTAAATTATTATCACTTTGTATAGTTTGGCTTGAAAACTGCTTGTAGTTACAGATGCTAAAGATCATTTAGAAGCTGTCAGAATAAATTTTTCTCATGAAGCTCGGAATTTTAGTTCAGAAGTACGGTGCTTCCAGAAATTATTCCCTGCACGCAAAACAATTATTTCTGGTTTTTCTGTGTTGCAACATCAACTGTAATCATATCAAAATGATATTTTTTGACATGACTTTCTACAAAAATACAATTACCAGAAGAAAAAAAAAACATTAATATACTTGGACTTGGGCATTGATTCATCCATTCTAAAATACATACCATCATTTTTCAAGCCAGTTCCCTTTGCTGCTTTTGTCCTGTGCTTTGGCATATCACCCTACTGTAGCATCTGTTATATTTTGACAATAAGTGCAAATATCCATGGGGCAGTGGTGGCCTAGATGTAGGGTGCTGTCTTACTGATCTGAAAGTCGGGGGTTCAAGCCCCACTATCACCGAGTTGTCACTGCTGCCCCCCCAGTACAGCTAACTGGGTTATCAAAGGCATGCCATGTCTCTCACTGTCTGTGGTGAGAGGCATGTAAAAGATCCATTGCTGTCATTCATAAAGAGTAGGCCACTGGGTTTCCGTCAGCGTGTTTCTGCACTGTGATGGCCTGGCGAGCTGTCCAGGGTGTACTCTGCCCTCTCCCAGAGTCGGCTGACACTAATTAGGATTAAGCAGTTCAGAAAATGAATGAATGAATGCAAATATCCAGCTGATGGGAAAAGGTTCTTCTTAACATGGAATTGTAGCGCAGTGATTTCCAATTTGTCTGATCGTGGAGCTGGTGTTGGGGTGGTTAGGGTGCTGGGCTCATGATTGAGTGGTCGTGGGTTTGAATCCCCATTAGACCCCCACCATGCTAAGACCCCTGAGCAAGGTCTTAACCACAAGTGTGCCTCTGTCAAGCTAGCAGTATAAATGAGTACCAGTAAAAATACTGGGAAGGTAACCTGCAATGAACTAGAGTCCCATCCAGGAGGAGTTGAACTCCTAGTTGCTTCATGCTAAGGAAACTGGGATAAGCTCTGGCCTGATGAGCCAGTAGGCTCAGGTATAAAAGCCCAACACTTTTTACCTTACCATATTTTGATCATTGTACACTTTGGTGGTTTGTTGTTTTAGTCATATAAAAATTTAAATGCTGACTCATTTGTATTTATCACATAAAATTATTACACCCTTTATTACCAAGAAGTCCCCCCCCCATGATTGGATTCTTGTCACCCCCTGTGGGGTCTTTGCCCCTGGTTGGTAATCACTCTTGTAGAGTGTTGGAGCTGGACTTTTGAACACTTCTCTTACTAATGTGATTCATGCCTGAGCACTTAATCCAGCCCAAACTCGGTACTGACTGGGTTGCATAAGCAGTTGTATCCTGTTTAATATATTAAGGGTTAGCCCATGAAAATTAAACACTGGTACTAATTTAGATATATTATATATATTATATATTATTTAATTTAATATCTGTTTAGAGTCTTTTAATAAAGAGTAGTAGGTGAAATAGGGGTACACCCTGAACAGGTCACTAGTCCTTTGCAGGGCAACACAGACACAACCAAAGATTTACACTCACATTCACACCTATGGGCAACTAAGAAATGCCAGTTGACCTAATCTGCATGTTTTTGGACTGTGGGATAAAACCAGAGTACCTAGAAAATACCCACATAAACACGCAAACCCCTCAAAGAAAGGTCCTTGGCTAAGACTACAAATCTTGCCTAGAGCCTTGTGGAGGAGTGTTGTAGTGGTGGAGTTTTGTGCATATTTTGTCCAGTTATGGAAGCCAGCCTAATTCACCTGTAAATCCATGCAGAATGTATGCAGGAAGTGTCTGATATCCACCTACCCATTGGACTCATTAGACTCAGGGTGGTGTCATGACACAAGGCACTGCGAGGTCCCCAATTTCTCCATTAATGCCTTCCATACCCTGGATGTCAGTTGGACTCCACGATCACTTACGATACCTTCAGGGAGGCAAAAGTTTCTGAATACATGATTAAAGATTGCCACTGCAGGCAATCTCTGCAGTGCCTCTTTGAGAGGCTGTTGGAAGAGAGAGCACAGGAACAAGGTGCAGAAATTGGGAGAAGCAGTCACAGATGATGAGGTTGGTGGTTTAACATTTAGATTTTGGAAGATTGGTGAGGAAATCAAGGGTAAGATGAGACTTGGGGTGCTATGGTACTGGGAGAGGAATACACTGCCAATGGGCAGTATATGATGTTCTTTGGGGCAAGCATATTTGGAACATGAGGACACACAGCATGTGATTTCTGCTTCCATCTGTGGCCACCAGTACTTTGCTTTGATGAGCTCCTGAGTCCAGTGGGTGCTGGCAATTTCCTGATATAAGACTTACTTGATGGCACTGATAAAACTGAGGCCATGAGGATATGAGCTGGCTGGAGGGGCTTGTTGAACTGCCTGGATAAAATGTCGGCTTTGGTGTTATGTTAGCAGGCGAGTAAACCAGGGTAAAGTGAACGCATGTGAAGAAAGCCTGGCAAAGATTCACACATTTCGCTGTGTGTAGATATTCCAGGTTCTTACAGTTTGTGAAGATGATGAAAGGATTCAACTGATGTGGGGGCTCCAAAGAACACATGTGGAATGACTGCATATTCCTAATATCCCCAGTGGTGCCGAAGGTAATTTTCCACTCGTCACCTGGGTGGATGCAGATGAACATGCTATCTACATCAAGTTTGGTGTAGTACTTGGCCTTTCTTAGTTGTTTGAGAACTGATGGAATGAGATGCAATGGACAAGCATATTGGTGGAAATCTGGTTCACCCCTCTGTAGTCAATGTGTGGACAAAGGCTACCTCCCTTCTTCTCCATTTAGAGAAATCCAGCCAAAGCAGGTGATGTAGATGACCAGATATTATGAGGTTATTTGAGGACTTTGTCCACGTACTCCTCTATAGCCTTCTGGATAGTGGGTAGATACAACCATAAGGGAGAGTGGCACCTGGGAGTAGATCAATAGCACAATTATAGGGTCTGTGAGGAGGTAATCATCCTGAAACAAATTACTACATGAATGGCACAGAAGCAAATAACTATTCATACTCATGACCAGTTTAAAGCAACCAACTGGCCTAATCTGTGGATCTTTGGACTGTGGGTGGAAACTAAACTGAAGCACCCAGAGGAAACCCACAGAGGCATAGGGAGAAAATGAGAGGAACACCAGAAGAACATGCAAAATCTACACAGAGATGCTTTAACTGGCTATGAGGTTTCAACCCAGAACCTGCTTGGTGCAAGGCAACAGTACTAACCACTAAAAGCACCGTACTGCCCCTACTGTTAGCTAGTAATATTGAATTCACATGAAGTAAAAAAAAACAAAAAACAAAACAAACTATTAATTTAATTTTCTGTACCATTTTATACTTTATTAGGGTTATGGGGAAGCTGGATCCCATCCCAACTGACTCCGGGTGAAGGTGGAATACACCCTGAGCAGTTCAACACACTCATTCACACTTGCATTCACACCTAGGACAATAGAGAATATTTAATTGGCCTAATGTGCATATCTTTGAACTATTGGAGAAAACCGGAGCACCTGGAGAAAACCCACACACACAAGGAGAACATGCAAACTGCACACAGACACACCCTCATTAGGCACGGGACTCGAATGAATGACCAGAATGGCCCCAGTTGGCCACAAGGTTTCAACCCAGAACCTTTTTGGTGCGAGGCACCAATACTTACCACTAAACCACCATGCTGCCTCTACTGATATTGAATTTGCAAATGCTAGTGTCCATACATTTAGCTTAATGTTATGCATGGTTAGACCACAGTGTTAGATGATTACTTTTAATATGATGGATCCTACTCAGGTCATCCTTAAATAGGAGTAACCACATTATATTATTTTACCCAATCTAAGCTGCTGCCGCAATTAAAACACTGGGTCTAACCTGACCTCCACACTGTATAAGGTCTGGCTAGGCCCCTTTTCCAAGCCCCCCATAACAAATAAGTGCCTCACAAAGGTTAACACTGTCATATTAATGAAGGCAGCTTTTTCACCTGGTGGCGTAGATTCAGGCAGCGAGAAGAATAACTAAGATAATTACCTAGAATTTGCAAGCGAGTGCGCTGTATACAGTAACATACTATGTTTTAACATAACAGTAGATTAGTATTTCAATCTTCAAAAAAGTTGATAACTCTTGCCTCAGACATTAATATTATACTCATACGTGTGGTTTGAATGTGGCCAGGATTTGAAGGTGATGTGTTGACAAAACAGTGGTGAAAACCTACATTTTACAGAAATCTCATAATGGAGACTCATATACAGTGGTGTGCAGTGAAGATTATACACCACCACTTTTGTCTAAAGAAGCTCCTAATAAAAAGAAGTAAACAATTACTTCTCTATAATTTTTTGGTGAAAACGTATTGAACAATGCTATTGTAGGCAACGAGAACCAAAAAAATCATTCCGACAAGTATATTGAGGTAAAAGTATGGCTAATAAACAAAAACACTGAAAATACCAATTTTTCAGAAAAATTGAAAGGTGTTGCAAATGTGCCTTCATCTATCCTTTCAGCTAGTGCTTTTGAAGTTAAGACCACCAGGTTCAAAAAGAGTAATCAGAGCCAACTGCGAGATGTTCATGAGGAAGCCTTCCAGAAAGTTTTGGCCCCAATTTCATCTCACAACCTAAATTGTATTTTTCCTAATTTAAACTCATTTTGCATAGAGTTGTCATCCTTGTGTGTGTGTGTGTGTGTGTGTGTGTGTGTGTGTGTCTGCATCCTAAGTATAATGCTAGCCACAATCTATGTATTTGTATTTTTTTATTTTCCCCATGCACAAAAAAGTTAGTGGTGCTAGGTCTGTGAGTCACCTGTCATGATGTTCATGTCATCACATTTTTTTTTACAAGTTTAATATATACTGCTAGATAATAAAAGAATTTTTTTTTTATCATGATAAATAGCTTCTGTGACAGATGAGGCCTTCAAACTATGGCCTCATGGTGGGGATCATGCAGTGGATTTTTCAAAGTCATTTTTCAAAGCAGGAACTAAAACAGACCACAACACTCCTGAACTGCTATGGCTACATCAGTCAAGATACTCAAAGCCAAGAGCTTTTGGAAACCATTTTGTTGCCACATCGCAACGATCAAATGAGGATGTGCCTTTCACGTAAAAATTATTGATTTATTTCTCTGTTTCATAAAATATGTAACCTGAGGTTCATGCGCTGGAGCTCTGTGTGCACTTCTGGGTTGTTTCTCCACTCTGTTTAGAGAGCAAGGCTATTGGGACAGTAAGATCTCTGTTGCCTAGACAAAGCCAGTGTTTGCCTGCTGAGAAGTTGTCTTGGCAAGAGCAGGAATTTGTCCCCAATCACTATGTCATGCTGTCACTTTTTAATCCCATTATTGGAAAGCAAACAACATGGTAACTGCACTTAATGGCGTATCCACCAAAATCTTCTAGATGACCTTCCAGCATGCTGATCAATGGCAATCATCTGACTGGTTCAGGCCAAATATATTTGGATGAATGCCAAGAAATACTTAGATTCGAAGAATAAAATAAGCCACACATTCAGACAAAACCACCAAGGCAGCAACAGTGATTTTTGGTGTGATTACAGAACTTAAAGTCCTTAAAATTATACACTGTACATGCTTTTACGATGACTTATTATACGTCTACCATATTGGGCTTTTGTTTTGCATCTCTCATCGTTGTAGCCATTGAGTATAGAAAACCGCCAACTCTCATTCAAGTTGTTTTGCCTGATATTAAACCTCGTCTTGTGTTCTCTCAGATGACCTCCGCAAAACCCCATGTTGTAATGCCTTCCTTTTACATCTTGAGCTCTTGAAACTTGGAGAAAGTTCGATGACTTATCAAGATTACAGACTACAGGTGCCTTGATGCTGATGAGAATAAATTAGCAAAGCCAAGCTGGTCTGCTTCATTTTACAACGACATTGCACAGAGTCTTTTGACCACGGCTTTCCCAGAGGTGTTCTTTTTAGGACAGTCTTGCAACTGTAAGGTTTCTAAATTATCTACAGTGTCATGTGTTTCATTTAATGACACGCAGTTATATACAACAAATTCAGAAGAAACAGGGTGACCTAATGCAGTCATTTCACTTACATGCCTAAATATGATGTCATGTTGTGTAGATAATTAGGGATACATTTTTCATAAGTTGTCATAATGATAAAAACCAAGCTAACAATTTATATTTTACCAACAGTGCTACAACATTGCACAAAAGTTGCAATAATGTTATTTAGAACATGATCAAAATAAAATTATATAGATGTTACTGTAACATTAATATACAAGAGATTGCTTACAAGAGCGCATGTGTACTGAGGTTTCCTTTTCACTACCTGCGTGAATCACTGTAAAGAAAACCCCAGTCTGGATGTATACAGTCCTTGTTCCATGCTAGATAGCTTGTACTGGGGTCCTGGATGCGTGTATTTAAGCAACGTCAAAACAACGATGTGCCTCAAGGTCATGTAGATATTCTCACTAAACATTCTGGTTTAACATTGTCATAATGTTCAGATAATGTTTTGTGCAACAAAATGGTTGTGGGAAGGCTGGAGCCTATCTCAGCCGACACTGGGCGAAGGCAGGGTACACCCTGAACAGCTTGCCAGACCACTGCAGGGCAACAAACACAACCATTCTCACTCATATTACCACCCAGGGGCAATCGAGAATATCCAATACACATGTCTTTGGACTAGGGGAGGAAATTGGAGCACACACAAGCATGGGGAGAACATGCAAACTCCACAGAGAAACACCCTCACCGGGCACGGGGTTCAGACCCAGGACATTCTTGCTGTGAGGTGGCAGTGCAAACCACCACACCAGCGTGCCATGCCCACTAAACAAAATGAAACTCATAAAGTTTGATATTTGAATTATTCCTAGCTGATTGTTTTACATACAGACCACTGTATAAGTGTTACATGAAGACATCTGGGGCTTCATTATCACTGAAGATGAATATAAAATAAAAGATCAGAATTCTACCTATCTCAGCTGACACAGGGTGAAGGCAGGGTACACCCTGAACAGCTTGCCAGACCACTGCAGGGCAACAAACATAACCATTCACATGCATAGTCACACCTAGAGTCAATTTGGAACAGCCAGTTATTCTAATGTGGATGTTTTTGGACTGTGGGAGGAAACTGGAGTAGCCAGAGGAAACCCATGCAAATACAGTGGGAACATGCAAACTCCACACAGAAAGCCCAAACCCAGGAATCGAACCCAGGACCTTTTTACTGTGAGGCGGACGTGCTAACCACTACGCCCAACCTTTATACAACATCACAGTAATGTTACACAAAGTTTTCTGGTAATAAGAAACATAAAGTGTGTTGTAACAAAGTTAGGTAGTTGATATCCCTTGAGTATCTATCATTGTGCTAGTGATGCATGTACTGTACAGTATACATGTACTTTTCTTTTCTGAGTTACTTAAATCCCTATAATAACTGCTGTTTATTGGAAACTGCCATTTGATATTATGAGACATTAGAATACCTTACTTTTGAAATAAAGTAACATGCTAAGTTACTAATGCTGTTTGGACTCAAGAGAAAGGAAAAGAATAATAATGATTTGTGCTATTTTGTGATTTCTTCAAGCAGACACTGGCCCAGAACCTATTTAATATCAAGCTACTGGCTGCGAAAGTACACTTTTTCCTTTCCACAAGTTCTGTGTCATGCTAGCTGCCAATAAATGAATATCTGAATGTCAAATAAGTGGTAAAATTTATACTTGTGTGGCACATCCAAGCGAGCTGTGAACTGCACAAAAATGATTTCTACGTTAACAAAACACCCAGCATGTCTCACACATGTCAGAATCCATATTTTTGTTACCAAGCCACCAAGGCTGAGCTTTCCAGAATGGGGGAGCGTGTAATTGAGAAAACAAAGTGCATTTTGGAGCAGTTTGTTTTTAGGGAACAGCAGGGGTGTGTTTGTGGGTTGGGAGGTTTGCCAGGGTGGAGGCCTGCAGATATCCACCCACGCTGAAAAGCTTTAACTTTCAACAATGTTTCTTGATAACCCAGGCCCACCACAGAGCCTGCTTCTATCCACACGCACTGGTCTAAAAGAGACATATGAGAGTTGTGTTATGCATTACAAAGACCAATTGTTTTAGTCAATTGTAACATATGCTGTATATTTACATTGGAAACATTTGAAATATTGTTCAATATAACTTTAGTGTCATATATAAATAGGACACATTTGTAAGAATGAGCTACAAAAAATACACTACATTTTTTTCTATTCATTTCATTTTCTGAAGCACTTTATCCTTTATCAGGGTTGTGGTGAGGCTGGAGCACATTCACGCCAACACCGGGTAAAGACAGGGTACACCCTGAACAGCTCGCCAGGCCATTGCAGGGCAACACATACACACCATTTTCACTCATATTAACACCCAGGGGCAATCGAGAATATCCAATGCACATGTCTTTGGACTAGGGGAGGAAATTGGAGCACACACAAGCATGGGGAGAACATGCAAACTCCACAGAGGAACACCCTCACCGGGCACGGGGTTCGGACACAGGACATTCTTGCTGTGAGGTGGCAGTGCAAACCACCACACCAGCATGCCACGCCCACTAAACAAAATGAAACTCATAAAGTTTGATATTTTAATTATTCCTTGCTGATGGTTTTACATACAGACCACTGTATAAGTGTTACATGAAGACATCTGGGGTTTCATTATCACTGAAGATGAATATAAAATAATAGATCAGAATTCTAGCTTTACATCTAGATGTGTTAAACAGCAGCTTTGGAGACAGAACATCTGATCTATGGGTGAGCAAAAGTATTAGAACACATAGACTTAAAGTGATATAAAAGTAAATAACAATTAATGTTGTATGGCAATAACATTACACACAATCTGATTGGTCTATGTGCGGCCAATACATTGAGTATGGACCAGTGCATAACAGGCAAATTAGTCGTTAGCTAGCTGCACTGTGCAATGTGATCTGTACTGGAAATGTCCATAAATGTAAGTAATAAAGAGTTAATAAAGACTGCTCATCAGAAATCTTTTGCTCATCATGGGAAGGTAAACAAGCTGAAAGCTACCAAAGTACTCAAAGACATGGATGAAGATCTTTTGTTCAGAAGTGAGCAGTTTATAGATAGCACTCAAGCCAGAATTTTTTAAGTAACAAAATAAATAAGAAGAGGCTGCTATTTTAACATGCCTTATAATAAATGACTGTACTTAATAGCCTCATTTGCTTGGTCTGAAGAGAGAAATCACAGCCCGTGGTCTTTTTGCCTTTAGATCAGACTGTACTAAAGGCCACAGGCTGAGATTTTTCTGTACAGACTGAGCAAATAAGGTTCATAAGTAGTTTATATTTGGTTGCGTGTCTCTTGTTTGGAGTAGCAGTATAAAGCTCTTGAACCACTGCCATTAACAAACTTACTTTTTTCTCTTTTTTCTTTTTCATGCTTGTACTATAGCTTCTTTCAATAATGATTTCTTTTGGGGGTTTCCCATTCAGTCTGCCCGTAAAGAGGTGAAATACATACTGTATCTGCTCAGTTGGTTCAGTGTGAGGAGTCATACAGGGTGGGGAAAGATGAGATTGTGTAAAGTAGAATTTGATCACTGAAAATGAGCACAGATTCACAGATTCCCACACAAAGTTGATTATATATATATATATATATATAAACAGATACAGAATGAATCCTGTCTGAGTAATATGTACAATATTATCTATATGATAAATAGTGATAATGTATAATATGTAATAATATGAAAGTCTTTGGACTGTGGGAGGAAAACAGAGTGCTCAGAGGAACTCTGAGAACTGGAAAGTTTGAACCCAGAACCTTCTTACTGTAAGCCATCATTACAATCCACTATACCACCGTGCCACCCAATTTATTCATATGGCAGTAATTTCTACTTTTGAATTAAAAGTAGAGGCTCAGTGGTTAAAGCCCTGGGTTACTAGTCAAAGATTTGGGAGTTCAAGCCCTAGTTCCACCGCACTATCACTGTTGGGCCCTTAAGCAAGGCCTTTAAATTTCAGTTGTATAAATAAGATTAAAGTATAAGTTGTTCTAGATCAGGGGTGTCCAATCTTTTCCGCAAAGGGCCAGTGTGGGTGCAGGTTTTCTTTTCAACCAAGAAGTAGCCACACCTTCC
>JAQMYF010000021.1:18864959-18878844 GCA_030014195.1 Neosilurus mollespiculum
AGAAGCATGACTTGAAAAAATTTGAATTTATGTATGGAAAGCATCTTGGTGGCTCTGGCACCACTGTACACTTAGGCTGGCCCCGGTGGCTTTCTTTGAAACACAGCTCTGACCGGCTCTGACTGACAATGTCACAGCCAGGCTAGAGGGAGGTCTGATACAGATCATGGAGGAAGTACCATAATGGCAGCTAAAAAACAGAAAAAGCAGGACCAGCTGGCTAACATTAGAGTGTTTTTTTTCAGACAGTAAGCAACTAAATACCTAAATAATTGTGCTGTTGTCAACGTGAGCGTGCAATTATTTTCATTAATGTGAAAATATGTATCATGTTGAAGTGACTCAGTTCAATGAAACTATAAGGTAGGCTATTTGCTTCTGCCTCCGAGGTGAACTACGTTTGTGTAAATCAATGCACCCCTCCCGCACGTGCACAGTCACAGATCTAATGAGACCGGAATGAGGATGAGAATAGGAGGATTTGGATGGTTGTTATTGTGTTGCTAATAAAATAAAATGAGAGATAATCTATCTCCCCCATGTGTGCTGTGTGATTGACAGTTAAATAGTACAAATTCAACTGACATTTGAGGATATAGGCTTGGGTGGGTTAAAGCAAATAACATTAGCATCAAATTAAAATGGTCATCAGGATCAGTTCTTCTTGTACAGTAATGATATCTGGTCACAAGGCAGTTATAAATTTGTTTACATTCAGTTAAAATTTATTATTCTTTGTACAAATCTGTAATTTATTTCATAATAATGTCATTCATTGGACCAATTTTATCAATAGGTACTAACCAATGCATACCAGGAGCACCCCACAAGACCTGCCATTTTAGAGATGAATCAACCCAATCGTTTAGCCATCACAATATGACCCTTGTTAAAGTCACTTAGTTCCTTATGCTTGTTCATTTTTTCTGCTTTCAACATATCAACTTCTAGATTAAGTGGTCTGCCTAATATATCCTATGTCTTTACAGGTGCCTCTGTATTCACTATTCTCTTCATCTGTCAGTAGTTTTATTGTTATGGCTGATAGGTGCATTTACTTTGTAGATCATAATATGTAAATAGTTATGTAGAGCAAAGAATAAGCATTCAAATTTGTTTAAATCTTCATGTTTATCTCTAGTGTCTGCATCTCTGTACCTTTATTTGTGATGATTATTAAGGTTTCTGTGGCAGTATGGAGGATTGCCCACACCTCATCCTCGTGCAGAGCTGACCCTCGAGATTCCAGCACCTCCAACAAGCTCACAAAAGTACTCATCCTTCCTGTCCTACCAGTACAAGTAGATACATTGTGGGAAAGAGTTTGAATTTTTACATTTAACTTGTAGAAATTCTCAAAATCATATAGCAAATGTCACATTCTTAAGTAAATATTTGTATATGTATTTGTGCACTTGGTATATTTATATGTAGTTGTACACTAGCTGCTATATAATATTGTTGTAATTTATTACTGCTGTATATAATTAAAATCTGAGGCTTTTTGTAAAGCTGCTTTAATTTATAGTACATTGTTAAAACCATTAAATAAATAAAATAGAATTTAATTGAATACGAGTAGGACGGTGGTGTGGTGGTTAGCATGTCCGCCTAACAGCAGGGTGCAGGGTGCTAGTCCAGGGCTGGTGACAGCATTTTTTCTGTTGAGTTTGCATGCTTCCCCTGTGCTTGTGTGGGTTTCCTCCAGGTACTCCGGTTTCCTCCAGCAGTCCAAAGACATGCACATTAGGCTAAGTAGCTGTTCCAAATTGCCTGTAGGTTTGAATGTGTGAAAATATATATATATATTTTTTTGTGTGTGTTGGGCCTGTGGTGGACTGGCAAGCTGTTCAGGGTGTACATCGCCTTCGCCCAGAGTCGGCTGAGATAGGCTCCACCCTAGAAGGATTTGTCGGTTTAGCAAATGAATGAATGAATACGGATATGAATGCTTGGTTGTGAGTCTGCTTTTCAGCAGGTATCTACTCATGTACCTGTAGTATGTGTAGACAGAATATTGAAGAAAGACCATTGTGTATTGTATAACCAAACTAATAATACATCGCCTATGTTTAGATCTGTTAATCCTTTTCACCATTTGTGTCATTTCATCTATCTGATGAAAGTTTTAAATAACAACAACACATTTTATATTCATTCATTTCTGAAACGCTTAATCCGAATTAGGGTCGCGGGGAGGCTGGCGCCAGCCATCTCAGCACCCCAAACATTGCAAGGCAAAATTTTTATATATTTTGTATTCTAATATATTTTCATAATTTAAACAAAATATAATGAGCATCTAAAAATCACTGACTGATTATTGAATATAACAGCATCTCTGAAATATTGTATTACATTGAATTCTAAAGCTGTTTAAGTAAGATACAAGTGTACAGAGAGACAAAAGGCTTACAAAGTATTTCATCTATCTATCTATCTATCTATCTATCTATCTCTATCTATCTATCTATCTATCTATCTATCTATCTATCTATCTATCTATCTATCCTATCTACTTTGTTACTCACAAGTGATGTTTTCATTTGCAGGTCCTTCTGTTTGTCTGGGGACTAATCCCCTCAAGCCCTTATGTAGTAGTTCTCACATGCGTTTTAGGAATTAACCACTTCTACGTTAACTAAAGCCTTCAAAAGGATTCTCTCCTGAATAAATCATGCTGCTTGCATGTTGCTAGTCTTTTAGGTAGTTTCATTTCATTTATTCTATTCTTAGAACATAGACATAAGAACATAATTGCATTACCAATGTGTATAACCAATGAGAGAAGCAACGCACTCTTATCTGTATTTAGTAATCTGACTTCACACATCCCTGTGAGTTCCAGTACTGTACCACTTCCACAAAATGCCTTCAAGAGAGAAAGTGTAGAATGTGCAGTTAGGAGAAAAGCAAAAAACAAAGCTAATATTGTCAGGAAAATGATATTTGACTGGCAGTCCGCTGCTGAAAGAGCCAACCTAATCTGATTAGAAACCAGCAGCCAAAAGGTCTGGCACTGGTAGTCCATGTTAACCAGCTAAGAAGTGATTATAGAAAATAAACACTGTCTCTGAATTACAATTAAGCAGCAAGTGAGTGACTGAGAGTGAGTTTCTGAATGCTTTAAAGGAATGAATTTTTGGCACCATGCAAGAACCAGACAACCCACAAAATGTTCATTTTGAGAAAAAAAAACATGATGAGTTTTTGTTTTTCTAAAGTTAAATTTTATTTTAAAACAAATCAATAAAACTTGGGAAATGGCATCTTTATATGAGATGAACATTGTAAAATAAAATTAAAAATAAAAATAAATTAATTAAAATAAAATAAAAATAAAATTTGTCCCAATCTAGGATATTCATGGCACATCTATAACGACCTCAGAAACATGGAAATGATTTCTGTGCACGAACCAGATAACCAACCAGATTACAATTTTCAAACAAGTAGTTCAGATGTGAAAATGATTTTTTATGCAAAAACTCTTGTTCGAACTGCAGACAGATTTAAATTTAATACACCACAGTGAACATTTAGCCGTCATTTTCCTCACCATCAGATGATGTTTGGTCAAGTTCTGATTCGGAACTCAGTGAGACACACTTGCCTCATCACTACTTGGCACATTGCCAGACTGACCAATCCCCTTCTGAGACGTCCTGGGTTTGAGGATTAAAGGGTTTCATAGAAAGCCCTGTATTTAACAGTGATGTACTCACAGACTTTTTAAGTTATTGTCTTTTGAATGAACTAATACTGTTCTAACAATCTTATAGATTGTACTATGATGCCTAAGGTCTACAATAGTGCACTGGACTCACTTTTAATGGTCATGTGGGTTATCTGGTTCTTGCATGGTAACACAGAAATGTTCACAAACATTTGAAAGCCAGTTCTTGCATTATTATATTTATCATTACAGCTGTGGCCAAAAAAAACAACAACAAAAAAAACCTTTAAAATCTTTTACTTTTTTTTTTATTATAAAATGACAATTTTATAAATAATTCCGAAAGTTTCTGCAACAATATATAATATAAACAAAACCAGCTTTTTGTGACAGACCTTAAATTAAGAAGGAAAAAAAGCTTACTAGGTGACTCATCAGAAGACTGACTAGTTTAATAGTCTCGTTAAGTGACTATCAAAATAGTTTTGACAGCTGGTCAGACTAAACTGGATTTTTTATAAGTGATGGCCATAAGACTTCACTTTCACTGTGCCCATTAGGTCATCTATGCTTCACCTATGCTTTCTTAGCAGGTCTCTCCATCCATTTTTTAGTAGATTTGTATAGCTTTGTATATTTTTTGTATAGCTTCAGTCACTTTACCTACATTTAACTTTAAAAGCTTTTGGGCTTCGACAGTCCCCTCATTTCTCTATTGAAAACAAAAAAAAAAACAAAAAAAAAAAAACGTGTCACGCATTTAGGTTTTCAAAAAGTTCTGATGAGAAACCGGGATTTGGAGCCCGTAACTTGAACCCAGGACCTGCTTGCCTTGAGGTGGATGTGCAACACCATGCCCAGCTTTAAAACAGCCCCGTCAAAGTTGATATTAGACAGACCGATATAAATATAACCGATATAAAATTCATATTAGACAGACCAGGTAAAAATTGCACATAGTACGAGACATGCAAGGCCAACCCTACAATGAAAACACACTGCACTGAGAAAATGCATGTTCTAAAGAAATGTTACCTGCTCACCATTATTTGACTCAGAAAGGTTTTACAAGCAAAATGTTTACGATTAGTTTGATTTACATGAGATTGTATACTGAAAATGGCATAAAGGTTTAGATGAAATCAATAAAGAAATTAATACATATTCAAAAAATCATATACTACACATATCCAACAAATATTTATTTTTAACATTTCTAAATGTCGAGTGTCCTGACAGTGAAATAATATTTTAATTCTAACCACATCATGATATCATTGTCGCATTTACCCAGACGCAATCGCAATGTAAATTCTTTTTAAGTACCGATACAAAAAAGAAAAAAAAATAGAATATGAGGATTCAAACTATGGCAAATATTGGTTCCATCATATTGTTTTGTCTACAGTGTTCTAAAAGTGAACCATTCACCTGTCCACTGCATTAACAGATGAAACCCTGCCAACCTCCTGAACACTGAGTGCAAAAGCACAGAAACTGCTTACGTCACTACAGCGCAAGATTGCGTGACGTACCACACACGTCTCAGATACTGGCCTGGGAAGGAAACGCAGCGGGGCTCCAGGGTTCGCGACTCAAAGCGGAAAATAACTGGAATAATAATAAAAAAATCCCTTGTGTTTCCCCAGAGAAGGAGCAGAAGCACCTTTTTTTGTTGACGTGGACGTTACTGAGTGTCTTTGAGAGTGTAAGTAGGTGTGGTGATGTTTTTTCACGACTTTGTTTTGGGGAAGGCTCTTATTCGGCTCCTGGTTAGTGCTCGTTGTTGCAGTAGACTCGGGCTTGATCCCAAATGGCTCCTTACTTCCTGTATAGGGGAGCTAGAACAGGTTTAGAAGAATGGCTTCTTCACGCAGAGTGCACTCGGTGTGAGTCCAGGAGGAAGCCGTTTGGAATTGAGCCACAGGCAAGAGCTCTAGGAAGTGTCAGGATGTGTTTACAGCTGCTGTGTGTGAGCTAAAATCAACAAAAAAATAGGGTTCAGTGTTTACTCTGATGTGAAGTCGGACGAAATGAGGAACAGCACGAGTTTCTAGCCTGTGTTTATTATATTAATCATAAAGGGTGTCATATCCAAGCCAAGGGTTTATCCCCATCATGGCTGCATTCCTGTTAGATGGGAGTTGTTCAGTACCTGGATGTAGCCTTCCAGGTTGTCACAGTGAAATTCTGTCATTATGGACTCGGTTCAGATGCTAAAGTAGACAGAACATAAGAAAACATGAGCCAAAACAGGTCACCTGAAATCTGCCAGGTGTAGGGGTCACACACACACACACACACACACACACACACAGACAGTGTAAGCAACACAACCTGGAATGTTAAGATATTTTATTTTTTTCCCCCTTCAATCAGTGCTATTTCATATCAGTGTTATCTCATAGAAATAAAATGAAATTAGCCACGGCGTCTTTCTGAAACCATTTGCTTACTCCCGTATAGGGATGTGAATCTAACAGCAACTCACGGTTCAGTTCGATTCCGATTTTTGGGGTGACGATTCGATTCGGAATCGATTCCCGATTCAAACCCGTTTTTGATTCATAACCATTACAAACAAAGGGAGCCAATTTCACGAGTAACTACATTACTCTACTAATTACACTACTACCGTGATATTAGTGAACGTCGCCATTTTTGTTTCTCTTTCTCTTTCCTAACACTTGATCTCGGACTTTTCCACTTTAGACAAATCGGTGTCGTGCCGACGTGTTAACGCGGACGGAACCGAGTCAAGATAGAAAGCAGGTGAGTAAGAGACACTAATTCCATGAGCTGGGGTGTTTTCGCCCGGAAACCTTTGTGTTCAGCCAGAAAGGACTTCAAATGGGTTCTTCGCTAATGAATGGGCACGTTTAAGTGCGCTGGCTTTGAAAAATCTCTGAGTATTATATCTACGGCCCTCCTTTTCTGATATTACCCAGGGGTATCTGCTTGAATTTCACATGTTTAAAATGACAGCAGTGGCATTGTGTGGTCCATGTTATTTAGTTACGTAGACTGGTTGAATATGTTCTTTCATTTATACGTCCATCTTCATAACGCATATTATCCTGGCCAGCACTGCGTGTGAGAAAAGACTGCATCCCCTTTGAGACGTTTGTCCATTACAGCACACACTCATTAATATCTGAAGGTCATTTATTCATTCATTCATTCATGTACTGAACGGCTTTATCCTACTAGGGTTGTGCGGAGACTAGAGCCTATCTCAGCCGACTCTTGGCAGAGGCAGGCTACGCAATGAAGACAACTCACCAGTCCATCGCAGAGCCAATACACACGCAACCATTCACGCTCACGCGTTTTGAATTTGACCTGTTAAATTTGGAACAGTCAGTTTGCCTTGTGCATGTCTTTGGACTGTGGGAGGAGGCCGAGGTCCCCGGAATAACAAGCAAACTCCAAGCAGAAGCAGCCTCACCCAGCCTGGGATTCGAACTGAGCATGAAGGGCGTATAGTGTGCATGTTTTTGGGAGGTTGGAGGAAACTGAATGTCCTGAAGGAATCCTGCACATACATGTGGTGATCATGCGAACTCGTAAGACAGCAGCAATGCATACCGCACCGTACTGTAACAATATAAACTATCAAGACATCAACTTCAACTTAGGCAGTTTGTAATGTTTTCCCGAAAGATTTTAAAGCATTTCTGAAGGACGTGACTAACTTCTCTGGACGCACATGCATGTCTTATACCAAGTAAGGGAATCCATTATTGAACACTGAACAGTTTATCTCTACCAAGGAGATAATGCGTTTGGTTAGGTTTGTGTGTGTGTGTTAGCAGTGTAAATTTAAGTCAAAATATTGGTCAACTTCAGTGAAAAATTACCAAAAATGTGCTTTTTTTTTGTTGCAAATTTGGGGTCCAAGGGGTGAGCGCATATTAAGCAGGAACACATTTAAAAGATGCGCATTTGAACGAGATTCTCCTGCAACATGAGGATCTTTATGAAATTTCAAGCAGAGGTGGCGCAATAAATAAGGACGACTTCTTTAGATTTTCGAGATTTATCCAGGAATTTTTCAAAGTATTTTTCAACCTTGTCAGATAGGATGATTCCTGTACTTGATTTCTTTTTTTTTTTTGATTGTTTGTTTTTGTCTTGGTGGAGGTTGGAACTGGCGAAGCACTGTTATCATTATCTCTGCCAGGAGGTAAAGTTTTCACCTGCGTTAGTTTGTTAATTTGTCTGTGTGTTTGTGTGTACAGTGGTGCGCAGTGAAGATTATACACCACCACTTTTGGGCTCCTAATAAAAAGATTTCCTCATGTCGTCCTTTTTTATGAAAAAAACTTTGCATTTTCAGTGTTTTTGTTTGTCAGCCATACTTTTACCTCAGTATACTTGTCGGAGTGATTTTTTTGTTTCTCATTGCCTACAATAGCATTGTTCAATACATTTTCACCAAAAAATTTAGTCATTTTTTTACTTCTTTTTATTAGGAGCCCTTTTAGACAAACGTGGTAGTGTATAATCTCCACTGCACACGACTGTAAGTCAAAAAGTTCTGTGGATTTGGATTTAAAGTAGCGTGTGGTGCAAAACAACAACAACAAAACAAAGTGAATGAATGCTGTGCATGGGTTCTTGTAGATCATGTCTCTGTATTTACCATGGGGCGAAAATGTTCATCTGACACCTCATCATGACCTTGCCAAGTAATAATGAACCCTGCAGTCTTTTTCAGGTTATTCAATGCACTCTTATGGTCAACATGATTCATTTGTGCTTGGCGAATGTACCTTACGCTCTCTGAGTGCACTTCTATTTTTTATTTTTTTGAATGATGTATTCGAATCCATGTTTAAATACACAGTCCGAAATATTCCATACTAAACATGGGCACTCAGAGAGTGCAGACCTCTACCAAGTCAGAAAAAAGTACATAGCACCCCCTGTTGGGCCTGCAGTAATACCACACTTCCAAAAAAACCCAAAAAAAAGAAAAAAAAAAAAAAACAATGTTAAAGAATCCTTAAAAACATTTCTGGATTCAGATCATCTTTAAAATCTATTCCCAGTCTCTGGTAGAAATTTCATGAGAATCTGTACATTGATTTTTGCGTAATCCTGCTAATAAACAAACAAACCTAACCAATAATAATAATAACAACTTCCTGGCAGAGGTAATAAATTCCATAAGCTGGAAATGATAGTCTCTGACATTTACTGTGGAATTATTAGGTGTGACAGTATCTCTTCTGAGCTGTTAAAGCAGCTGTGTTTTTACACCATTACCCAGTAGGAAGGAAGAGAGAGAGAGAGAGAGAGAGAGAGAGAGCAACAACTAAAAACAATAAAGTCAACAGTAGGCAGCTATGAGCACCACTGATTGATTCACGTTAAAAGGTAACAGAATCGAAAGTACACTTAGACATGCATGTAGATTCACAGGAAGAGTGCTAAGGGTGTGTCTTCACTAATGTTTAGGTGCTCTTCAAGAAGCCACGTCTGGTTGGTTATACAGATGAAGCAGGAATGCACAGTGTGTCTTTGCAGTCGGTTAAAACACAGTATTGGTGCTGAAAAGTGTCTCACTTGGGTGAAAAAATTAATTTTCACATAGAATTATAGGATAATGCTTTGTTTCTGCAGCCTAATGAACGATGCACCGTTACATCATCCAACTGTAGAGAATCACTCAGCATTATCGAGATGAAGAGAAACACAATCTGTGTAATCATTAATTTACCGTAGTGTCCGTAACTTTTGCCATTTCAAATTTTTTAAGGATCTTAAGCGTCATAGAAATGAAGCTCGGCTCATTCGGATTTCACACAATAACACATCATACAGAAAGCGTATTCCATTCTGAGATGCATCATTTTTACGATTTTGTAACCTGAATATTGACGTGGTTACGGACACTACAGCACTTTGACAGACACACTGTCATTTGTAATGTTGGGATAAAATCTGGAATTTTGAAGGGATTTCTTCAATTCAACCAACATTTATTACAGGTTATGTGTCTCTATAATATTACCAGGCGTGAAAATTTTCCGTAAGGAGACGGAAATCCGTAACAGAGAAATTGATCTGGGTCATTCTTGTGAAACTTAGCTTGCGTTAGGCGCAGGTCAAGTGCTCACTATTTTCCCGCTGTGAGCCGCGGATAAGTTGGCCTGCTGGGTCTTCATGCATTCTGTATGTAGGTATAGATATTCAGGACATTCTGAATATTTATGAGCAGTACCTAGCGATCAACCAATGCTGACACACCTCTGCGTGATGTGGACTTCCTTTATTAATATTAATGAGCTCCCGACTGGCAATGTTGAACAAGATGGCTACGCGTAGTTTCATGTAATGCGTTAGGCTGAAAGCTACGTGCACGATTCGTTAGCTCCGCGATGTTTTACTTTGCTTATAACAATGTCAAGGCTGATGGTGATGTTTCCGGTGCTTCATTCATTAGAAACAAAATTTTTCGGTTTTAAAATGCAATTTCTTGAAGAGCATAGTGTGGACATTAAAAAAGTGGATGGAGGTATAAAGAATAGATGGCGATGGCAACGGCTGAACGAACGTGACTCCAGTGGACGTAGTTTTAGGATTTGGGGTTGGAAAACAAACTCACCAGGCTTGTGTGTGTGCCTCGCATGCAACGACTTTATTATTAAGTACGGCAGCAATGAGGAAAAAAGCACTACGCAGTCATGTTAAGGAGCACCCAAAGCATTATATATTATAATATTCGTCAGCTCCAAGAAAATACATCAATTCCAAGTGCCGGGGTCATCCATCACTGACGGATCGTGTTGCAGATTTAAAAGCAATTACAGTAGCCTTTGCAAGTGAACGTTTCTTGTTTTTTTTTGGCTACTGTTTTATATGTACAAGAGCTGACTTTCAGTGCTGACAAAAGCCCAAAATGCTGTTCCGAGGCATACATTATTAGCAATCTTTCACAGACCCATGGCAGTGCTCCGCGCCATGGTGCCGTTGCCACCGCACAATTTCAGTAATAGAAATATTTTCAACTTTCACCCATGAATATTACAGCTGTTTCAGCAACAACACTGTTGACGAAATATCAATAAATTGCATTTAAATTATTTTTTTTCAAGTGACACTAAAAAACTGCCATTTTAGTGGAACCTAAAAAACCAAAACGACTGACGTTATCAACTTGCAATTGTCAGGGAAGTAAGATTGTCATCCTCCACGTAGGAAAAACTTCAGAAAATATTTTTACGGCGAACTGAATCTCTGTATTAGGAGCATAACATGAAAAAAATGAAAACCAGCACCAATACTGTGTATTGATCCTATCTGATTTGAAATTGCATTCTTCTGGCGGTGACACAGTTTAGCCCTGCACCCCTTCTGAGTGCCTGTGGCTGTGTATGGCTGGACATACTTTTTACAAGCTTTACGTTTCCCCTCACTGAGCTTCTGTCAACTATTTCACATACTGGTCTTGTGGTGCATTGTAAGCTAGTACACTTTAAAACATGCAAATCATTTACCATTATCATAAAGGTGTATTCCCAAGCATTAGCTGTGCATAACAGTAAGAGCAGTACACAGATTTATCCCTTTTACGAACCTGTCTGCACACGTCCCTATTCTGTTTGATTTGAACACGTTTTCTAAAGTGCACGTCGCAAGCTTCCTGCAGAAATTAGTGTTTTTAATGCATCAAGTAACAATAAGTCATAAAACTATACATCCCCCCTTAAAGCTTTAAACACGCACACACACTTCTCTTTTATATATAATCATGCTTCTCGACAGTAATCAAAAGCAAAAAGATTCTTACAGCACCTTTGACCCACTGTTTCATCCAGTCGAGAGGCGCCGATAAAGCCGGCACTAAGACGAGAGTTTCACAATTTGTCACTGGGGCACAACACAGTATTGGTGCTGGTTAATTTTTTCATGTTATGCTCCTAATACGGAGATTCATTTCGACATAAAAATATATTCTGAAGTTTTCCCTACGTGGAGGGTGACAATCTTACTTCCCTGAAAACTGATAACGTCAGTCGTTTTGCGGATATGTTTTTATATGTTCCATTAAAATGGCAGTTTTTCAGTGTCATACCGTCTCATTTGGGAAAAAAAAAAAAAAAAACATTTAAATGCAATGTATTAGGGATGTGAATCAATTCGTGAATCATTTCGATTCAAACCGATGTTTGATTCATAACCATTAAACAAAGGGAGCCAATTTCACGAGTAACTACATTCTTCTATAAGCTAGGAACATCTCTTCTATAAGAAAGAAAGAAATGATATTACTAGACAGCTGGTTTTGTAGATGTACTGATCCGCTTTGCTTGTTCAGAGTCGGTTGGGAGTTTAGTGAAGTGATGGAATGTGCGTTGGTCAGGAGTTGGTCGTGCTGCTGCCCCGGTTCTTTTAGCTCCGGTTGATGGCGTAAGATCTGGGCTCGGGGATTTGAAGTGTTCCTGAAATACTTGAGTTTTATTTTGCAGATTTTGCACACAGCATATGTCATGTCAAGCTTCTTCTTACCCTTAAAATTGTAAAATCCGAAGTGCACCCAAACATTTGCCTTCAGCGAAGACGGCGCTGGCCGTAGGCTAAAAGCTAGTTCTGGACCCACCACTCACTGGAACAATTCACGACGGAGGCGCGCTGTGAGTAAGGTTGGAAATGTTCGGAAAAAAACGTGTTTTTAAACATCGATTCTTGAAAATTTGGATCAATTCAGAATGCTAATAAATAAGAATCGCGATTCAGATATGAGTCGATTTTTTTCCAGCACCCCTACAATTTATTAAAGTTTCATCAACAGTGTTGATGCTGAAACAGATGTAATATTAAAGAGACACATAACCTGTGATGAATGTTGGTTGAATTGAAGAAATCCATTCAAAATTCCGGATTTTATCCCAAAATTTCTAATGATAGTGTGTCTGTCAAAGTGCTATGTCTCCCTTCATCTCGATAATGCTAAGTGATTCTCTACAGTTGGTTCAAGCTTGGATGATGTAATGTTGCATTATCTTATAATTCTATGTGAAAATTCAATTTTCCACCTACATGAGACACTTTTCAGCACCAATACTGTGTTTTAGCCGATAGGTTTCCATGGCAGGGAGACTGAGGGAACATACCTGACCCTGCTTTCTGGATGGGAGACATGGATTTATTCGGCTGACAGCATGCAGTTCTTTCTCTGCGGCGGTCTGTTGGCTGAGGAACCTGGAAGTGGGCAGTTCATGTAAATAGAGATGCTGCAGTAGCATCTTGAAGGAAGTGTATGGTAGCCTTTCTCTCCTGGGTGAGAAGATCTGATTCTGATTCTGAATTTGCAGTGACTGAATTAGGAGAGGCCCTGTGATGGACTCGTGAGCCGTTCAGGGAGTACTCTGTGTTCGCCCAGAGTCGGCTGAGCTTGGCTCCAGCCTCACCGTGACCTTAGTAGGATTAAGTGGTTTGGTAAATTGATGAGTGAATGAATTAATTAGGGCAAAAAAACAAGGAGGATTTCTTTTTTCAGTTACAGCAGTAATTACACTTACAGTTACAGTAAAGCAACATGAAAAATCACCGGACATGGGACAACCATTAGGCATGTAAAGATATTTTATTCAACTCTAAATTAATGATGATTTAAACTGAGGAAATTTTTAAAAAATGTATCATCAGGCGATGTAATCTTATTCTTTCCTTGCATTAATTGTGTGGTTTAGGTTATTTAGACAACAGATGATGCAGTAACATAACATACAAAGAACGCCGCAGCTTAAATGCCAGGAAAAGGCACTCAAAAATCAGCAAAATAATGGGAAACTGTAGTTCCACTGAGCTTTGATTTCTTTTTGGTTGTACTGTTTTACAGACTGCTAAAAGCTCAATGAAAAAGTAGCAAAGGAGATCTTTATTTTATATTTAGGCCTGAGTGCAGCCTTCAAAAAGATTTATTGAGAAACTCCCAATTTCTTTCTGTAATTTTTAAGGGAACTTTTTCATTTTCAGACTAAGGGATATTATGGGCGATAACCTATATTTTACTCTAACTTTTTCAAATGGTTGTAAATAATATTTGTTGGTTATCATTAAAATAAAAATAATTTTTTTTTATTTTAATTATTATTTTGAAAAAAAATATGTTGAATATATGGGGCAGTGGTGGCCTGGTGGTAAGGTGCTGAATTACTGATCCCAAGGTCGGGGGTTCAAGCCCCACTATCAACGGGT
>JAQMYF010000021.1:18889050-18905995 GCA_030014195.1 Neosilurus mollespiculum
ATATATATATATTTTTTTTTTTACAGTAGGAACATTTTTCTTTTCATTTTTATGATTTGACAGGTTTACAGAATACCAAATAGTCCATGATATACCTTGATAGAAACCATGTACAGCATTCTTCTTTGTGAAAAGAATTTATTCGGCGCACACTGTAACGTGCAACGCAAACAGTGTAGGATATTGGTGTGGTAAATCAAAGTATGTATTTCTCAAACATTTTCATCTAAAACAATAACTAGATTAATAATGTGATTATGAAAACTTACCTCTACTTCCAATGTGGTCATATTACTCTCGTTTTTGACGATTTGACAGTCACCCTCACATTCTCGGTATGCTTCTGTATAACTCAGCGGAAGTGTGCGTGACATGCAAACTGTCGTTTGTGTACATCTGGTGTGGCAAACTTGGGTGAAACGTCATAAAATAAGGCGCATAACTGCGTAACACTGGCGATGCCAAAATTTAGAAACCTTGTATCATAGGATTTGTTCATGTAAAGGTTAGTGTTTTTAGCTGTACAGCTTTAGATTTTAATGTGCTGTTGACGTTTGTGCCATTTCGTGTGCAATGATCATTGTGAGGATGGTTGATGGGTTTCTTTGTGGTTCGCGAGACGTTTGACGCGACCCATTACGCAGTTACATATTTTAAAAACGTGCCATATAATAACATCCGATCATTAAAATTACATATTCCAGGATGTGAAAAGGAGAATTAGGACTTGTTTACTATGCTATGCAACTGTAAGATTGATTTATGTGAAAGGAACCTCTCACGTTATCCACCAAAGTTACCCCCTGACAGCGTTCCCGTTTTAGGCCGCCATTTTAAGTTGGATTTTAAACCTCTTTCATAAATAATTAATAGTGGATAAAAAAGACCCAAGTATACTCCCCATATATATACATGGGCCCAATATATACTCATCATTAGCGTGGAATGACACAGGTATGCATTTGTGTGTGTGTGTGTGTGTGTGTGTGTGTGCATATTTAGCTATATATTCAGCTCAAGGTCATGGAATAATTAATTAAATATTTTACATATCCATATTATGCTTCTCTTCATTCTATAATTGAATATTAGTGTATACTTTATGGGGATATTAGACATTATTCTGAGTGAATAATGCTTAAATCAAAACAGCTCAATCACAGTTTGTCACAGTTGCTTGAAGCAAGTGGTATAACCACTGCACACTTTAAAATGGAAAAATAAACCACATAAATCTTGTTTAAGTTTGCTTTTCTTTGTTTTCCAGTGGTAAACAAAACTAATTAAAATGAATAAAGGCAGTTTTCCTTCTGTTCCTATATAGTATATGCTAAATCAATTATGCAACTCGGTGGATGTTGCTGAATTGACATCCATTGAGATGACACTCATCTCACCATCAGTGCATAAATAAGTATACTAAGTAGTGAACCAATCAGCTTGCACTGTTCCCATGTAGTATGTGCTACATGCATTTAGCTCCAAAATGATTGCCAACACTAAGGAAAAAGGTGCAGAAATGCACTGTAGTATTATACACTGTACAAGTTTGAAAACGTCTGTATTGGTTGACAAGGCTGGCAAGACTTCCTCAGAATTCCTCATTACAGGACATCTGATTGGGTGTTTCCTCAACCATTTGTCTGTTGACTTGGATATAGGTTTGAGGTCATTAGCTTGATGAAAAGATCAATCTACTGCCAAGTCTTAACCTCTTACTAGCCACAAAACAGCCCCAATGTAATAGGGTGACAGGGTAAAGTATTTACACTTGTTGTTTCCAACATTCCATTTCATTAGCAATCAAGCTCAGAGCCAAAATTATTTTGGTTTGGGTTGGATTTTATGTGACCACAGTTTCAGTTGTAGTTCAAGAGCTGCATTTTGTGGGTTTCTCCCAGGGCTTCTTTTCTCCCCTCCCAGAAAGCATGTTTTTACAGTACTATTTAGTCATTGCTTCCTGTTGTAGGTTGTGTAAAAGTTGTTAAATAATTTATATTTGTTGAATGCTTGTAATGTTTGTTTGGCGCATAATTTTTACCAATTGTCTTGAGGTGCCAGTAATTTTGGGGCAAACTGTATGCTATGACTTGTTTTTTTTTTGTGTGTGTGTGTGTGTGTGTGTGTGTGTTGTTTCTTACACGCAACATATAAGCAACAGTATAAGATGTGTGCATGTAAGCATTTTGCAAGTAATACTTCATTTGTATGATACAGTGTTCTCTGAAATAATTGCAATGAGGTGGAAATCACTGAATACACCCTGAGACGGAAGTCTGGTTTAAATCACTTTCGGACAAATAAGTCCACCGATGTCCACTGAGCCTGAACTGAATAATTTTTATAGTATTACTACATGGGAACATAAGAAAGCAAACTAAAACGGGGGGGGTTTAAAAATCAAAATCAATGATCAGTGCAAAGCAGTGATCAAAAGTGGTCAAATAGTAAAGCACACAATAGCATCCTTTGAAACTCATTCAGAGTTTTAGTATCTACTACAAGTGAACATAAGCGTTCATGGCGTCTTTTGACACTCATTTAAAGTTTGAATTTTTTTTTTTTTTTTTTTTTTTTTTTTTACATTCTGGGGTAGCAAAACAATCAACTTGACCCAATCCAATGTAGTATATATTAAACTATGTCATTGTCATTTAATAATAATTGTGTGAAAGGTAATAGCACAGTATTGTCAGTGTATCCTTTCAAAGGGTGATAAACGTTTACTTTGAAGAATATTCAGACATTTGATTTGGAATGTCAAAAAATAAATATGGTGAATAAATCAAATCACTAAATAAAATGGGCTTGAGCTCCATTAACAAATTGCATATAACATTAACAATTGGCACATTATTGCCTGTCAGAATTTTGCAGCATATTTAAAAATAATAATAATAATAATAATAATAATAAAAATAAAAGTGGGGCTTGGGGGTTCATCTGGCTGCATTTTTGAATGGTTGCATATCTTCCATAGAGTGATATGTATTATATGTGCACTCTCGGGCAACCAAACAGCCTGGAATATCTCACTCCATCTCTAGCTGTGTTTTATTCCCAGCTTGTAAAACTGGATGGGATTGTATTGTGTTAGATGAGTTTTTAGGTTCGTTGTTTTTTCAGTACCGTTGTTTAAAAAATCACTGTGGAATGTGGCTTTGAAATCTTGGATTTACTTATACAAACTTTCTGGCTGGAATTATGTAGTTGTTAATGAAACCATGTATTAAAACACCTATTATGTTCGAGTAACACATTACCTTCACCTTTCATTGTCTGCTCTGTTTGTGGAGGAGCTCCTTGAGCCCTGCCTCCAACCTAGAGAGCAGATGGGAGGATGGAGGCAAGTGCAAGGTGCTAAATTGTTGGTGACTTTCATTCTTTTGTAAGCAAACATGCATTATATAGGGTTGTAAGGGTGCCGAAAATTTCCAAAACCTTTCAGAAACTTTCCGCTGGAAAATTTGTGGAAGGATCCCAACTTGGAAATAGGAATCTCCATGGGATTTAGCAAGAATATATGGGGAATGATGGGATTGAACCTTAAATTTGGAGTAATTTATACAAAATGTGTCAAACATAAATATAAACATTGTTGTCATACAAGCACATACATGTAAATATATTCATACAAATTAAAAAAATGAACGCATGTAATTACCTCAGAAATATCAAAACTTGCTTCATTGGATGTCATCTTTGGTCTGAAATACAGTAGTGCGGCTTCAGCAGTCCTGCTGTAGTGTGCAGTATTCTAGAAATTCTGTGTATGATAGAGGAATGTACAGGGCCTGCAGGGAATGTGGCCTTAATAGCCCTGCAGTAAGTAGTGTGCTGCTGTGTGCATGTGATTGAGGAATGCACAGTGCTGCTGAATGTGCAATAAATCTGGTTGTTTTAAGATTTTTATAGGTTAACCTGCAATACTGCAGACTATGTAAGTTTATGTTACATACAATAAGTTGTTACATAATTATGATGGAGTGTGTGTGTGTGTGTGTGTTTGTGTTTGTGTGTTCTGCAGTTACCTGGTCATGGAGCTGATGGATGCTAACCTGTGCCAGGTGATTCAGATGGAGCTGGACCACGAGCGACTCTCTTATCTGCTTTACCAGATGCTCTGTGGCATCAAACATCTCCATGCAGCTGGAATTATACACAGGGTAATTCAAATTAGTGTTTGTCCCATTGCTAGTTCATGCATTTTCCTCCTGTAGGTTTTCAAAAGTTTGATTCTGCTAAGAACTAATTACACTCCACCTTAAAATAAAAATTGGTTATTAAACTGACAAGACAGGTGATACAAATGAAACCAGAAATCAGCTTGTAAAAGGTGGTGAAAAGAAAACTCGGTGTTAACGTTTCCTGCTTTTTCTCCAGACCGCAGTCAGGAAATGCAGGGGAGATTATTTATTTATTTCCTCCGGGGCTAAAGTTGATTTAACCCTCAAAGGAGACACGCTTTTTCGCCAGCCTTGGACACCTATATATAGAGATATCTATCGGGAGCTCAATTTTTTTTGTCAGTGCCTACATCAAGATACATAGCAGGTTCATCATTTTAAACCAGGCATAAGAATATTCTGTTTTTCGCCAGAAATCTGTTTTTTTTTCCACGACACCCACATGAATCATGTAAATCCGAGAAAAGATTTTTGGGGGGCAGGGATTTAATCAAATTGCTCAATTGAATGATCCGAACATGCACTCGGAACTGCACACAGTTCAATTTACTTGTGTGTTTATACTTTGCCTTGCATCCTTCGGTACTCATTCAGCAATCGCTTCTCCCCAGGTTTAAAACAGATTTTAGGGCTAGTAGATGCAAAGTTTAATGTAATCCAGCGTAATTCAAATGGCGTACATTGCGGAAGGCACGTTCTGGAAGGACATGGTGTCAAAAATAAATTTCAGTGGCCATGGCTGGCACAGGATGTGCCAGTGACAGTGACTTTTCACGGCAAAAAGATTGAAAAAATGTAAAAATCGGATCCTGTATGAGGAAAATCAGTAAAGGGGGCAGTGTTTGGTGCACAATTTGTGACGACAGAATTAGTTATGGCTTGAACGGAAAGAAGGCGTTAGTAAATCACATGAAATTGAGCAAGCATCAGAAATGATGGTTATCCGTGATTAAAAATGAGAAACTAGAAGTCTGTAAAAGCGTTGAAATCTACGTAATACAACGTGAAAAGAAACCAGTGTCTTAGACTGCCAGGATAGCTCATCACCAGGTGAGTGTTGAATAAATAAATCTTGCTTTTTTTTTCAAAATTATGTTATGAATGTAGGCATAATTTGATTAGAATAATGATGATGTTTAAAATATAGGTCTAATTTAAAGGTTCAGCCCACACTGACAATGACTGTCTGCACAACATGTTTTTATAATGATGTTTATGTATGAATATAAAGCCATCTTCCCATCCTCCTGGTACATACCTTATTATATTATGTTCCAACATGAGAAAGCAGCAAGCAGATATAAGATAGACCTTTCAGAGAAAAGGAAGCAGAAAGAGAACCATAAAAAGAGACTGCAACTGATAAAAAACCTAGTGAGTAAGGCACAACACAAAAGAAATGTAGAAAAGGCTGCAAGGTGAACTCATTAACCCTTTGTAAACTCCAATGAATCTTTAAAAGCTGCATCTAGTTAATACATATATGAGTAGGTGTTGTGTCTTTAAGGCAAAGTGGAATTAAATCTTTAAAAAAAATTATATAAATTTTTACTTTAGGAGGCAATCTGACTTTAAATGCTACAACATAATGTTTGCAGGAGGGAACCAGATTTGAGTATCATATTATTAGTACCATATTACCAGTAGGACGTCTAAACAACTGGAATGGTGCCAAGTCAAGTCCCGTTTTAGAAGAAAGCATCCTGTGTGACTTGAACACTCAGTATATAATTAGCGTCGCCAGGAGGTGTATACCACTGGCACTCTGGTATTGTAATCATCTGCGTTTGTTGGTCTTTCTGTCTGTCTCTTTGTGAGCAATTTCTTGACGAAACTACTGGACGGATTTCAGTCAGACATGGTAAATATGTTGCCCCATCTCAGTCCTGGAAATGATTTGTTTTTGGAAGGGCAAGGTTACAGCGAGGTCATAAAGTTTGAGAAAATCCTCATCTTTTAACATGGGGATTTTGTGACGCCCGCTATGGGGTGACATTTCATTATAATTATGCCATAAGTGCCTGATGGAGGCCCCTGTTATTTATATTGTCTTCCTGCTTGTCTGATCTGTATACGTAAGAGTTCATGTTCTCTTAAAACCTCTGCTCCCTCCTCTCTGCTTGCAGGACCTGAAGCCAAGCAACATTGTGGTAAAATCCGACTGCACGTTGAAGATCCTCGATTTTGGCTTGGCTCGTACAGCTGCCACTGGGCTCCTCATGACCCCCTATGTGGTGACCCGCTACTACCGGGCACCTGAGGTCATACTAGGCATGGGCTACCAGGCCAATGGTGAGTACCAGCCCCAGTTCCTCAGTCTGGCTTTGCAGCATGTCCAGAAAATCCCTCTCCACCACCACCGTGAGCACCTTGTGCACTAACCTGACAAAGTACTAAACATTATGAAGGGATGAATCTTGCATTGTGGGACAGTGGCACATATAGTTGGCGCCCTGGTGTGTATGGCAAAGACAGTCACATCATTGCTGCATGCTCTCTGCTGGATTCGCCTGTCTCTAACACTTAACATGTTAAAGTTGTGTAAAAGCAAAGCTCCCAGGTAGGTAACAGTCAGGCCCTACATGTATACAAAACGTATGATGATCATAGTAAAGATAGATAAATTGTCCTGACCGCCAGCAACATTCAAGCCTAAGCTGCTTATGCAGCATGAAATTTTGAGATGACAGCTTCCATGATTTAAACGAAGTGTGTTTCAGAGTCAGTCGAATCATCTTTGCATGGCTCCTGCTTTATTAGATCTGCCTGCCTCAGGAACCTAATATTTTCCATCTATAAATAGTTTTTAAGTGGGGGATGTAGTTAAGGAAGGAGGAGGAGAGAAGATGCTTTACATTATATTATAACCTGTGGACAATAATCAGTCCACTTATAGAATTTATTTCTTTTTTGCTCATACACTATGTTCTGTTCTTCAGTGGATATATGGGCCGTGGGCTGCATAATGTCAGAAATGGTTCGCCACAAAATCCTTTTCCCAGGAAGGGATTGTATCCTTGTGATGGCTGTAGCACTGGGTTTTCGTTTTTTTTATTTGTCATCCAGTGCAGTTCTTCTGTACTTGATGATTGTAATAATGAGTATCACTCTCCTGTTAAATTAAAGACGATTGATTGAGATGATGGGTTGTTATACCATAATGCTATTTCATTCTTGTCACTGATTGGTCAAGAGGTGGTGATTAGTTTGTTATATGATACAGTAATGTGTTTTTCTGATAATGATATCTACAGCTGAACCACAGAAACAAAGTAATGCTCGAAAAATACTTCTAAATGTGCTTTTTTTTTTTTTTCTTTCCTCTGCTAGTGTACTTTCTTCTTTCCGGTCACAAAATAAGTCAAATTTTCATAAATATCTGTGTACAGTGGAACCTCGCAAGGCAAGTTTGATTCGTTCTGGGACCCAGCTCGTAGAGCGAAATGCTCGTATAGAGAGGCGAATTTTCCTGCAGGAAATAATGGAAAACTCATGTGTTCCAGCCCTCCAAAATTCCCCCAAATATGCCTAATATAAACCATTTTAAAGGTTTTTTTACTCATAAATACCAACCTATGTTTAACAAAAGTAATCACAAACAAAAATGTAATAATAAAATGCATAAAAAGGAAAAAATAACCCTGCACTTTACCTTGAAGATGCGATGAGTCTGGTATAAGTGACATGAGGAGAAGGAGAGGGAGGAGTTAATCTCTCTCTTTAGTTCGACTGATATTTTATCTTTGTGTTTCTTTTCACTACTGACCTTTCCAATATCCTTTTTAGTCGCCGTGGTAACACAGTTTTCAATAGTAATTATCACCAAGAAGCACAAAGTTAACAATAAACTCTTAGGAGATGCTGAGAGAAGCAGATGCAGCTTCACGCACCCAGCACTCTGCAGCCACTGAGATGATGACGCAATGCTGTGATTCTTTATTTTGCTTACTCGTGTTATGAGACGTTCCTCGTCTTTCAGTGCAGAAAATACCCATAAGCGTTCCACGTTAAGCAAGTTTCTTGTATAAAGGGACACTCGTCTTGCAAGGTGCCACTGTAATTGTGAATGTGTAGTTAGACATTACATGAAATGGAGCCCAAATTATATCATTAATCATATAGCATTTAGTTTTTAGTACACGGTAACACGCTTTTTGTAGTTTATTTTTTATTTGAACGTGGCAGTGGCAAGTGAGCTCTGCATTAACACAGCTACAGCATGTCAGACTTCAAGTAGTGCTGGCAGAGAGCTTAGTGCTGTTCTAGAGCTTCGAGTCCCTGTGAAGACGTACAAGTTTATTTAAATAAGGTCCATGTTTAGGAACTCATTCAGAGTTTTAGTATATTCTCCATGGAAACATAAGAAAAGCATTTTTAGTACATACTGTTTGGAAATAAGAACTGCCAATCAAAACAAGATTTTAATAGTCTATTATTATATTTCTTAAGTGTGATAAGGATGATGCTGCCTGCTCCATGTGACAAGCTGCGAGTGTCTATCGTTTTGATTCAAGCGGGATAATGAATTTTATTTTTGAAATAGCGGACCAATCAGATTGCGCTGTTCCTTTGTACTATATACTTACCATTATATAGATGATTCAGATTATCATGCATTATTGTTATTATTATTACTATTATTGTTAATATTATTACTATAATTATTATAATTATTATTATTATGAAATATAGTACTGAATATTTTTCATATATTATAAAGTGGCTCAGTAATTTAGTGAACCTTTTGTCCTCCAAATTCCCCAAAGAATTAGTGTATCCATGTCCAGACAGAATTCAGAACTTTATCTGCCATCATACTCCAGTTTCCAGGCTTTCCGATGTTCTGATCCTTTCACATGAATGTGTTTTTTTTTTCTTTTGCTCTTTGAGAGTGTATTTGCATGGTGTCTTGTCTACTTTTCTTTCTTACATCACCTCCACATAACTTTGTCTGCACCCTGTTTATATGTCTGCATTGAGTGTTGGATTTCTTTTCCAGTATGCACTTCTTTTTGTGTGTTCTTGATTTGGTTCTCATTTCATTTTTTCAGTTGATGTCTGGTCTGTTGGCTGCATCATGGCCGAAATGGTCAAAGGCAGTGTGCTGTTTCCAGGCACTGATCGTATCCTTACCTGAACGTCACTGTTGTGCCATTTGTGTCTTGGTATTTGTGTGTTTTTTTGGTTCAATCCCACTATGTGTTTTTATTGTTTGTAAGTGGAAACTATGGATTAAAATGAATGATGGGCATGTTTTATTTCAGTGTACGGTCAGTAAATGCTGCTGCTGCTGCAGAAGGAGGAGTTTAAACCCTCGCCCTGGACTACAGATGAACAGCAACACTGACACTAAATTTAAGTTCTGTTTTGGATTGAGGGAATATCTTGCAGCTCCTCAGTCTAGCTTCGCTACCTCCATAGGAAGAGAAAATACAAAAATGAAAGAATGAAATATTAAATGAACAAATGAATTGGTCAGTTTATTAATTACAATGAATATATTTTTAATATTAACCTGAAACATTCTTAACATGAATCTATGTAATAACGTCCGACATACCACCCTGTGAACGCCAGATCCTGTCTGGTTTCAGAAGCTAAGCAGGGTCAGTCTGATTAGGAGAGGAGGAGGGGAGAATGCCTGGGAATACCAGGTAGTGTGAAAATGAAGGCAAAGGCAGACCACCCTTGTATTATGTTTTGTCCGCCATGAGCACCTGGAGTCTGAAACAGGCATGGCACATGAAGAAAAAAGCGAATCAATTTGAGCCGGATATGTGCCACACAGTGAGCATGGCTTCTTTAGGATCTTTTTTCTGCTCACAGACTTAAACTGAATGGGACAAAATCCTAGACAGTGTCCAAATTGTCACTCATTTGATATTAATAATAAAATAAATAAAAGCAGTACCTCACTTGAGGTTGCAGTCTTGTTCCTGTGACTGAATCTCAGTCTTGCTGATATTTAGTGCAACAACACGACCTTGAATGTGATACTGCTTCAATAATATGAAATATAAATCAAGTAAGCCTGCAGTATTGCATTCTTCTGATTGTCTTTTCCTTACTGGGCTACTTGGAGTTGAAATCAATTAACCTGCACTAACTAACTAAATTTATCCATCATTTTGTACTTATTAGAGATTGGACAGACACATAAACACAACTATATACTGTTTAGCATGTGTTTCACTGTACTTCTAAAATCAGATCTCAACAAGAATAAAAAGATCAGCCTCTTGAGTTTAAAAAAAAAAAAAAAGCTTCTCAAGTAGAGATTAGCAGCCATAAAGCATGGCATCACCCATTTCAGGATAAGTCCTACCCAAACAGTGCTTTTGTCCATGTTTTCTCCTTAACCAAGTGAACTGTAGATATTGACCAGTGGAATAAGGTGATCGAGCAGCTGGGCACGCCGTCTCAGGAGTTCATGATGAAGCTGAACCAGTCTGTCAGGACCTACGTGGAGAACAGGCCCCGATACGCAGGGTACAGTTTCGAGAAACTTTTTCCGGATGTTCTGTTCCCTGCTGACTCTGACCACAACAAGCTCAAGGGTGAGAGTTTAGAACTGTTCCCAGCATGCATCTGTTAAAATTATCATGATGAAGAACTGTATTCCAGGTCACTGCTCTAACCGGGTGGAAGTTGTTTTCTTAATGATTACTGATCAGGTGGTCATTTCTTTTATTAACAGTAATATCGGTGCATCTGAGTGATGTACTGGAGTGTTGTATGAGCAACCTTAGTTCACCAAGACCATTCTTTTTTTTATTCCTTGTTTTTTTTTCGGATCTGACGATATTAATATATGCTATTTCTAAAAAAAAAAAAAAAATGAAAAAAAAAAAAAAAAAAAATTAACTTGTCGGGGTGCGCAATTAATTTTACAACTGAAACTTTTTTGGGCCAAGCTGGTCCTTTTGTCACCCTCTCATGGCAGCTGTTGTAACTACATCATGTACATCTGCACATGCGTTCTTGCCCGTTGAAAGTGTCACCTCGGACAACCAGCCGCAGTTTACATCTGGTGCGCAAGACTATCGGCAGTGATACTATTGACGTGTGACAGAACTGGTCAATACATGGAACGTTTTTTTTCCTCACATTTTTGCAAGTTTATTTTGCAGGCAGATTTTCCATCCTGAGCTGATGGCAGCAGCATCAAAAGCTACCTCGGGGTCCAGTCACTTGGGCAAGGTGAAAGGGGAGGTGTATCAAAGTATTTTTAGGGCAGCCTCCTTTTTGAATGTTGTGGAAAACGTTGTGACAGTATGTGTCACTGGTCTGTTTAAAGCAGTAGATCAACAGAATATACATAGTATGAAAAGTACCACATGTACCCCATCAGCTCAGGACACACTACTATATTCAAATTATTAAACATTTAAATCAAAGCACTAGTTTGGACTTCTTTAAGAGCACAAGAAACTTTTACCCTTTCTTGTATTCTTGTTCTTAAAACGAATTTTCCCCGTCTCCTGTCTTGGGTTTACATAATAGAAATCCACCAAATAAGGTATCAAAAAAGGATGTCCTAATTATAATATGGTTGGTTTAATGCAGTTTTGCGTTTTAGAATTGTTTTCTCTTCTTTCAGGCCAAGCAACTAATTTGCAGACTGTCCAAAAACCTTTTTTGTCCAACTTGCACTCTGTTTCCTACCTGCAGCGAGCCAGGCTCGAGACCTCCTGTCCAAAATGCTGGTTATAGATGCATCCAAGCGGATCTCAGTGGACGAGGCCCTGCAGCATCCCTACATCAACGTATGGTATGATCCAAGTGAAGTTGAAGCGGTAGGCATTTATTAGATTTTTTATCCTGGTGTTGGTTGGGTTTTTCCTGAGCACTTGGCTAGCATGTAATGAGTGATACCAGGGATGACACTTATCCAACAATCACTAATCTGCCGAACCGCTTAATCCTATTTTTTTTTCATGTACACCCCTTTAGCCAGTGATAAATACCCTAACACACTCCCCAGTAAACATGAATGATCTCCAAATAGTGGTCTTATGTTTTCTCAGACTTTTCACACGGCATCATGGTATGAATAGGAGGCCTGTGACAGTGTGCAAGAACAGGCGCACATACATACATACACTGCCCGGCCAAAAAAAACCAAAAAAACAGTCGCACACTTAATATTTTCATGGAGTACATTTAGCCTTGATCACAGCATGTAATCTTCATGGTATTGTTGCTCCAGTTGGTCAGGTCGAGGCTCGGCAACATTAATGTGGCAATAAAATGAAGTGAGCTGATGGACTTTTTCTCCCCTGATGGCACGGATATAAAATGGGGACTCAAATAATGAAAGAGTGGTTCAGGGAGCACGAGGAATCGTTTTCACATATGTACTGGCACCCCAGAGTCCTGACGTTAACCCTATTGAAAGTTTTCGGGATGTGCTGGAGAAGACTTTATGGAGTGGAATCACAACATATTCCTGTGTGCAACTTTTTCATTGGCAGCAGCTTTTAATTAGCAGGAAAGTCACAGCAAAGTATGAAGACAACTGGGCTTAATGTTGAGTGGGACTGATTGCAACTAGCTGTTCTGTAACATAATCTGCGTCAAACTGGATCAAGCCAGGGGGAATAGGAATCATATTTTTATGTTATTATAATAATCATAGATGTACTTTTGTGTAATTCCTTTTCATTAAAGCTTTTTTTTTTTTTTTTTTTTGTTCTTTGTTCCAGCCTCCACCGTTGATCACAGACAAGCAGCTGGATGAGAGGGAACACACTGTAGACGAGTGGAAAGGTGTTGAGTCCAATCATTTAGTGCTGATAAGAATCATGTTTATTATATTTATATCTACATACTGATGATACAGTAATAATAATAAATGATAAGTAAATAATAAAAATCATCAAAGTATCCACATTAGCTTCAACTATAGAATAATTCAGTGAGTGTTTGTTGTCCAAACTCAGTCTCATATGAAATCATCATCTTCCTCATCAGAGTTGATATATAAAGAGGTGCTGGACTGGGAGGAGCGTTCGAAAAACGGTGTAATCCGTGGACAACCGGCTTCAGTAGGTTAGTCAAACTTTTCATGTTTTTTCTTATATTAAAGGATAACTGTTGTGTGCTTGGCACTAATCTTTGTTCCTAATTAACTCTTAAAGCCATTTGGTCACCATTTGTGAGCAGTTCGGTCACAAAAGTGCACGAAGGTCCTGGGATCGATTCACAGGCTCGGGCGTTTCTGTGTGCAGTTTGCATGTTCTCCCTGTGCTTGTGTGGGTTTCCTCCGGGTATTCCGGTTTCCTCCAGCAATCCAAAAACATGCACAGTAGGCTAATTGGCTGTTCCAAATCGCCCCTAGGTGTGAGTGTGAATGGTTGCATGTGTGTTGGCGAGCTGTTCAGGGTGTACCCTGCCTTCGACCAGAGTCGGCTGAGATGGGCACCAGCCTCTCCGCAAATTTAATTAGGATTAAGCGGGTTAGAAAATTAATGAATGAAAGTTACACATATGCCATTTTGAGCTTGTCCATGCCAAAACAACAAAGTATTTGTAACTTTGACCACCAGGCAATGCCTTCAGCCAAGACTTTATAAGTTTGGGCTTTACAACTTCGATGAAGCCAAATTTGATCCAACATATCCCCGCAACACCGCTTTTTTAAAAAAAAAAAAAACACAAGTTCATGTGAATGGGAACGAGATGTTTTCTAAGCGGCAAAGCTTTAAAAAGAGCTTCATGTATGAGACTGACTTGCTGAGATGAATTTTTGCTTTGCCGTGTTAAAGCACGGCTAGTGCTTTTATGGTGACATCACTCACAAGTGGGCTAACCAATTTTCTGTAGTTTTGAGTAGGGCTGTCAAAAACAATGTGTTCATTTTGATTAATCAGTCACAGAAAAAGAAATAACGTTAAAAATGAGTAAATTAGCCCAGTAGATAAAATAGTTATGTTTTGATGGTCAAATTCACACATTTGTTTAACCAAGAATCTGGATAGCTGTTGTGTGGTTTTTGATCGTTTTGATGTTGTATTTTCATTTTTTATGTATTACGATCTATGACTCATGTATTACTTTTATCTTAGATGTTACGCTCAGTGACACTTGCAAAAAAAGAAATAGAATCTCAGTTGACTCCTTGCTCCCTATAGAAGTGCATATATTGATTTAGACACCGCCTAAAAATGGAGCCCCTCATAAGATTGATGTTTTCCAGAAAAATCGGTTGAGGCATTATATAGAGGGTGAATGTTCACTGGATGTTCTGAACACAGCCTCAGACTTTCTCCAGGTGAACTTTGACCTGGAAATTAATTTAAAAAAATGAAATAAGTAAAAGACATTAAACTTGAGGCTTGTGGTTTGATAGAAAACTAGAAGCAGCAGTCAGGTTTGGTTGATGGTGTGGCTAACTACACAACATAAAACTCTCTGCTGGTCTTAGCTACAGTCTGAGTGTTTGATTTTTCTTTGTCATTCATAGCACAGGTGCAGCAGTGACCAGCGGCTCCCGGCTCAACTCTACGTCCTCCTCGTCCTCTGTGTCCACTGTCCCTACACTGTCCTCGGCGACAGAAAGCAGCCCGGAGACTTTGTTCTCCTCCTCCTCCTCCGGGCCAGTCGGCTGCTGCAGTTGACCATCACCCGTCCTTCTCACCTTCGCGATGTCTCTCCATCTGTTTTCAGACTGACTCGTTTCTTTTCGGGCATGGGAAAAAAGTTAGAGTAAGGTGGGAATCTTTAAAAGGCACCTTAAGAAGCTTTTACACCAAACCAGCGTTACTTTGGTTGCTTTTGGGGTCGGGGTTTGTTTGATTTAGTGTCAGCTGCATCTCCTTAATGCCATGTTGTTTATTTGTAACGGTTATACGGTAAGTTTATATTTGAAGATGCTTTAAGTTTCAGGATGGCTGCGAGCCAAGTTTAGCAGAATGTTGCATTGTGTTAAGGACTCGGTTCTTCCATTCTGTTACTCTTTTAGAATTGAATACAATGCATCTGGACTAAATTTCCAAAATATTTGTTTATTAAGCAAATATTACTTTAAAGGTTTTTTTTTTTTTTTTTTTCTGGAATGGTGTAATGCTGAGATCAGGTCATAATGCATTTATTCAGTTCTTTCACTATTTTACAAAACAAATATATTTATAATAGGTATTTTAACATACTTATTTTGTCCTCTGTTTTTTGGTTGATTTTGCTAAGGGACTTTATAAACGCAGCACCATTTTGTTTCACATCCATTTCTGTATGTGATCCATACTGTAAAGGTTTTAATGTTCAAATCTAAATGACAGTAAAGGGTAAATTCAAGGTTGTATAATTTTTTGGGGTCTTTAGTCCTTTGTACAGTTTGGCCCTGGAATGTTTCAAGGCTCTTGTATGGTGAAAAATTGTGGTGAATATTTAACATAGAACATTTGTGAAATTATTTACATTATCATGTCGTGTCTCTTAATGGCATTCTGGGTATTCAGTGCTCAAATGTGTCATTTGGACAATATCTATTGCTGTGCATTATGGGACTTTGTGAATGCACTGGGTATTTACCAGTAAGCTGTTGGTTATAATTCGAAACACAGGAAATACGGCGTGATTTCAGTGGAATGTCTGAGTAGCTTTATAGATATTGAAGTAAGTTATGATTCAAAATTATTTAAGAATGTAATGATTTATTCTGTAAACTTGTACTAAAAGCTGTCTTAGGCCGGTTTGGTTGTTGGTAACACAACATTAAGCTTCCATTAAATGACATTATTTATTACACATTGCTATGAGTAAACCATAAACTCCAGCATTAATAACTCATGGTTAATCAAATGAATAACACTTCTATTAATTAATGCTACTTTTATAACGGAATAAACCAAATACTCAACAACTTCATTCACTAATGTTCATTCCATCACTGAGTAAAATTAAGCCTACAATACTATTGGCAATGAGAACATCACCTTATTATGCTTGTAATTGTTAGCTGAGAAAACCCAGACTAAAATGAAGGGTGTAATATTTAAACTGCTAAACAATAAATGCTGGAATTGTTAATAATATGCTGAGGGTTATGGTTTGGTAATGTTGAATAAAGCTGTAAATAAGGTTCGTTAAGGGAAGCTTAAAGGAAATTGGTCTCCTTGCCCAAGTGCATCAAATCAAATCACACCTTAGTCTCCCGTAGCTAAGCATCTTACAGTTTGGCCTTGTAGGGAAATGTTCATTTAGTAATTAAAAAAAATATTGTTGATGTGTACATGTCAAGGCACCCAAGTCTTAGAAAACCTTTTGAGGTGCCCTTTTCGTTCAATTTATCTTTTGAATTTTGCAACCAATTTCCTTTAAAGGTGCATTCATCTATTCTAATCCAGTACACTTTTTTGTTAAATTAAGATATCTCCTCACAGTCTGCTAACTGTCTGCCCTGAAAAAAATAATCTGGTGTTTGTACACAGGCCTGGCTCTGTAGGTTTGATACAAACAGATTAGAGTGAGGCACACAACAATATTTCAGCCAATCAGCACCCTGAGCACAAACACCCTCTCTTGCTGATTGGCTGGAGAAAAGATGGGGTGGTGTTGGTGTTAATACCTTGGCAATGCTTGTCAATTAATTTGGGGGCGGAGCTTCTGAAGAAGCACTGGAGGGCGGTGTGTATTTTGTATTCTCCAGAATTGATGACTACACCTTTAATGAAGTGTTACATTATTATTATTATTATTATTATTATTATTATTATTATTGTTGTTGTTGTTGTTATTATTATCACATTTTTATAAAG
>JAQMYF010000021.1:18906095-18917989 GCA_030014195.1 Neosilurus mollespiculum
ATTATTATTATTATTATTATTATTATTATTATTATTATTGTTGTTGTTGTTGTTATTATTATCACATTTTTATAAAGGTGAATATTTTCATACATGTCAGCACAACTTGTGCTAGCCTTCAATAACCAACCTTTTTTGTCCTTTCAGTAACTATGTACCAGGTTAAAGTAATTGGCAAATCACTGACTAGACCTGTATGGCTACATTGCAACTAAACACAGCATGTCAATGCTATAATCCTAAACCTGAATTCAGTGGCGGTTTCCTTTTGGAGTTATTTTCGTGTTTCCTATGAAAGTGCCTGTGCCATTCAATTGCAAATAACTCATTAAAGAAAAATCAAAGTTGGAAATTCCAGAGCAGATCACAGTTCATATGATGGATGGAGTGTCTATTTTTTTAGCGGTATGTTCAGTTTGAACTGTCGGAGCAATAGTATGTCATGTGTACCATGAATAACACTTTGATTATGGTAGGATAGGTTTTAGCAGTATGTATAAATTAAAGTAGTTAACTTGTAAATTTTTGTGAATGATGGGTATTCATTCTTTGGAGTTCAAGGTTTGAAGAAAAGCTAATGTTGATGTGGTGGTGATGGTCTTTGACATGGTGATGTAGAATGTAATATGTCACGTTGTTAAGGGTTTATGTATGCGGCGACTGGCAGGAAACGGAATAGCAGATAATGCTGAATGGACGGCCAATAAATGTTCTGACTCTTGAATCATGCAACAGCACTCGTTTCTACATGTTTGCATTTAGCTTTTTGTTCTTTGTCATATTTTTGTTCTAAGTGCTCTTATATTTCGTTGGCCTTCTTTCTGAAGGCAGCATCTGATGAGTTTTGTTTTAATTAAATTTTAACTTTTGATGAATTTACTTTTCTTTTACTTCTTCGAATGTGATGGTGCTATTGCAGTTCTATCACATTACAATGACATGATAATTCTAATTAAAGTACACATTGATCAACTACCTCACTCCAAATTTCTACAACTTCTTGGATATTTAATTGCCCATCAGATGTCCAAGATGTGTTAATACAAATTCCATTATTTATTTATTTGAAAGTTTGTCAGTAGTGAAGAGTGTCGTTTTGTACAGTATGTATATTTCACGTAGAAGTAAAAGGACTGTAATGTAAATTTTTATTCTTTTTTTTTTTTTTTTTTAACAGTTCATGTGCAATACCCTCTGCTCTGTGTGCTTACATGTAATTGTATCTAGCTACAGTATGTTAGCTGTACTGTATGTTCCCAATGGTAGAGAGATGTTAGGTACTGTCAGTTCAGTTAAAAAAAATAATAAAATCCCTTAAAGCCTACTTCTCTGTAATTTTTGCTAGCAATACTGGCAATGCAAAATCCTTACTCTGTGTGCTTCTTCCTGCATACAGATTATAAGAAGTGCACTACTAGAATAAATGCACTGGGATCTCACAAGCCAATGTTAAAACGTACTGCAAATAAATACTTCTGTTGAACTTATGGATCTTTTTGTCTGATTCTCTAGTGGCAGAAACACAATCACAGTTGCTTACAGGACCTTTGTAAAAATGTATCTGTTATATCCACTACAGACTTCTGGCTTCACTGTGGTGGCTAGCTACATAACCACTTCATTATAGAGACCACCCATAAAATATGATACCTATATGACATTTCGATTTTTATTGTGATTCTATAAATATCCTAAGTTTACTTTTTTAAGATAATGTTTTTTCTGCATTTTTGCAACCTGCAACCATGTATCCAATTCTGCTGCCTGCAAACGTGTGAGTAGTTTAGAGGGCAGACCTGTAGGACTTATAGAGGAACAGTAATGTTACACCACCTTGAATTCAAACATATAAATTAAGTATATGATATATATATATATATATGAATTATTCACCATTATTTTCCACGTTTCCGTTTAATTGCACATATTTGCTTACAGATACATAGCACCACATTTACTTGTCAGTGATTCAAAATATCAATAACACTTAAGCACATTCAGATGGATTGTATATTAAACCCTATTTTGTTCAATCTTTCCTAAAAAGAAAAAAAAAAGAAGGGGGGGGTGTGTGTGTGTGTGTACGATAACGTTCTATAATTTGGTCAATTAAAATAAGAGATATTAGAAATACTCGGCACAAATCAACAAAACATCCATTTTAAATATGGATGTGTGTGTTGTATTTTTCATTTCTTGTTGTAATATATATTTATAAACACAGTCTGCTCCTTCATCAGGTATGGCAAAAAGAGCTCTCTCTTGCTATCATTTTCATAGGTGTTGTTACTAAAATATTACATCAGTGCCTGACTTGGACACATCCAACATTAAATATACACTTACTGCGCATCCCTGTAATTATTTTACACACTTTCAAATAAGTTTAAAATTCCCATCAATCAACCAACACAGTGAACACATTCTTATAACATTATATTAACCTCTAATCACTTTTTTAAATATCATAAAATCTGAGAATTTCACATGTATTATATGTCTTGTAACGTCCTTAACATCACAGTCCTTTCATTTTAATATAACTCACCACATGAAATGCTTCCAATATTCATTCCAAAGCTGTGAACTATTTTAGTCAAGCAAGTCAGGGACTGCAACCCCAGTTTCAAGAAAAGGTTGGGATGCTATATAAAATGTAAATAAACAGAATGCAATGATTTTCAACTCTCATAAACCCATATTATATTCACAATAGAAAAAAAAAATCAAATGATGAAAGTGCCCCTCCTTGAATCGCCATCTTACCGTGGTGGAGGGGTTTGCATGTCCTAATGATCCTGGGAGCTATGGGCATTATGGGCCTGGTAGGGTCACTGAAGGCAAACAGGTCCTAGGTGAAGGTCCAGACTAAGCGCGGTTTAGTAGACTCCTATGGATAGAGAAACTACTAGTACTTAGTCGTTGCTTGGACGAGGGTTACCAGGGTCCCCCAGGAGCCAGGTCTGGGGGAGGGGCTACAAGGCGAGCACCTGGTGGTCGGTCGAGCTTCAGCCCATGGAGCCCTGCCGGGCTTAGCACGAGTAGGAAACATGGGTCCAGCCTTCCATGGACCCACCAACTGTGGGAGGGGATATAGGGGTCGGGTGCTTTGTGAGTTGGGTGGCAGCTGAAGGCTTGGGTTCAGCTGGGGAAGGAGCCTGAGCTGGTGCTTGAAGTTGAGGGATACTGACTAGTTATAGTCAGACTCACCTCGACACATTGCTTGGGCTCTGGAACCACCCATTGTGAGAGGGGCTGGACCTTATTCTATTCTGAAGAGGGGTGAGGCAATGAGCCGGTGGGGGGATCCTTGTTGCTCCTCTCTTAGTGCCCACATCTTGGGGTTCTCCCCAGTTGACGAAAGGGTAGCTTTCTTCTGCCTTCGGGTGGGGGGACGGGTCCTGACTGTTGTTCATGCTTATGCACCTAATGACAGTTCAGAGTACTGTCCCTTTTTGTTCTGTAGAACCACCCTTTTGGAGTCTTTAGGGGGTGTGTTAGAGAGCACTTCAACGCCCATGTGGGCAAGGACAGTATGACCTGGAAGGGTGTGATTGGTAGGTACAGCCTCTCCGATCTGAACCCGAAAGTAACTATTGGTTGGCCTCAAAAAGTTTCTGGACCACCATCCAACTCCTCAGGAGGGGGAAGCAGTTCTTCACAAACACTGTTTGCAAAAGGCTGGAAAAGTAAGTGGTACTAAAAAGAAACATCTGGAAGAATATTTTGAAACGAATTTGGTTAATTGGCAACAGGACAGCAACATGACAAGGGCATCTGGGCAGAGGGTAACTGAAATAATTTCAGAAAAATGAACCTCAATGTAAAATTGCAAAGACTTATCTCATCATCTACAGTACATAATATAAAAAAAATTGTAAGAATCTGGAGAAATTTCTGTGTGCGAAGGACACAGCTGCAAATCAGTATTGGACCCCTGTGATCTTTGAGCTCCAGACGGCTCTGCGGTAAAAACAGGCATGATTCTATCATGGAAATCACTGCATGGGCTCAGGAATACTTCCAGAAATCAATGGTCTGTTAACATAATTTAAAATGAGCTAATAGTTTTCCATAAAATAGTGAAATGTCTGAGTTTCAACATTTTTTTTGTGTGTTTTCTATCTTCTATTGCGAATAGGTTTCTGTAACTTGATGGGATTTTTATGGGGTGGAGTGCCATGCCCAACCCCCAAACCTAAAGGACCAGGTTGGAACTGCCTGGAGCCTATAAGGCCCCCTCAGGTATAGCTTTCGGGGTCAGAGACACAGAAGCCCCATTACCACGACAAGGTAGACAGCACAAGGGGGGGCAGCCACATCCCTCACTCTGGGTCCAAGTGGATAAGCTAAGTTTGTGAAAAAGATATGGGTTTATGAGGTTTGCAAATCACTGCATTCTGTTTTTATTTATATTTTACACAGCGTCCAAACTTTTTTTTCTTGGGAATTGGGGTTGTACATTTTCATCAACTTCCACAAAGGCACTGTCATTACAATTCTTACTTTTTCCTTCCAGGGCAGAGGTCACATTTTATGTTCCCAAACCAAGTAATGCCAGCAATTTATATAGGCTTTGGTTGTGAATGGTCTTGTTGCATTAGTCGGTAAGCTGTCTCTTTACCTGGGCTAAAAGCCAGACAAAACAGCTATAAGTGTAAACAACTGGTTACATAGTGTAACATTACTGATAGGAATGGGCTACCCTAACATCCACAGTGATATGTTCGAGGCCTTGTTAAGTAAGACTTTGTCTCCATCCTTACATATTCTGTTTTCCTTAAGGTCCTGGTCAAGACAATCAAGGAACATGAGGTTAGAGAAATAGTCATGGAATAAACATGGAATTTCAGTCCACACCTTTCTCGAGAGACCTGAGGAAATGCAGAGACAGTACCGTCCACAGTTACCACAGACTGGTTTGTGGATGATTTCCATCACGTCCTCAACATACAGTATACCAACTAAATGTCACTTGTTCTAGTTCCAAGCGCCAGGTCCCCGAGCGTAGAAAAGAAGTCCTCCATTTCTTTTTCCAAGAGTCGATTACGGTTTTCGGCATCCTCCCTGGCCCTTTCAGAGTTCCGCAGTTTAATTTCCAGCATTCTTTGTTTCTTTCTTTCTTGTTCCATATCATGCTCTAATCTTTCCATCTGGCCATGAAGCAGTGCACTTGACTCTTCTAGCCTGCAAAGTGAGGAAAAGAGAATCAAGGAAACTTTGATACAATATGTAATTATTAAAGACAAGAAGAGTAAGTGTTTTACTTATTTAGGTATACAGTTATGAATGACACTTTAAAAGTGTAGGACTTACTTGTTGATTCTGGTTTCATAAACCAGTTTTTGACTTTTCAGTTCCTCTTTTAGTGCTGCTACCACACTGACCAGTGTTGAGGAGCTTTCATCGGTATCCTCGACCATGAGTGTGATAACTGGCACTGTGCTTTGTAAGTTGGCTTCATTGCTGCATGTTGACACCATATTGCTGCTAGCATCCTCTTGGTCTATGTAGTTTACTTCATCCACAGTTGGTTCCGGATCTACCGAATTTTCATCTGACTCTGTCCTGGTGTCTACCTCAATGTTGTCACTGCTGGACACTGAGATCTCACAAGATAAACTGGACCACTGTGTGCTGTCTACACTGGGAACACTCCCAGGGCTTGAAGAGTATGTGACATTGTCATACGTTGACAGTCTTTGGGATGACCCAGAATCCTTTGCACGTTCACCTGTAGAAGTACGACGGTGTCCTCTTAATGAAGAGAGTCCGTTCATGAGCCAGTTTCCACTGGAGACATTGGTGGTGTCTGTTGATGGACTGGCAGTTTTGGCAGGTTGTGGTCGCGGTGATGAACCTTTAAAAGTATATTTCCAAGAAGGTAAAGTTTTGGCTTGCTTGCTTGGACTGATGGCTGTCTCCACCTTTCCTTGAGAGACTGATTTCGGAGATGGGCCTGCTGGGATGCCATCCAGAGACGAGGTGCTACTGCTGCTGGGGTTCTCACTAGTGTTGGGGTTTTTTCCAGATGGTGTCAGGCTTTGTAGGTCTTCTTCAGAGATCCAGCCGACCAGGTTGGATTGCTGGTGGAGCTGGCACTGAGATTTCGCTTCCAAGGGGACTTCAGGTGCTTCAGACTCTTGATCAGGATACAACTGATCATGCTTGCTGATGAGGACAGTCATGAGATGCTGGACCAGGGAGGTTCCTGTGGAAAAAGTGAAGCTGTGGTGCAATTTAGAAAGCCAATTAATTTATTTTTTTGAGTTGATGACCATAACATACCTTCCATTATAGCTACAGGGTCCTCCATTTTAGGACGGAGAATGTTTGGTCCAAACACAGTGGCCAAGTTCTGTACACTCATTTTGTTTTCACCAGAATGTGATTGTACTTCATCGAGGAACCTAAAAATTTAGATACAAGAAATATTTTACTTGGGTGAGGAGGAAATGTGGTTCAGTATTGTAGTTAGCTGCTAAATCCAGTACTATGGACATACTTGCAAATATATTTTAAGAGGTTGTAATTGGCTGAGGGAAGAGTCTTCACTTGCTGCCCTAATTCTTGCAGTCCCTGTGAATAGTGGTGACACAAAAGGTAAACATACCACCTTGATTAAAACTATGTTGCATCATAAGGTTAATTTCATCTAAGCAGCTGTGGTAGCAGTGTGTACAAAATACCACAAACATCCATGCTTTGCAGCTACTTGTTTTGCTAGCAGGGGACAAAATTAGCAGATCATTACTAATAATGATGTACCTCCTCTTCATCTTTGGCCAGCAGATGAGCGCAAGTAAGAAAGTCCTCATACTTGCAGAAAGGGATGACTGGCTCAGGCAGCTCTCTAAGGTACAGCTTCAGCAGGGAAGCCACAGTGTGGACATCAGTGTTACTGCAAAAGGTTAAAGTGTTAGTCCTGATAGTTCATTGATCTGTCCAACATAAGGAACAGTTTTATCATGACTCAGACTGGGTGTGAGGGGGAAATATAGCCGGCTTGGGATGCCTATGATAAATCATAGTTACGCATTTTGTTGCAGGCTGTATAAATACGTCCATTTAGCCTTCCTATATCTCTTGCTATATCCTCTTGTGTTACAAAGTAATACTACTTACCCTTTACGGCGTTCACTTCTGTTTACTTGCAGGAAAAAAAAAACCCTATTATTTATGAATTTGTCAAATTGCTTAATCCAACTAAGGTTACGATGAGGCTGGAGTTTATCTCAGCCAACTCTGGGCGAAGGTGTGGTACACCATATACTGCTTGCCAGTCCATTGCAGGGCCAACACACACACTACTGTGGGGAAACCCAGGCAAGTATGCCTGAACACGACACTGAAACAAGCCCAGGACTTGAACTCAGGACTTTCTTACTGTGAGACGGATGTGCTAACCACTTCACCACCACGCGTCCCCAAAACAAAATATACTTCTAAAATTCCAGAATAAATTCAGTGAGGTCTCTTTGAGTGAGATTTTATGGTGGAACAATGAAGTTTCTAGTTACTCTTCATACTGATTGCAGCCCAAACCCATGTTCTGGACCTAATCATGGACCACCCAATTATGATAGACAATGCCACAAATGTCAGAAAGGGCTGTAATTAGGTTTAATTCCCTTTTATTATAATACATACATGCACTATCCCATTAACACAGACCATATTGTTATATTTATTTGCAATCCAACAGTAAATTTCATTTTAAAATGCTCAACATAATTTCATGCCAGTTATTGGTGACATGCACAGTATTAGGTAATGCAGACACATAAATTCTGGCATGTGAAAAAGGAGATAATTTACACAAATCCTGTACCTGTCAAACTGAGGTTTCTCTCCACAGTCAAAAGCATCCTGAAGCTCCTTCACCAGGTTTGCCTGGCCTGGCATCCTGAACAGACCTTCCTCATCGAGCCCACGCTCCCTAATAAAGTTTACACATTGCTCGACTAACAGTGGGGCAAGTCGAACACCAAATTTCTTTTCAGACTGAACAGTGTCTTCCAGGCCTTGTCCAAAAATTCCTGTCAAAAATAGTACAAAGCAGAAGCCAGCCTATGCTATTACATTTGCAGTTAAATTTAAAGAATCACACGAACGCGCGCATACACTTCTATTTTCATGCACATTTGGAAAATTTGACTAATACATATATGTTAAGTCTTTAGTATAATATGTTTTTGTAATGCACATATAATGTTAAGGCCTCATTTAAACAGGATTTAAAAACATTTGAAAAAATCTTTCCAAAAACCTGTTCTTCTCCTTCTGAAGTCCAGAGAACACTTCCGATGATACAGCTGATATGCAGCACAATCACAGTTATCAAGTACCGGACAAAAATCATAGTAGTTCAAAGAAGAACATGAACTACAAAAGGAGACCTGTTTTTCAGGAATAAGAAATGGCATGTTTTTGATTTTCTTGAACATCTGGTCATTGGTATCCCATTCCTGTGTCGCGCAGTGCTCGTCTCTATGACTGAGATAGAAATAGCATGTAGGCACTTTGATAGAGTTGGTTCTATTTGAGCTTAAACAGAAGACAACAAGTTTTAAACAGAAAAATTTGCAAAAAAAAAAACCTGAAAAAGGCTTAGAGATCTTAATCCTTTTTATGGAGAGTGCCAGGTTATTCCTTTAAGGAATATCAGCCGCCGGCTCATGAGCACCACGTCATCAGTGCTATTTCTGCAGTGGAGAAGTCAGCAACATTCCTGTCACTTGGTGGTAAGACAATATCTTTCTAGTCCTACTTGGAATGTATGCTATAGTCTACATAAAATCTACGTTTTAATGTATTATTATTATTATTATTATTGTTGTTGTTATTATTATTATTATTATTATTAATAATAATAATAATAATAATAATAATAATAATTATAATAATATTGTTGTTGTTATTGTAGGTTATTATTTTATATATAAGATATTATATACATGGGGCGGCATGGTGGCGCAGTGGTTAGCACGTCCACCTCACATCAAGAAGATTCCGGGTTCGATTCCTGGGCTCAGGCATTTCTGTGTGGAGTTCTCCCCGTGCTTGAGTGGATTTCCTTTGGGTACTCCGGTTTCCTCCCACAGTCCAAAAACATGCACAGTGTAGGCTAATTGGCTGTTTCAAATTGCCCCTTTCTGTTTCAAATTCTCCTCTTCCGATGTTATCACCTGAGTTGTAGAACTCCTTGTACAAAACAGACCTCCGGTCATGGCTACCCCCATCACACTCCTGTACAGGAGTAAGTGAATGGTTTCAAAGACATTGTCGCTGATTGCATTTTATTTGGAAAGTTCTTTTTGTGCAGTGTTATTTGTTTGTGCCTTCCTGTGACATTCACTAATAAGTTTAGATATAAAGAATACAGAAATGAAGAAACATTGAAATTCTAGTGTTTCTTCACCAGATGAAAGTGTACACTTTTGGTGTTCCTGTTCATTCTTACTGACTGTATGACTGGAGGAGAAATCACGTTTCTGCCATCTATGCTGCTGTTAACAGGAGTCTCACTGTGGAGTTTGATTTATAGGGTTTTATAGCTTGACTATAGCAGAATAAAAGAAGATATGGTGTAGTAATTGTAGAAATATAAGTTGGGTAGTTAGGGTGTCTTTGCGAGTCCTAAAAATATTATTTGACAGGAGTGTGGAGTGGATTTAAGCAGAATATCTCCTGTGAGAAATTTTCAAATGAATGATTACTGAAAACAGGGATTTTTATTCATTGCAAGGCACATGTGAAGCATACCGTATGAAGTTTTTCCAGAAACTCAGGTATCTGCCTTGTTCACATGAGTGGGTTTCCTCCCACAGTCCAAAGACATGTATTTTAGATCAACTCTCTACACTAAATTGCCCTTGTCTGTGAATGTGAGTATGAATGGTGGTTTGTCTCTGTGTTGCCCTGCAACTGATTGATGACCTGCTCACGGTGTTCTCCGCCTCTTACCTGAAATCAGTCTGATAAGCAGTATCAATTTTCATTACATATAAAATTATGTTGTGTATGCATGCCATTCTATAAACACAAACTCTGCGGTACACATATCAAACAGTGCAAACTCATCTATGCACAAGCTTTAATTTCCACATTGTCAGGATATTATAATTAGATGTGAGTCTTTCAGGGAAGACTTGTGTCAACTGCAAAGCTTATTTCAACTTGCACTGAAAAACCTTTAGATTAAAATAATGGCAAAGTGCATCGTTTTCGATGGGATACCCCAAACACTGATTTAATCCAAAAATAAAATAGTAGGTGAACACTGGTATTGTGTAATGAAGATTCTATGAATTACAGATGTAGGAGGAGTTGTAAATTAACAGTGGTAATCCCTTTGTGAAGTAGTGACAAAGTGCATGCTTTTTTTCCCTGAAAAAATCAATAATAAAACAAGGGGGCAGCACGGTAGCATTGTGGTTAGCACATCTGCCTCACAGCAAGAAGGTCTTGGGTTCGAGTCCCAGGGCATTTCTGTGTGGAGTTTGCATGTTCTCCTGGGCTTGAGTGGGCTTTCTCAAGGTACTCTGGTTTCCTCTCACAGTTCAAAGACATGCATTAGACCAATGTTCGAAATTGCCCTTTGGTGTGAGTGAGAGTGTAAATGGTCATGTTTCTGCACTGCAATGGTATGGCGAGCTGTTCAGGGTGTACCAGCAAATAAGTGATGAGAGAGTAAACATAATGTGCACATGAATGGATCATATTAAAGTTACTGACTAAGCTTAGTTAAATTCCATTGATTCAGGAGGATTTTGGTTGCCACCCCCTTCCATTGAAACAACAATTTTTCAGAAAAAATTAATTTTTAGCAAAAAAATAAATATATAGTGCGCATCTATGGATTGTTAAAGTTAGTGACCAAGTCTTGTTGAATTGCAGTGAGGAGTTTTGGAAAGAGAGAAAGGTCCCGCCTCTTGCCTGTTTTAAAAAACAAACAAACAAACAAACAAAAACAAACAAAAAAAACAAACAAAACCGAAAAGCCTAAATATATGGTGCATATTTACGGGATATAACAATGTATCAATGTCACTCACAGCTCACCACAGGCACAAAGACATTCACATTTATGGGCAAACAAAAATATCCAATTTGCCTAATGTGTATGTCTTCGAGCTGAGGGAGGAAACCAGGGCACTTGGAAGAAACCTGCACAAACACAAGGAGAACGTGGAAACTTTACAAAGAAATGCCCTCGCCGGGCATGGAGCTCGAACCCAGGACCTTCTTTCTGTGAGGCAGATGTGTTAAGCAGTACACCACCATGCCTTCCTTACCCTAATTTTTATTTTATTTATTTATTATTTTTTATTTTAGTGTGTGTTTGGGAATGATTATAAATGATACCTCTATAACTGGAGGAGAGCTTTGCACTTAAATCCAAGGTAATTGTTTTTTCTTCTTTAGCCCGTCCTGAGATACAGGGTTGTTGTGCAGTTATAAAGACCAGATAATTGTGACTAGGGAAGCAGGTTAACCAGCCATGCTGTTTTGGATTGCCAGTACCCTTTCCACCAGGTATTTACCTCCTCCTAAAGGAGCCCATATGACTCGTCTGATTGCTTTGACCCAGTCGTCCATATCATTCTGGGAGTTGGCCATAAGCACAAAGGTCTCATGGCTCACAGGAGGCTTGTCCTTCTCACCAGCTGCACCTGGGAAATCAAAAAATAAAAACAGAATATGAGTGAATGGCAGTACGGTCATTATATTACACTTTAATTTCTGATATCCTTATCATATGACACATTTAACTACTGTTCCGTTTACCTAATGAGACATTAAAATATCCTCTTTATTATTTACATAGAGTTTGATTTTTCACCAGCAGATGGCTCTGATGACCACGCAAAAGTTTGCAACACTCTACCTAT
>JAQMYF010000021.1:18928574-18939860 GCA_030014195.1 Neosilurus mollespiculum
TATATTATATTATATTATATTATATTATATTATATTATATTATATTATATTATATTATATTATATTATATTATATTGACTATACTGCTATATACAGATGTATTATGATATATTTAAGTTTTTTATATAATTTTGTTAGACACACACTGCAAACAACTGCCAAATTTCTTTTATATGTTAAAATACATGACCAATAAAGCTTTTTGAGTTTCATCTAAAAAGTGTTTGATGACTTCACTAATTCATTTATATCCAGCAACTAATTTCTCCCGGTCAGGATTAGGGTAGATCTGAGAATACTGGATATGAGGCCAGAGCACAGCATTAATGTTAATTAAGTAAAAAAAATGGATTAAACAAACAAACAAATAAAATAAAAAAATATTTTTTTTGTATGTTTGTTTTATTTATTTTACTATTTTTTTATGAATTTTTGAGCATATTACATTAATCTAAAAAAAAAAAAAAAATCCAAATACATTTAAAATCACACTAAAGCAGATATCATTTAAAAAAGTTACAATATAGGGTGCCTACACAGAGCATGTTTATCTCTCGATCTCTCTCTGTCTAGATCTCTCTCTCTCTCTATCTATCTATCTATCTATCTATCTATCTATCTATCTATCTATCTATCTATCTATCTATCTATCGATCGATCGATCTATATACAACCAATTTGTCAAGTTGCCTTAGTGTCAGAATTATTGGAACAATGAAGAAAAAGAACAGAAAATATTAATCCCTAAAACATGTGGTATGTTCTCTCTCTGAATTTGAATAAATATATAAATTTTAGATTTTAATACTGTTCCTAAACATATAAAATATAAGCAATAATAAGGTATTTTAAATTAAACACTACTCTTGAATACATCTAATGTCCAAGGAGATCTGTGCAGTCCTTGGGCCATCAGTCACTATGCTGTAAACACCTCTGTAAATATCATGAGATATATTAACTATACCTTGTAGTGTTTTTCTCCTTCTTTGCTTGCAGCAGTTATGCCCCATGATGTGCTGAGAGAAGACCTGTCACAGTGATTCATCTGGATCATGCCAGTCACACCCGACCATAAATTAAACTAGCTTAGGGGAAATCATTTGGATCTTTTTGTGCTAAATACGTTTTCATACAAGTCAAGCATCAAGTGTTCATTTACAAGCCATTACACACATTAATGGATTAGCTAATTTATTAGGCTCAAAAACTTTCTTAGCTTCATTTACTCTATTCTCCCTCTACATGAAAAAAAAAAAAAATCCGTTCCATCAATCCTTTACCAAGCGCATATTCAAAAAAAAAAAAAAAAAAGGCAGACCGATAAATCCATGAGTATTTGGCTGGACGAGGTGCAGTCTTTTGCTGAAGCGCTCCTGCTTCTCTGCTGAGTGAGTACTGAACGCCGTAAGCAGATGCGTCAGTGTCACAGTTACACTCTTTATGTTATAAGCCTGCATTTTGAGGGAAATTCCCATCAGCCTGCAGGCTTATCCCACTGGTTTCACCACACTCTCGTCACTAGCACCACAGTAATGAGCAGTGCCATTGTTGCTTATATTCTATGCATATCAATGAATCCCCCTCTGCCGAGCTTCTGCTTCACATCCATGTAAAATCTAACTTTTAGAAACATAACCCAGATCATTGTGCATAGCGAACATCTTCCAAATAAATGTTTTTAACTGAAAAAGGAGTTTCAGTAGATTATGATCTCTTTCTACATTTACATTTGTGGCATTTGACAGACACCCTTATCCAGAGTGACTTAAATTTACTTTACAACTGAGGGTTAAGGGCCTTGCTCAAGGGCCCAACAGTGGCAGCTTGGTGGTGCTGGGGTTTGAACCCCCAACCTTTAGATCAGTAATGCTGAGCCTTAAACCTTAGTCACATCACCATTTCCCCTGAAATATCTACAGTTTTATGTTATTTTGTATTTGAATTTGATCAGAAGAATCTGGGTAACCTAGTTTAACTAGTATACTAAAGGGCATTTACATTAGGGGAACAACTGCTTCTAATTTGCAGAGGTGGAAATAAGGGCATGTCAATAAAGAAAACGTGTACGAGATGATGCTGACCAATTTAGTAACTTCATCCTACTGCAGTAATTATGCGTTTTAGCTTGCTTGTGCCTCATTGGACATTCTCAACCAACCCAGGTATAAATGTAAATGTGAACTGTTGCCACTGCAATGGTCTGGCGGTCTTTTTAGGTGAGCTTTACCCTGTTTTCTCCGTTAGTCAGCAGGGATCAGCTCCAGCCTCTCTGTGACCATAAAAAAAAGGTAAAGCGGCTCAGAAAACAAAGCGAAATGAAATTAAAATGATCCAATTACTATGGCTGCTTGAAATACTGTACAAAATAATATGAAATGAGTGTACATTACTTAACATACAGTACTGTGGAAAGGTTTTAGGTACATGCAAAGGAATGGTGTAGAACAAAGATCCCTTATATTTACATATAAATAATTTACATATAAAGACCTCTGTATAAAAATGATATAAAGCACAGTAAAGAGTAATAAATGAAACTACTTCAGTATTAGGTGTGATGACTTTTTGCTTTACAAATAGAATAGCATCAGGTATTTCACAAGTACAGTATCTACCGAGTATCTTAGAGAACCAGCCCTAGTTCTTCTGGAAATGTTGACTGTCACACTTGATTCTTTATTTGCATGCAAATCACAGCAGCCTTCATTATATTTTTGTCTGAAAAGTCGTCTCTTATACATAATATGCTGCTTTCTTTATTGACATACTGTACTAACATTTTTTAAATCTAGCATTTATTTTGTGCTGGAAAACTAATGTTTGGAATTCTGTGTTTTTATACTAACTTATAAAAAAAATCTATAGCAAAATTTATATTGAAAAAAAAATGGGTGATTTTTGCACACTACTGCATTACAGTTGCCTAAGTTAGTACTCTAATAAATAATAGTACTTCAAGCTGAAACTGGGGTTGATAATCTGGAAAGGTAGCATAATTTAAGAGTAGCATCCGTTTTTTTTATAGTACCATTATAATATGTATAAAGCTGGGCTTGGTACATGTGCCATTTTGGTAGATGTGGTGGTAAAGTAAGAAGTTGGTAATGTTAACCAATCTGTAAAAAGAGAATAGCAGTAAAATTTTGTGCTGTATTTTTTTAGTTTGGAAGAACAGAATATCTATATGTATGTAATGACTGAAGCCATTTAAACTGATGGAATGTGAGTATCGCCAGGGCATAATTTTAGCAACATCAATGCTTTAGTTTCAATTGACTTTGTTTCAGAGAGTGAAAATGAGATTTACTCGCTGAAGCATTGGGGGAACTACATGTATTCTCTTTCAAATATCACAGCACATTTAATCGTTCCTTGAGGTTTGTACTGTGTATTCCATCAGGACTACTTTATCAAGTGAAATTTCATACCTTATTCTACATTAACATAAAAAAAAAACAAAAAAAACAAAACAAAAAAACAAGCCAATTCGTTTTGAATCATAAAGGCAAAAATCAATTTATTATAATGAACCTCATCTATTCGTTCATTTTTTAAGCTGCTTAATCCTACTAAGGTGGCGGGGAGACTGGCTCCCATCTCAGCCGACTCCCAGCTTTCCAGACCATTGCAGGGCCAACACACACAACCATTCACACCCACACCTAGGGGCGATTTGCAACAGCTCATTAGCCTACTATGCAGGTTTTTGGACTGTGGGAGGAAACCGGAGTACCCAGAAGAATCCCACGCAAGCACAAGGAGAACATGCAAACTCCATAGAAAGGATGTAAGGCGAATGTGCTAACCACTACACACACAACTACATCAATTACACACATTCTTAATTCTGTTTATGTGGGGTGTCTCTTATGTCATACGTTGAACCCAGGCTAAGCCTATAGGAGAGCATCACCTTCACCCAAGAAATGATAACAAAATATCATTATGTACACACATTTTTGTAAGTTTTTTTAATGGCACCCGGTTTAATTAACTGTATACATCTTGTGTGTAACACCAAAAGTCAGACAGATTTTGGACCCTCTGTACCGTCAGATTTCAGATGTTTCTGACAAGAACTGCACACCTATTGCGTGTAACAATGGAGGTCAGAAGTTTTCATATTGGCTGCATCTGGTAGAATTGTGGACACCTTTGCACAACACCAGACATCAGACAGATTGCAGATTTAACAGTACTGTCAGATCCTAGACGTTCCTATCAATGTTTGCTTCAGTCACAGGTTTACTATTATGGACAATTAGTCAACACTTTTTTTCCACCAAACAGAGTATAATGACTTATACAATAGCCCTTTAAAAATTTGCCCTGTGATGGCCTAGCGAGCTGTCCAGGGTGTACTCTGCCCTCGCCCAGAGTCGGCTGAGATGGGCGCCAGCCTCCCCGTGACTCTAATTAGGGTCATCAACCCTCATTAGCAAAAGAACGATGAACGAACCTTTAAAAATTGTTGTTAAGTAATGTAAATACCTTTTAGTTAAAATGTTACACAGGTTAATTATTTTTCTCACCTGGAACAATTTCAAATAGATATCGGCCAGCTTCTTCAGGATTAGCCATAGACTCATTCACTTGGCTTCCCTTGAGTGAGATGCAACCCTGCATGGATGAAAAAAATATAGTAGTATTTAGGGATGGGAATCACCAGGGACCATCTGCTATGATATTATGACAATACCTAGGTGCTGGTTTGATACTGTAGTATATAATTATGCTGATTCCATATGACATTTTTTGTTATGACTTTAAAACCTTGAATAAATAAAATAAAAACAATACTCATACCTTTTAAATTCTAACTGAATTAAACAGTAATTAAACATCCTCAGAACATCTCAATGTTCTCTTTTCCCTCTCAAAAACCGAGAGCAACATTTAAAGTAAACCAAATTACTTCAAATACAATTAATAATTCTTTTTTTAGAGCCAGTGCAGCGATACATGATTGAAAAGAACTGAAAAATACTTAATTAAATCGATTTTTTCCCCCCATCTCAGTCTTCTCCAGCACATCCCAAACACTTTGAATAGGGTTAAGATCAGGACACAGTGGTGCCAGTTCATGTGTGAAAATGATTCCTCGTGCTCCCTGAGCCACTCTTTTATTATTTCAGCCCTATATTTCATATCCGTGCCATCAGGGAAGAAAAGGCTTACTGATGTGATAACCTGCTCATTCAGTTCATTCAGGTCATCAGCTGACTTCATTTTAATGCTGCTAAGCCTCGACCTGACCAACTGAAGCAACGATTTCATGGTAATTATATGTTGTAATCAAGGCTAAATGCGGTTCAACAAAATATGAGTGTGCATGACTTTTTTTTTTTTTTCTCCCCTGGTCAATGTATATCAAACTATGATTTATATTCTATAATTGTTCCTGGTTAGAGTCACAGTTAATCTGCAACCTAACCGAGGAACTCTATACATGAGGCACAAATTCATTCATTCATTCAATTTCTGAACTGCTTAATCCTAATTAGGGTCGCGGGGAGGCTGGTGCCCATCTCAGCAAACTCTGGCCGGGGGCAGAGTACACCCTGGACAGCTTGCCAGGCCATCGCAGGGCAGAAACACCAGAAATTCCTTCCTAAAACATACACTTTATCTAAAGCATGACAGACATAAATTTGAGCATAAAGTCAATCAGTATAAGGTAAAACAGCTGCTCAAGGGCCCACTCGTAGCTCTCTTGCTGTCCAAGGATTATAACTTACAAACATACAGTCGGACCATAAGCTAGCACTGTGGAAAATTGCTTTGTATGCATTCAACTGTATCTTGTTGATTAGAGGTCTATTTACAATTTTAAATCCTTGCAGATTAGATAAAATAGGTGCAGCAGCAGTATTGAGGATGGCTCATCCTCTGACTTCTTTTATCACAGCATGTAATTTGCCTGCACAGCTCACCACTTAGAATTAATTAAAGGCCGGAAAACAGACTGGTTTGACATTTACACACACGCCCTGGTAAGTGAAGCTTTTGTGACTGGTAGATTATTGACAGGCTCTGATGAGAAGAGCTGTCTATCATACACTTCAGGCAGAAAGACTGAATTGCTTTAAAAAAAAAACAAATGGTATTGATTGGGCCACAGAACACCAGCAGTAGTTAAGGTCTATATTTGTATTCTGAGGAAAATGTCAATCTTGTGGGATGGAAATGGTGATGGGCATGTTCAACCCGCTGTCTGAAGCCAAATCACTCAATTTAAACGTGTGGTGGATGTATTCCAGCAGTGACAGCTCCTTATGAACTACATACTGTATATTGTGAATAGCCACTATGCCACATAGTATAGTGTGTCATAGTTAACAATTATGCACCGAAGACGAGGTGGATATCGTTGAATCGAATAGGGGATTATTCAAGTCAGCGACATCCACTGAGAGTGAGGTTATTATTTTAGTATATACTATTGTTTTAACAGAAAAGAAGCACACTAAAACAAGATTTATAAAAAAAAAAAAAAATTAAAACCAGGATGGATGCAATGGCTTGAGGGCACTGACAAGCAGCTATCTCTTTAACTCTCTTTACGGTGTCTCTTCAACTCTCTTTTAGAGTTTTCGTACATACAACGCAAAAACAATGAAAAGCAAACTTAAATGAGATTTCTACAGTTTATATTTCCATATTTTAACCATGACACTGGGCAGCATGATGGTGTATGGTTCCTCCAGGTACTCAGGGTTCCTTTCACAGTCCAAAGGCATGCACGTTGGATATTCTCAAATTGGCCCTAGGTGCAAATGTGAGTGTAAACGGATGTCTGTGTTTGCCCTGTGACACACTGTTGAGGTGTTCAGGGTGTACACTGCCTTTGCCCAGATTGGCCGAAATCCAAGTCTCACCGTAACACTAATAAAGGATAAAATGATTTGAACTCTGGATGAATAAGGGTACACCCTGAACAGCTCGCCAGTCCATCGCCAATTTACTGCAGAACCAACACACTCACACACTCACACCTGGGGGAAATTTGAACAGCTAATTAGCCCGAGGTGCATGTATTTAGACTGTTGGAGGAAATCGGAGTACCCAGAGGAAACACGTGTTAATCACATGTAAGCATGGGGAGAACATGCACACTCCACACAGTAACACCTTGCCAAGGCAAGAACTCAAACGCAGGACCTTCTTGCTGTGAGGCGGACGTGCTAACTACTATGCCACCATGACGCCCCATACAAATTGGTACAGATTGGTTAGATTGTTACAGTGCATGATAACACACAGCCTTGCTAGATAAGTAAGCCATCTTTGAATCTTATATAATTGTATTTTTGGATATCTAATATAATTATAAAGATTCCCATTATCCATTTTATCCCTCACTATTTCAGAATTTTATTTTTTTAATTGTATTGCTTTTTATGTTTCTGTGTAATATAAACTAAAACAATTATCCTTTTCAGGCTTGGTGGATGTCACCAAATTGAATAGCCTCCTCAGTGTTCTTTCTCGTCATCCACTTCGCCTTCGTGAATAATTTTTAATTACAGCCTAGTCTCAAGAAATGCTCAGCAGCCCTTAACTTGGCTAAATGTATTTATAATCAAGTACCTGCGGCTTTGTTTCCTCCTCGTCCTTGTAGAAATAGAGATAATCCGAGCGCAGCACGAACCAACGTAGCTGCCAGTTCTTCATGATGCTTCGCTGCTTTTTGAGCCAGCCTGCCTTCAGAACGCCCTCATGGAGGGCTGGAGATGTAGAACCACCCGAGGCATGGCTCACCTCACCCATCACCATGCTCTTTGACCTGGCTGTAGGTAAAGACAACACACATCCGCCAACCTGATGATTCATCCTCAACTTAAAGTTTTAATGTTTGTTTTATGCAGGTGAAGATTACATTTACTCATTTTCTATCATTAAACATTATCTGTCACAAAAACAGTACCTGTCACAAAAGTATATTTTGAATTCACATGTATTATGTGATTAATAACATATTATTAATAACATAATAAATGTTTTAATAATTTAGTGATGCATATTAATAACAGATGATATTAATATTATCATATTTTGAAGCTCCTGCAACAAACAACATATGAAACAAAGAAAAAAACTTATTCAAGTCAAATAACTTATTGTTTACAGTGTTTATTTATAATTATAATATGTTTTTATCAGTTGCGGGCTGTCAGGGCCAGCAAGGCCTTCTCTGACCTACATTTACAATAAGACCTCATTTCATAGCGTGTCTCTTGGCTGCACTGATTCCAGTACGGGTGCGTGGATGTTAGATTTTTTTGTCCAATCAGATTTCACCCTCTATGTGCTGCCATGTCAATCTCACCCGCCCAGAGCCTTCAGAATCAGTAGTGCTGGCCAATGTCCCTTAAACTATATTAGCGATGGGGTTGTTTATTTAACCAGTCAGATTTCAAATTCGCCTCACAGGGCCAGCTGGCCCACAATAACATCAGCATTTTTCTGTCCTCTGATTGGTTGGTCGGAGCAAAACTGTTCAACAAGCCAAGTTCGGATTGTGTCTATAAATAATCAGCATCTCTGGTGAGTATAATGTATTTTATAAAAATTTGTAATGTTTTTGTCATGTTATTAGATAAATATTGATTCTGAACCCTTTATCACCGAGCCATTACATTTATGCTTGTTACATTTGGCTGAGCGCCAGATATACCGACAGCTGTTACATAATGCTAAAGGGTAAACTGGGTTTCTTGCTTCAGTAATAATGGTATTCACCCCCAATACGCGAAATGCCTCTCTCTCTCTCTAATTCCCGTTTTTGTTATATTATGTTTTTGTATATTATCAAAATCAGAATCAGAATCAGAATCACTGATGGTATATATAAATGCAATGTGATGGTGGTATTAGGAGGTGGATTAGGTCCGTTAAGTCCCCACTAATGGCCCAGGTACCAAATGCACGGTCTGACACTGCTTTTTGTAGTTTTGAATACCACACAGCAAGAAGTAAGTTCACAGAAATTGCAACAAAAAAGAATGATAGGGTCGTTTCATATGAAAAAAAAAAGCTGCAATGACTTTCACTGTCCCTTAATCTGATGTTCAACAATATATTGTAATACATTGCCTCTTTCATTCATTCATTTTCTGAACCACTTAATCCTATTTAGGGTTGCGGGGAGGCTGGCGCCCATCTCAGCCCTCTCTGGGCGAGGGCAGCGTTGCACCCTGGACAGCTCGCTAGGCCATCGCAGTTGCCTCTTTCAGGTTTCCATAAATACACATTTGTGAGACCGTGTTGAATACCCAGATGTGCATCTAAAATGTGTGTTAGTTACACTGGTCTACAGCCAAAATCCTTCTGAAATAAATATAGTAAAGTTTCCTAATTTTGGGCCACTGGGAATGAAACGTTGAAAATGTTTAAAATTGTTGATTGGCTCTAGTTTTTAAGATATGGTACTGGGTCAGCATATATGACCCTGACTTAGGAATCATGAATGATGGGCGAGTTATAAACTGAAAGGATCTGAATTTAAATCAGAAGTCACTAAATACATCTTTGAATAAACTTTAGGTAAATAGGTTCAATGCCGGTACATTTATTATGATAATAATCATCAACGATTGGGTTTGAAAATTACTTTTATTCCTTCTTTTTAGGCAAAACAATAAATGATGAAATCTGAAGCTGGTATTGTAAATAAATAAATGATATGCATTGCATCATATTCTTCCTAGAAGTCATGAATGATGCAACGTTAACTCCGTTAACTTAACTTCCATCACACTGCTGAACAGATTGCACTATATCATCTCTAGAAACCATATGCATGTAGAACAATTACAGAACGATTACAGAAACACATCAGCAGCATATGTAAGTACTGTGTATTTACTGGGTGTTTAAACTCATATACTGCACAGTAAAGTAAAAACTACACTTTGCAAAGGTTTTTAAAATATTTATTCACAGTTTTAGTATATACTATGCTGAAATTCAGAAAAAACCTAATTAGATTGCTTTATAGACTGGTTTACTTTTTCTTTTTTAGAGTGGGACAATAATGATGCTCCAAGTGCCCATGACAAAGTGTGAGTGTCCGTCATTTTGATTATCTTGTCAGAATTGTATTTTAATGTATTGTAACGCCCTGATGGTAGATCAATATGTGTTATTAATGTGTAGTACATACTAATCAATGTTATTCACTTCAAAGCTGATTGGTTTATACCTGCCTCCTTCACTTATTAATTTATTTGTTCATTTTCTGGACCGCTTCATCCTACTAGGGTTCCCACCTTTGGCCGATGGTGGGAGTGCAGTGGTACACCCCGAACGACTCACCAGACCATTGCAGGGCCAACACCAATACACAACCATTCACACTCAAATTCACACATAGGGTCAATTTGGAATAGCCAGTTAGCCTAATGTGCATGTCTTTGAACTGTGAAAGTAAACCAGGGTATCCGGAGAAAACCCACATAGGAACAGGGAGAACATGTAAACTTCCCAAAGAAGCACAATTGCCAAGCCTGATCAGGACTGATCCTCAGGACCTTCTTGCTGTGAGACATACTTGCTAGTCACTACACCACCAGGCTGCCCTGCTTCCTTCATTAAATTTAATCAAAGATGGGTTTCTTTGTGTGTTATATACTGTAATCCTGGTCAGGGTGTACCCAGTGCGTCACCCAAAGTTAGCTGGGATTGATTCCAGGTTTCTCCACAACCCTGACTGAAAAGCAGAGGAAATCTTTTTTTTTTTTAATGAATTTTTATATATTTTTTTTTTGTGGGAAATGTGTGTTACACCGCACCACAGTAAAACAGAGTGCAATTTATCATATCCGTAATATAAAAATGAAATACTGTACAACACTGTAGAACGTTTTCAGTTATAAAAACTGCTGGGATATTTTAAAATGGAGTAAAATACAGAATCAATACAGAATAATGTTGGACTTAAAACAATTTGACGTGTTCTTGTTATGATGTACTGCCATGCTGTGATTAGGGTATACTGATATACGTGAACATATATCAAATCACAATAGAATAGCCCATTTAAGGAGATATATACAGACATGGTAGTTATTGGAGAAAATGTGAACTGAATTGTTGCAGTTATGAACATTGAAAGGCTGCACTCGCCTGAACCACAGGGGTTCTGAGGACAGACTCATCATGTATAATTTATGGAAATCAATCCTGCACTCAGTGTGTCTGTAGCCTCCAGGCTTTAGACACTTGATCAATGCATGTGTAGTTTTCTAAAAGACACCCCCCCCCCCTCCTTTTATTTGTCAC
>JAQMYF010000021.1:18985554-18997199 GCA_030014195.1 Neosilurus mollespiculum
GCCCGAGCTGGGAATCGAACCCAGGACCTTCTTGCTGTGAGGCGGACGTGCTAACCACTACGCCACCGTGCCGCCCTCTTTATATAGTCTTTAAGTCTATTTCTTCTATTTTCAGATAAAATATATGTACATTGTCAGGCTCAGGTCGAGGCTCAGCAACATTAATGTGGCAATAAAATGAAGTCAGCTGATGACCTGAATGTTCTGAATGAGCAGGTTATCACATCAATGGACTTTTTCTTTCCGGATGGCACGGATATAAAATGGGAACTCAAATTATGAAGTTACTGAATAATGTTATTGTATAATGTAATTAAGTAATATATAATGAGTGGTTCAGGGAGCATGAGAAATAATTTTAACATATGTATTGGCACCCTAGAGTCCTGACCTTAACCCTACTGAAAGTTTCCGGGATGTGCTGGAGAAGACTTTATGGAGTGGTTCGTTGCTGTTAGTCTTGCTTGCAGTACGTAATCATCATGCCATTGTTTCAACAAACTTAAGCAGCAATAACATTTATTTCCATCCAGAGTTGAGGGAAAAATTGAACCACTCCATAAAGTCTTCATTAATGTTGCTGAGCCTCAAACTGATCAACTGTACAAATCTGAACAATCAGTAAAAATGGATGTCTGAATCTTTAATAAAATTGCACTGTGGACTCTGGGGCACAACAGCTAACCGATATTCTGTTTATTATGTCAACATAGCAAAGAATATTATTTGGTAATTCACACGGGAACTGAACATGATAGTGACTATGTTTTGTTTTGCCAACCAGAAGAAGCCTGCACGCTGGACCATCTGACAGGTGACATCACCATTCAAAAGGGCTACAAGAAAATAATTATTTTCCAGCATGGTCTCAAATTGCAAATTTGTAAGGATTTTAAATAAGCCAACTAGTGCATGAACTTATAAACTTAAAGGTAGGGCAGGACTGGCAATTGTAGTGTTTTATTTATATTTATTTATTTTTATTAAACCATGTATATCCTTAAGAGTTAGATATATAAACTATAAACTATATACAACATTATACAACACAGTGCATTTTTGTATGGTACTCTATGTCACTATTCATGGACTGCTTAATAATACACTTATTTTGGGTTCTAATTTATGCATGAGAGAATTGGAAAATGAATAAAGACTCTTTCGATTTAGTCACATAGCGCATATTTGGAGACAGAGACCCAGATACACAATGGTGTACCACAGCATTCATTCAGTATTGAGTCTGGAAAAAAGAAGAGGAGATGACAAATGTCACTGTGTAAGACAGAGTGCCCCTCAAATTTCATCAGTAACACAGCTGCAACCATGAATAACACTGCATTTCAATTTCAATTTCAGCCATTCTACAAGGAAGCGCCAAAGAAAACGCCACCTGAACTCGTAATTCCCACTTGGGAAACAGTAAAAATAGGGAAAAAGATACTGTCGGTCAAAAAATAATATTTGGTTTAAATCAGTCAAGATAGAGACATACAGCCTTATTTAATTTATAACACTGACTGTGCAGATCTCTGCTTTGGGGAAGAAAGTATACATCATATATCATCAGCTAGCTATTAATAAAAGACAAACATGGCTGATTTCATTGAGAAACCACTAGCTTACTCCTCTATACGAGTGTCAGTGACCCCTGCACTGGCCACTATGATCCAGAGATCGGAAACATAGCTTGCACACCATCTGGAGGTGAAAGAGCAGAACTATCATTGGCCATCAACACACAGACGATACAAGCAATGAATCATTCCTCCGGTCTTGTTATTGTGAACAGACAGACGTGAATTGTGTTGACAAACACACAGAACCAAAAAAGTATGCAAAACTGGTGAATAAGAGATACAACGCCTGTGAGCTAGGATGGTTTCACCGGGAAACCTTTGCTCTCAACCAAAATGAACTGACGATTGAAGATAAAACACATAGGCTACGGGCTTGTGTCATATCATCATGATACATAATTCTAAAATGTAAAAACTACAGGAGTGTATTGAGTCAAAAGTTGGATTAGGATTTGTGTACAATTTACATACACCCTATGACAGCTCAGAAACATTACATCACCACACACTAGCTTTGGGCATGAAAGAAGTCCCACTAGACAGGGGCTGTAATTGGAAGCCACACAGGACAGAGAGAGAGAGAGAGAGAGAGAGAGAGAGAGAGAGAGAGAGAGAGAGAGAGAGAGGCTGGAAGTCTAAAGGGCAAGTTATATTCCTGTGTCAAATGTACGCCATAGGATGCAGAACAGTACCCTAGAGTAACCAGCGCAGTCGTTACCAGTCATCGGTTATCCTTAGAAAATGTTTAAATTAACTGGAATTTCACGTATGTAAGGTTCATTTAGTTTTCGAAATTGCCAGAAAGTGGTCAGCCCTCTCCAAAATCAGATTGAAAGCTAATTTGTATTCTGTAAATAATGTTGAGGTAGGTTTTGAATGATGCTATGTGAAATAATTATTATAGTTTAATTAATTATTTTAAATTAATTATCAAAATATAATATTCTTAGACATTGTGTGAGTCAAACAACACTGTCAGACAGCAAGTCCACATGGAAACATTTGACAGGTCAGTGTTTTGGGGCCATTTGTTTTTATGTGTGCTCGGTTATCACAGATTATATTAATGGTTTGTTTGCTCAGACTAAGCACAGTTCAGAAGACCTCTATGAGCAGGATTAATTCAAGGACACAGTTTCCCTTGCCCGGATGTGGGTTACCGAGGTCCCCCCCGGAGCAAGGCCTGGGGGAGGGGCTCGAAGGCGAGTGTCTGGTGGTCGGGCTCCTTCCCATGGAGCTCAGCCGGGCTCAGCCCAAAGTGGAGACATGGGTCCGCCCTCCCATGGACCCACCACCTGTGGGAGGGTAGGGTGGTCCTTATTTTTGAACTTTTGAATTGTAAAGTGGGCACCCCCTAAAAAGGTTTCAAACGCGGAAAAATGAAATACCTAAAATAATTTTTCCAATCAAATAATATTTAAGGTATGCTCAAAGGCTCTAAAGTTTCTCTCCTATAAATGCCTAGCATGGTGTGGAAGCCTGCCTGCAAATGGTATAAGTTCCCAAACTACATATATTTCAGGCACTACTATGCCATTGCCTCATTGGTAAGAATGCAGGTGAATGATGTTGTAGTTCTGATCCTACAAAGGTAAACTAAATATGAGTTCTGTAATTTAAATATGTATGGGATACTCAGTAATGACAAAGTGCAAGTAGTGTAGACTGTAGACTGTGTACCATGTGTAGAGAAGTGAGATGAACTATTCATTCAAATATTCATGCCTTGGCATCCCCCCGAAAGAGCTGGAGGAAGTGGCTGGGGAGAGGGACGTCTGGACCTCACTGCTTAGGCTGCTGCCCCCGCGACCCGATCCCGAAACAAGTGGAAGAAGGTGAAGATGAAGAAAATGAATCCCATTATTTACAGTAAAATGATAGAAAAGCCTTTCAAACTCTCCTGTTGCACCAAAAATATGTATATTTTTATCATTAAGTGGTTTCAATGTACATTTTCCAAGTTATAATCTGCTAAAATACATTCAAATGTTTGCATTAGCCTGTTTGACAATGTTGCCATTTGTTGTCTGTTTTATTCTCGTGAGAATGCGAAATCACAATAATACAATGTTGACACATCAGTATGTATAAGGCAAGAAAATGGTAAAAATAACAGTATACAGATAATACACTAACAAATCAGATATAAACTAGTGAACTTCTGAACACATAAATGTGCTACATTACGTTTACATACATCAGAAATGTGGCTGCTCGTAATCATGAACACATGGTATATAGTTAAATGCATTTAAAGTGCAACACCCCCATGTTAACAGCTTCTTCTACGTGAGTCACGTTACATTTTTTTGCAGTACCATGGTGCCTCCCATGTGGGGATTTTTTACTTGATTTAATTTTTTTTTCCATGAAATATAGTGTTTTTTTTGGTAGGTATATACATAAACTATGCATGCAAGCTTTTATTAAGTTTGGGTTTAATTCTCCTTTAATACAGTATCAAATGTCAATTTTTCAACCACTTTCTTATTATCATTAAACAAATGCAATTTTTACGAACTTGAAAAAAGCGACCAATGTGCCTCCAAGAAAGGGTAAAATGTTAATATTTTGCATATATGAAAGATACTAATGTACTCATTCAACTGATCTAGCTTTTCTTTCTACATGTCTTTTACAAAACGCCTCTGTCGTGTTGTTATTCTACCTACAAACATCGTTGGGCTTTTCTACATTCTCTCTGCTACTGTGTATTTAACTTCTGACCACATCCTCTACACCACAGCACACTCTCCTACACACAATGAAAAAAAAAAAAAAAAAAAAAAAAAAAACAACAACACAAAAGCTTTTTCACCCCATTGACTTTATAACAATACTTGCAGGGTCAGATCATTTTCATGTTACTATTTATTTACAAAGATTCAAGATTCAAAAAATGTTTACTGTCAGCCCATCCATGCACAAGTATACATCTTGCACACTCCGTGTACACACTGTACATGCACACACCACTACTCCAATAGCCACTTAAAGCCAATGTCACATATTAACGATTTGCAGAACTTATGCAACATATGACACATTTCTATAAAAGGTTGGAATACGCTAAACTATCGATATTATTCCAGTTTTGTGCGTATACATAACTCATTAGTAACTTATCCGAAAACTTATAGCTAACTTATTTCAAACTTATCTTCAGCATATATTCACGTATGTAAATGTACCTGACGTGTTCCGGACGACCACAGAACTTTTACTGAATGTCTTTCTATCTTACGTCTAGCGTATTATGGGTGTATTGGCAGCGTTTAGGGCAGAGATCGGCAACCCGAGGCTCCAGAGACGCATGCGGCTCTTGCAGCCCTCTGTTGTGGTTCCCGTGGCATATATTGCCGCCAGACAAATGACTCATTTTGACCCCCGGTTAGCGAGCAATGTATATTTGTATCTAAGAAGAGAGAAGTTTATGTTAAAAAAATAATGTTTAATGCATTGTGGACAGATTCTTTGCTTTCACTGCTGACAAAACTGGTTTACCAGCATGCTTATTATGTGGTGAGAAATTAGAAAACAACAAAAAATTTACCATGGAAAGAAATTTCTAGAATAAAGATCCATTCATTATAACCCCTGTCACATGTTGACAATTTAGCCAGCGTATACTGATGCATGAGAAATTTGGCGAATACGCTGGCATACGTCACAAGTTATGGGTAAGTTTTGTGTAACTTAACAGCAGGCTGGTATAAGTTGTATGACGATGACGTCGTGGGAAAATTTTGTGATTGCACAAAATTTCTGAGGTATCCTAGCATATGACTTGTACATTCTGCATACTCTGGCCATAGGTTGTAGGTAAGTTGCCATAAGTTGTAGGTAAGTTATGCGATTGTTCGCATAACTTATGCGATTATTATTTGATCATAAGATATATTATTTGTAGGTTAATAATAAGTCTAGTGTATATAATGTCTAGTGTACTTTGAACCTGCATATCAGTTATACCAATGAATGCCTAGTGTGTTGGCAGCGTTCGCAATTTATGACCAAAGATAATCTAATTTATGCAGCAGTGTGTCACCGACGATCGATCATGTGAGGTATAAATGCCGCAAGCTTATTCAAATCTGATCCACATGTAGCATGCTGCTACGTAGCTGCGGGTTGCTGAGCTCTGCCATAAATGCAGCCAACATGCAAGGCATTTGTTGGTATAAGTAATATGTAAGTTCAAAGTTCACATACCTACAACCCGCATACCTACTTACCTACAACTTATGGCAACTTATCTATAACTTATAGTCAGCTTATGCGGAATGAGCCATACGCTAGCATACCTAGAAAATTTTGTGCATGCAATTTGCATGCATCAAATTTTTCCACAACCTCGCTGTACTATGACTTTTACCAGTGTGCTGGTTACTTACACAAAACTTACCCATAACTTATTCCACGTATGCCAGCATATCTGCCATATTTCTCATACATTGGCATACGCTGGCTAAATCGTCAATATGTGACAGCGGCTTCTGTATTTTTTTCGTATTCTGTATTTATTCTAAGGTGTATATATATTTCCACCCTCTTTTAGTTTATATTTTAATTTTTTTAATTTATATAGTTTTTATTTTTTACTTTATATTTTATCTAAATGTTAATTTATGTGCAATATTAAGGGGGCTCTGAGTCCAAGAATTTCAATGCCAGTAGTGATGTTCCATTGTTACAATTAAACTTAAACTTGAACTAAGGCTGAAATCGTATTACTGCACTTGTGGTGCAACTTCTATCCATCCATTCATTTTTCTCCATGGATGGGTCACAAAGACACCAGGTCTAGGAGGGAAACTCTGGCGTCCTTCTCCCCAGCGACACACTCTGGTCCTCCTAGGGGATCCTGAGAAATTCCCAGGCCAGACAGGATATATAATCCCTTTAGCAAGTTATAGTTAGACATGCCTGGAAAACCTCTAAAGGGAGGCGACCAAGAGGCATTCTAATCAGCTGCCTGAACCACCTCAACTGACTCCTTTCAATGCAAAGGAGCAGTGGTTCTACTCTCAGTTCCCAGTGGATGTCTGAACTCCTCACCCTATCTCTAAGGCTGAGCTCAGGCACCGTAAAAAGGAAACTCATTTGAGCTGTTTGTATCTGCAACCTTATTCTTGTAGTCACTCCCATAATCATAACTGAGGGTTGCAACATAGATGGGCTGGTAAATCAAAATGTTTCCTTTAGGCTCAGCTTCCTCTAAATCAGGGGTCTCAAAATCAATTTACCCGGGGGCCGCTGGAGTCTGGGTGAGGCTGGGCTGCATCAGGTTTTCCACAAGAAAAGCTTTGTTTTAAAATTTTATTAAATTTTATTTTTTTTATTTTTTAACACAAAAAAAGATGAAAAAATAAATAAACAAATTAAAAATTAATAAGAAATTAAATCAATCAATCAGCATTAATTAAATAAAATGATAATAATCTTAATAATAATAATTAGATTTCTCTGGTCAGCGACTATGTGAGGTTTCTTTAGTCTTCTATATCTGCTGTATTCAGATTCTAACGTCTGTATTAACAGTTCTTTAACCTTTAACCTTCTTCTGAAAATGAATTGTCCTGAGCATGAATGGAACATTGAAGAACATGAACAGTTCTTCTGAACATGGCTTCTCTTGCCTTAAAGTTTCAATCAAGTGTTTAGCCGATGCACGGCTTCCTTTTTCTTGTAACCGCAGCACGGCAGTCGGTGGATAAAAGCCCGGTAGTCTCCTTTGTTTTTATGCTCGATGTTCATGTCTTTCATGATGACGTGAACACCATGGCATTTGTAGATGGTACAAAGTACCGGTATAGCGAACGCAAAAAAGGCGACTGCTCACAGACTGTTATCCGCCGTGCTGCTGTTACAGGAAAAGGAAGTGGAAATGACACCGTGCTGCTGTTACAGGAAAAGGAGGCGGAAATGACACTGTGCTTCTGTTACAGGAAAAGGAAGCGGAAATGACACCGTGCTGCTGTTACAGGAAAAGGAAGTGGAAATGACACCGTTCTGCTGTTACAGGAAAAGGAAGCGGAAACGACACTGTGCTGCTGTTGATGTCATTTGTGTTGACTACTTTTGATATCATATAGAAATATATGTAATGTTCATTGTGTGAGGCAAAGCAAATACAATGCAAATAAAAAACAGTGACCCACAGATATCGGTGCGACCCTATAATTGGTCCGGGTTACCGGGGACTGTTATTGCTGATGGACAGGTGTCGCTATGTGACTGCAGACCACATTTGGCTGCATTGAGTTCCTACTTTTCTTTTTTCCTGCTGCATGCACATCACTTTGATTTATTTTGTCAGAGAGAGAGAGAGAGAGAGACCTCATATTAACTCTCTAAGTGCCATTGACGTGACATTGGGCCAAATATCCGCGTGTCTCCAATAGAAACGAGGCAGCCAGCCAGGCAAGGAAGAAAACTCTCCATGGCAACACTGCTGTAACTTTCACACATTGAGAAATGTTTCTCTGCTTGCATCAAACTGCCCGATGTCCCCGGCTCTGAGAGCCATATACCCCACCGTTATTGGTAGGTTCATTCAGCTCCGCACACAACACTGTAAACTGCCGTACATATCAAACTCGCGGGCCGCAGTAACATTAAGCTTTCATATTAAGGCGGGGGCCACAAACTATTGTCCTGCGGGCCGCAATTGGCCCGCGGGCCGCGAGTTTGAGACCCCTGCTCTAAATCATAATGGAGCGGTGCAAAAATACAATCCAAGACAAATGGACAAACATACAACATTGCAGAGAGATACGAAATGCAATATGAGCAATGAGTAGCGTCATGGGCACTCGAGCAGGCAGCATCGTCATTATCACGTTTTCAAATGGAAAAATGAAGCGCAAAATTCTTGGTTTACTTTGTTTTCCTCATGCTTCCTGTACTGGATACAACAACACCTTTGGGGATGGCTGTTTCCTTTAGTTTCTGAAGGGGTAAAGTTGAACAGAGCAGATGTCGTCAGTTACAGAGCTTTTAAATGGCTTAGAGCTAAACTGAACTGCCTCAATTGTCAGTGGCTAAAATTTGTAAATATAAAAAACATCTTTAAGGATCACAGTTTACATTAATTTTGTTAATCTACCAGTTTCAGAACAGACACCATGAGCCTCGCGATTCATGATGTACCCCACCTTCACCCAAAGTTGGCTGGGACTGACTCCTGCTTTACAGGAAAAAGCAGGGATCATGGAATGACATGGAGCGTTCATGCCTCAGTGTCATGAATAAAATATGCAAATGCAAACAATGAAAATCAGATTAATTGTGTTTTTCATCAACACCTTTACAGAGTGCTGTTTACTTTTGTGTTTAAGTACGTATGCTGAACAGATGAGAAGAGACGTTACCCACACAGAGTCTGTGAGCTATTAGCTGATTTAAAGAGCACATCACCTCACCTGCCTCAGCTTCATAGTTAAAGTGAATAAATATTAACTTTAAAAATTTCATTTTTTGTGACCTTCTGAAGTGTATTTATTTCACACGTTGTCAAGCAGTAATTAATTTATTCACCGAAAACAAATGGGATGATCTTGGTGTCCATACACGAATGAATTTGAATATAAATTTGGTGTTACGTATGGATTTATTCTGGTTTGTTACTAATAAAAGTGCACTTATGTGCATAAAGTAGTTCTCTCACTGTCTTTGTAACAATGGTTCATGAATTTATGATCAGTATAGAGGGAAATAAGCTGGATCACATTGAAATTTGGGGATTGTGAATGTCACGATTTATGGTTCAAGTTTCAGAGAATGAGCCATATAGAAAATAATGAATCAACACGCAACGGGCCATAGTGCAAATAATTATTATTATTATTATTTTTTTTTTTTTTTAACAAACAAAACCTCTTATCTGCCTCTCTGTCATAATGGCAGAAGAAAGCCAAGTGCACACAAAAATCACCAGAGCATGAAGAATATAAATAATTTAACAGCTCATATCTACCAAAACCATTCTGCCTACAAACCAAAGTATAACACATGTTACCTTAGCTTCACTTCATGCAGTTGGGTTAATTTAGTTAAATCAGTTTCTCACTCCAAATTAAAGTTTACCTAGAAGCAGATTTCAGATCACTTTTTAGATGCTCTCCAACAGCAAGCCTTTACCTGATTGTGAGTGCTCAATCAGAACTCCCTTGGCAATTTCTGGCAGTTTCCACTATTCAAATAATTAATACCAATAAAAAATGTAGTAATTTATAACTGACAGTGATCACAAGAAGCAATATAGTGGCTACTTCGGAAAACCCTTGGCAATAGTGGAAACCAGTGTAAATGGCCAGGGGAGTTCTGCATGCCTCTACTCCAGATATATATATATATAAAGTACCGGCTCCAAAATGGCACCCCCCACCACATGAGGTACATGTCAACAGAAATCGCTGAGGTTTCCCCGAGTGGTGATTCCTATGTTGTCACCTCCCTACAGAGCCATACCAAAGGGGAAAAAACATTCATTTCAAATGGACTAGACATTGTATATGGAAAAGCACCCTGTTGTATTCTAGTGGCCCAGCTTGCAAATTCAAATAGCATGACTTTGCACACTCAGACACTTGAACAAATCCCTGATATCCTTAGGTATATGTTTAAAATGGCTTCTCCCTTTAAAGGAAGTTTGGACAGAACCCTGTTTGTGAAATACTTAAGTGTCACTCCAATATCTTACCTTTAAGCTCTGTAGCTGCTGTGAAGTTTGCAGACGATTTCCATCGATCCTGGTGCTTCTTAAACGCCTGCACCTTGCAGCTGTACAAGCCTCTGTCATGTCTGGTAATGTTGATGATCAAGAGGTTGTAGATCTTACCCTGCTTCACTACTGTTAACCTTATCTTGGGTTTGGGGAAGCTCTTGGTGTAGTTTCCATAAAATTTAGCCCTTCTCATGTTGACTTTGGCAAGGAGCTGCTCATCTCCTCCAGATGCAGGATGGAAAAGCCAGCGTAGCACATGAGCAGTGTCTGATTTGTGTCTTTGGCTCACCTGACATGACAGAGTAACATTCTCACCCTCGACTGCCACCAGGAATGGAGATGGTGTGACTGTGGCATTAATGGCTGTGCAAACATCTAGTGATACAAAAAAGTTGAAGTTGGTTAATTAATACTATAAGTGATTTAGAGAGAAAAGAAAAATGTGTATTGCAAAATATCCTTTAAGCCTAGCTCGGGGGAAAAAAAAAAAAAATTGGGCTTATGTTTTTCAAGGGAAAAAATGACATACATCGTGAGCATTTTAATTGCTGTCTATTTAGTTCATAGCCTCTCGGGAATATGACACATGTCCATAAGCCGCTTAATCCTAACTGGGGTCGTGTGGAGGCTGACGCCCATCTCAGCCAACTCCAGGAAAAGGCAGGGTACACCCTGACCAACTCGCAAGACTATAGCAGGGCCAACACACACACAACTATTCATACACACACTCACACCTAGGGATGATTTAGAACAGCCAGTTAGTCTAATGTGCATGTTTTTGGACTGCGGGAGGAAACCAGAGTACCTGGAGGAAACACACACAAGCACGTAGAGAGCATGTAAACTCCACACACAAACACTCCAAGCCTGGGAATCGAACCCAGGCATTCTTGCTGTGAGGCGGATGTGCTAACCACTGCGCCATCGTGCCGCCCTAAAACCCTGAAAGTACCCGTTAGGAAACTAGATTTAAACAATATGATTAAAATATGCATTTATTGATTAATTTTCTGAACCGCTTAATCCTAATGAGGGTTGCGGGTAGGCTGGCGCCCATGTCAGCCGACTCTTTGCAAGGGCAGAGTACACCATGGTCAGCTTGCCAGGCCATCGCAGGGCAACGATTCAAATATATTTTTTTGTAAATTCAAAGCTGATAATAAAATTCCTTTAAATTTTTCTTTAACCTGGGTGGCACGATGGCGTAGTGGTTAGTCTTGAGCTTGGACCTTTCTGAGTGGATTTCCTCCGGCTATTCCAGTTTCCTCCCACAGTCCAGAGACATGCCCTAATAAACTCTTCTTTTACCATTACACTGCTCTAAGAACCCCTTC
>JAQMYF010000021.1:19070251-19080920 GCA_030014195.1 Neosilurus mollespiculum
TATATATATATGTATGTATGTATGTATGTGTGTGTGTGTGTGTGTGTGTGTGTGTGTGTGTGTGTGTGTGTGTGTGTATAAAATGTGTGTGCATATATAAAACGTGTGTGTGGTCTGCACAGGAACAAGCTTGTGTGTTTCAGTTTCCACTGTGTAACACTGGCCGGGTGGCTTCATTTCAACAAAGAAACACAAAGCTGGGAGGCCCTGCAGTAAAACAAGCAAGATGCCTAGGAGAGGCATACACCATATCCTTCAGTGTTAAGCTAAAACAACAATATGGGGATGGTTAGTGTAAGTGCTAAACTATAAGATATTTAAATAATCTTATATAAATATATTATATTTAAAAATAAGACACTGCCCCAGGTTCCTGCATAGTTTCTCAAGTCAGCTGGTAGCTACTGCGCAAAACATCTACGACTACGACTACGGTTTGAGTATAAAAGCATATGCAATTTAATGTCTATCTATCTATCTATCCATTCATCCATCTATCTAATTATCTAATATACAGTATTATCCCTTTCCTTTAAAGATATAGTCTGTGCATTCTGTGCAGTTTTATATGGTAATGAGCTGCAACTTTTACGAACCATCTTGCAGAACGAGATTTAAATTGTCACACCTGCTTCTTTATTTACATGCAAAAGTCAGCAGCCTTCATAATGATTTACATACATAAAAAATTAGCTTTAGTTTTAGCGTACAGTAATAGTCCGTGTGACCATGAGAGAATGTTAACATTATGTAAAGACTTATGGTTAACTGATGGCACATAAACCTGAGAACAAGAAAGGGCAACTTCACATTGACTTATATTAAATGGTTAATTTGCAGAAAGCAACTTTTACTATGATCCATTGTTTTGCTTTCTAGCATAATATAACTTTTGTTCTGCAAAATAACATACTGTATCAGAAAAAAATAAAGAGTGGCTGACATGGTGGTGCAGTGGTTTGCACGTCCGCCTGACAGCAAGAAGGTCCCCGGTTCGATTCCTGGGCTAGGGATGTGTCTGTGTGGAGTTTGCATGTTCTCCCTTGCTTGCGTGAGTTTTCTCCGGGTACTCTGGTTTCCTCTCACTGTCCAAAAACATGCACATTAGGCTAATGGACTGTTCCAAATTGCCCCTAGGTGTGAAATTGATTTTGAATGGTTGTATGTGTGTTTCCCCTGTAATGGTCTGGCAGGTATTCCCCACCCTCGCCCAGAGTCAGCTGAGATGGGCACCAGCAACCCTGTGACCCTAATTAGGATTAATCAGCTTAATGAATGAATGAATGAAAAGCCAAGAGCAATCATAGACTGCAAATCTCTACCAAGAGGAAAAAACAACAGAAAGTACACAGCACCCCCTGCTGGTCCTGTTGTAATACCACACTTCCAAATCATTGTCCTATCTCACATTGTTAAAAATGTCCTTGCTAATGAAGGCTTTCTTGTCCAAAGCCCCAACTCTGCTTTAAATTTCATGGAAATGTGGACATAATTTTTTGCATGGAGTTGCTAACAAGCAACCAAACAAACCAATGGCAACAAAAACAAAACTAATTACTAAAAAAATAATGAAAACCTTTTTTTCATTTAGCTGACAGGAACTCCACTGTTGCCTTTGGGATAATAATAAGGTTCATCCTCATATTCTTGAAAGGCACTTGGAGAGCTCAAACATCTCATTCATCCATACATTTTCCGAACTGCTTAATCCTAGTTAGGGTCGCGGACAGCTCGCCAGGTCATCGCAGGGTAGAAACATGCTGACGGCTACGCAGCCTACTCTTGACGGAAATCAGCAATGGTTCTTTACATGCCTCTCACCATTGACAGTGAGAGACATGGCCGGCAGCTGTCTGTCCCAGCTGTGAACATCCATCTTGGTTGGAATTGGAGGATATGTTCCATACATATGGAAGACATAGGTTATAAAACTTCATTTTTCATCTCTCCTCGGCAGTAACGACCCCGATGTAGTGCTGATTTCCTAATGGGCCCCTTGTTGCTTGGCCTGGACTTTATACACCATGTGCTACATTCTCTTGGATCCTCATCAAAATGGCTACCTCAGAAATGCAAGCAGAGCCAAGAGTGCATGATGGCACTGTGATTTTTCATTCATTCATTCATTCATTCATTCATTTATTCATTCGTTTATTCATTCATTCATTCATTCATTCATTCATTCATTCATTCATTTATTTATTTATTTATTTATTTGTTTGTTTGTTTGTTTGTTTGTTTGTTTGTTTGTTTGTTTGTTTGTAAATACTGGGGAAGACAGCGTGAACATTTTAAAGGAATTCCCAACTGTGAAGCTATTGGTGCTTTAGTATAACCAATCATTTGGATTAGATTTTTCAAAAGTTGTTGAGAGCTGAATGTTGTTTCTTAAATCATGGCTTTCGCTGTAATTAAAGAGTTTTTCTGTGTACACAAAAAAAGGAAACAGAGAGAAATGGTGAATAAACGACAGACCTCTGTATACAGTGGTAGTCGGCCAGTGTTTACATGGACTGGCAGACCTGTTCCTGGCTCCAGACTGTAAGTCTGGGGTGATGTACAGTTAGGACGCTATCGTCTGAAGGATGGATTAGTAATTTCCTGCCAAACAGCCCTGAATTTCTGTGTGGCTGGCACCGTCTCCTCCATGCGCTCCTTTTTTTCCCCCCTGAAATGAAACATGTATATTTTCCTTACAACAGACAAAGGCCATAACTCAAGAAACCAAATCAAAAATTCACAATCCAGGCTGCTCTTTTTTGTCAGTTCCTTAATAAACCTCATGAAACATCTTAGATGGCCTCGTTTTTAAAATAAGCATGAAAAGAGCTCCAGGCAGTCGAGCTCATACGACCTCATATGAAGGATTTATAAAGTGTTTATACAAACGCTGCGCTGACCAACACGGCCAAAATGAGCGGCGGATCTCGAGTTTCATGCCGCGTGGCTTGTTGAAGGAGAAGCCGATAACAGCTTGGCTAGCTGCAATTACATTTTATTAATGATCCAAAAAGCCTCAGAGGAGCACTTTTCCGAGCTCACCTACACGCTGTTGCCAAAAGCCATGCTGACCGGATTGTGACCATCTCGCTGCTGACTCCAGAAAGGAAGGAAAGAAACACATCAGTTTAGCTGCTGCCATAGCAACCCTCTTTGGGAAAGCAAGCAGTGCTTTATGAGAGCCAATATAAAGTCAATTCTCCATGAAGTGCATAACCTCAGCCTCGGGTGGGTTTGTGTAGGGCCCCTGTTACCTGTGATTGCTTGGCTCAAAAACAAGCAGTAGTTGTAAAACTTCTTCCAAGGGAGGAGCTGAATGCTTTACAAAAGACATGCAAATATCAACTCTAATAACACACTACTAGTACATTATGTATATATAAGCATTAAGATATTAATATATCAAAGGAAGTGAAAAGTTTTAATATAAAGTAAGACTTGAACAATTTTCTATTCAGCCATTACTGGGGCTTAAAAAGATGCTTCAGTTTCTGCTAGCCAGTGAATTTTAAAGACAACAATAAGCATTTTGTTATTCCAATGTTTCCAAATGTTCATTTCTTGTACATTCCTTCATTTTTTGAACCACTTAATTCTACATGGGTCGTGGGGAGTCTAGCTCAGCCAACTCTGAGTGAAGGCAGGGTGCACTCACACACACACAACTATTCATTATCTTACTTAGGGCCAATTTAGAACAGCCAGGTAGCCTAATGTGCATGTCTTTGGAGTGTAGGAGGAAACTGGAGTACCTGGAGGAAACCCATGCAAGCACAAGAAAGACATGCAAACTCCACACAGAAACGCCCGAGCCTCGAACCCAGTACCTTCTTGCTGTGAGGCGGACCACCGTGCCTTTCAGGGTTTCAAATGTTCAGGGTTTACAAATGTTAGCACATTTGCAGCCAATGTTTAAAAGAAGATGTGACCAGCATAATATGAATTAAGTAAGTAAATTTGATTATGCTAATATATTGATACATTTGGAAAGAAGATTAAATATGCTTTAAAATGAGGTATAATACATGATTATAGCATGAAAATTGACTGAGTTACATCATTTTGTATGTCGCTAATCAGGAAATGCTCCTTTTGAGAAAATAGCAATTACATTTACAGAACCAGTTTCTGAATAGCCACATCTGAAACTCCGTAGCAACCATACACTAAACGAATCCGGCTCTTGACCAATCAGCGCAATCTTCCTAGCGCCTTCCTAGCTAAAGATGAGTTGTATTTACACCGAGTCACGTCTGTTTTGAGGCTTCACATTGGTTTACTGCTGTATGATTCAGGGCATCCTTCAGGGATTCAGTAGGTAGTGAGAGTATTCTGGCACTGAATATTCAATTCAGTTCAATTCGATTCAGTTTTATTTGTATAGCACCTTTTACAATTGGTATTGTCACAAAGCAGCTTTACATAGTAAAAGTAATTTTAAAAGGAATTTAAACATTTTTCTACAACCCCTACACATCTCTAATGAGCAAGCCAGCGACGACAGTGGCAAGGAAAAACTCCCTCAGTTGACACGAGGAAGAAACCTTGAGAGGCCTATACGAGGTATCACTAAGCAGCCTGCACCTTTTGATCTAAGGGGGCGAGCTGGATCATAGACAACAAGAAGTTTGCTAAGATAATGTGGCACAAGACTAATAAGTGCTCTATAGGTTAAAAGTAGCAATTTATATTCTATTCAAAGTTAATTGGGAGCCAGTGCAGAGAAGATAAGATGGGGGTGATATGCTCATGTCTTCTGGTTCTAGATGCTGCTGCATTCTGGACTAACTGGAGCTTGTTTATGCACCTATTAGAACATCCACAGAATAACGCATTACAATAATCTAATCTCGAGGTAATAAAAGCATGAACAAGTTTTTCCGCATCATGCAGTGATATCATATTTCTTATTTTAGCGATATTTCTGAGATGAAAGAAGGATACCCAAGTAATATTATCTACATGAGCTTCAAATCAAAGACTAGGGTCATTAATCAATCCAAGGTTCTTAACTGCTACACATGACGGAACTGAAACACCATCCAAACTTATTACATAATCAGAAACCTTATTTCTAGCTGTCTGTGATCCGAGTACAAGTACTTCTGTCTTATCAGAGTTTAGTAAGAAGAAGATAGTAAGCATCCAGTGTCTAATGTCCTTTACACAATTCTCAACTTTATTAAGCTGGTGTCTCTCATCTGGCTTTGCTGAAACATATAACTGTGTATCATCAGCATAACAATGAAAGCTAATATCATGTACACAAATAATCTTACCCTAAGGGAGCATGTATAGAGAAAAAAGCAGCAGGCTTAGTACAGAGCCTTGTGGAACACCAAACTTAACATAAGAATGAATAGACAAATCACCATTTACATCTAAAAACTGATAACGGTCAGTTAAATAAGATTTTAACCAGGACAGGGTTGTTCCCTTAATTCCAACAACATTTTCTAATCTGTCAAGGAGAATCATAATATCAATAGTGTCAAAGGCTGCACTAAGGTCGAATAACACAAGCAGGGACACATAGCCGTGGTCAGAGGCCACCAGTAAATCATTTATCACCTTAACGAGTGCTGTCTCTGTGCTATGATGAGGCCTAAATCCTGAGAGATACATTTCATGAATGTTATTCCTTCAAAGATATGAACATATCTGCTGCGCTACAGCTTTTTCTAAGATCTTGGAGACAAAAGTGAGGTTTGATATTGGTCTATATTTGGACAGCTGATATGGGTCGAGATCAGGTTTTTCAGTGCTAGGGGAAGAATTAATTACATTTAATAAAGGGTTATCAAATGTCACTCACTGTCTGTGGTGAGAGGCATGTAAAATAACCATTGCTGATTTTCGTCAAGAGTAGGCTGCATTGCTGTCATTGTGTTTCTGCCCTGCAATGGCCTAGCGAGCTGTCCAGGGTGTACTCTGCCCTTGCCCAGAGTTGGCTGAGATGGGCGCCAGCCTCCCCGCGACCCTAATTAGGATTAAGCGGTTCAGAAAATGAATGAATGAATAAATAAAAGGGTTGATCGCTTCTTGTAGTACCTGTTTCAAGAAACATGTAGGTACTGGATCTAGCACACAGGTTGATGATTTAGAAGAGGAAATTAGTGAGATTAGTTCTGTCTTTTGAATGGAGCTAAAACACTAGCTGCTGATCTGATAGCGGTATATTATTTACTGTATTAGTTAATGACATATCCAACTTTTAGTTTAGGGAATACATTTTTTTGCCTGATATTTTAAATTTTAACATTAAAAAAGTTCATTAATCACTGCTATAGGTTGACGGTCTGCACGTTTTATTTATGGTCTTCCTAGTTGATTCTGCAACAATATTAAATAAGTATTTGAGATTATTTTTGTTATCTTCTATTAGATTTGAGAAATATATTGCTCTTGCAACACTAAGAGCTTTTTTTTTGTAGTTAAGGAAACTCTCTTTCCATGCTAGTTGGAATACCATTCATTTAGTTTGAAGCTATTTGATTTGTGGGTGTTCTGTTTTAGTGTGCCTGTATCATCATTACACCAGGGTGCTCATTTTTTCTCTCTGATTGGTTTTCTTTTCAGAGGAGCTACATTATCTAGCATATAATGTAAATTTGACTCAAAGCACTTGGTAGCTTGATCGAGTTCTGTGTGGTCTAATGGTGACCCAATCATAGTTGATAATTCTGGAAGATTATTAATAAAAGCTTATTAATTGCATTGTAAGTGAAATAAGATAATGATCTGAAATAGTTTCTGACTGTGGAACTGCAAATATATTTTCAATATTAGTTTTTAAAATAGTTAGTATTAAATCTAGAGTGTGGCCAACAATATGAGAGGGTCCTGTTAAATTCTGATTTACCCCTACTGGATCAAGAATAGACAGGAATGCTGTTCTTGTTGTCTGCTCTGGCCTTGGCTCTGGATAGTCACTGACTGACTTGTCCTATTCTTAGACTATATCTAAGCGGCACCTTCTCGAGTGGGATGAATACCGTCCCGCCCTATCGGGCCAGGATTACCCTCAAAAGTACTCCAATGATCTATAAAGCCAACTTCAGCGACCATAGCCTGCTGTAAGCTACATCACCACGCCATATTGGGATGGGGCCAGAGCATATTACAGCATTGGACATTGCCTTTGCTAATTTCCACACCTCTATAAAGTTACTCTTTGTAACCTCTGCCTGAGGAAGGCGTATAGCAATAACTCCAGCATGCATAACTATCTTTGAGAACCTGCAGTCGACTAAGAACATAAGATAACCTGCTATGTCCGGCACTCTGGCTCCCGGGATACACCTAACTAGCGCTGCTGGTGCTCATAACTAGCTAATTTCACGTGTCAGGCTTCTCAGCGGATGTCTCACTGAGGAGAGCAAACCTGTTCAACACGTGAGGCGTAGACACGTGATGTTCCCGTGGGCGAGCCTCAGCATTAGCTTTGGCTTTGTGAGTATGCCACCGAGTCATCATCCATTCACCCCACTGCGAGGGCTCTGATGCCGGAGGAGGGGGGTTACTATCTCCGCCTAAGGCACCCAGACTTCCCACTGCAGGAACAACGCTACTCTCACTCTCACTAGCCCTCTCTAAAGTCTGGCCAACTTTACAATCTTCTCTGTCAGAGAGCTAATTAGTGTACACCTATCACAGATGAAGTTATCACTAATGACAGAGGGAGAATTACTAAACACTCATTTACATTCACAGCATTTGGCAGACACTCTTATCCAGAGTGACTTACAATTATCTTTTTTTTAATAAATATAACACTGAGCAATTGAGGGTTAAGGGCCTTCCTCAAGGGCCCAACAGTGGTGATTGAACCGCTGACCTTCGGATCATTAACCCATCGCCTCAACCACTAAGCCACCACTGCCCCAATAGTGCACCCTGTGTGCGCTCAACACACTGAACAAGCTGGATGGTAGCCATGATGCTAAAAACAAACCTTAGCTGAAGACTTGTGGATAGTAGCTGGATATTAGCAGGATGCTGTTGATTCTCTCTGTGTAGAAAAATGTAAACTGCTTCAAGAGAAAAAGTAAAACATGAATAATGAATGCTAATAATTAAATGAATAATAAAATATTATGAAAAATAATAATGAAAAAGTGAATATGAATAATAAGGAAATACCCTGAGCAATCATAAAAGCATACTGAAAATCGGCAAAATAAGTGGATATTTTCATTGTTTTACAACAGCTTGGACATGGAACCCCTTCTTAAACAAGCATTATAGGATGGATTGTGTTTATGGATGGATTGTGTTTATGGATATTTGAACTTGATCAAGTCGAAGATTATTCTTTGAAGGATTTTTTTGGCGATAAGGCTGGATAAAAAAAAAAAACCTGGTTTCTCATCAGCAACCGGAAAATCATGCCGCAGCAATTATTATTCTTTTTTTCTTTTTCTTTTTTTTTTTTCGCAAAACCATGTTTAAAACCTCGGAAAACACCTTAGAACATGATTTCATGTTAGATGCTGTGATTTTAGTTCTGAGATCAGTTTACATTTAGCTTTAAAAACTTCAACAGTCACCTCAGTTCTCTATTAAAACAACAACAACAACGAAAAATAAATGCATGCATGAAAATGACTTAGGCCGGATGAAAAAAAATCCTGGTTTCTATTCATCCGGCCTAAGTCATTTTCAACTTACTTCAACTCTTACTCAAAACACTACCTTGTGACTTTATCTGTATTATGTTGGAGCGGGTTACAATTTTTAATTATTTTCTGTCTCAAAGAACTTCTATTATTTGCATAAAAGAAAAAAAAAAAAAAACACCCATATATGCTCAACCTTGGTAAACCATGTCTTCATGGAGTTTGCTTTATGCATAGGTGCATTGTATGGCTGGAACACATTTGAGTGTTTTATGTTTAATTTAGTAAGCAGTCCTAATTTGGCCATGCATTTGGATGTTTCCATTGAGGCTCTTGGGTAAAAGGAAAATCCTGCATGCTTGGTTGTCAGCACTAAGTCCTCACTGTTCTTGAGATCCCCCCCCCCCCAACCCCCTCACAACTTCTCCACCCCCACCAACCCAACCCTCCATGCCATCATCTTTGGGTGTGCCTCCAACAGTTTACTGTCTGCCCTAACAAACACACCCTGACATGGCCATCGCTGGGGAAATCGAAGGCTCGTAACGAGGCTTGGGAGGATATTCTGCAGCAAGGTGCTGATGGATTTGGGATTCTGCCCTTGTCCTTGCCCATGGGTACCTGTCACCACTTATGCACAGCAGCTTCTACCAATAAACACAAGCAGCACCTTACTGTTTACTTTAGTGTCATGCAAATATCATCTTATACCATGCTGTGATAGAGAATTATAGTGTGCTGCAAGAAGCCCAACTGTGGTCCTGTATGTCTGGAGGCCATCACATTTTGGGGGTTTGGGGGCCTAAGCAAACATCATGTAAAAAAACAGTTGAAGTGATTATTGTTTTTAATATTATTGCAAGAAAAAAAAGGGGGGGAAAGAAGGGAAAAAAGGAAAAAAAAGTCAAATTGAACTTTGACATACATCATAAACCTGTCAGCAAAAAGTAAAATGATTATTACTTTATGCAAATTATAATAAATTATATTTATCTTATATTATATTTAGCACTTACACAATGTATACTATTAAATACAGTGAGTATTAGTTAGTAGTAGGTAATTAGAAGCACAATAAATACTGTATTTTAGACACCAGATAAAAAAGACTTGCCATTTAATTCATTACAAACAAACAAATCAACAAAACTAACTAAGAAAGTTAGTTACCTTCTATTTAAATAAGTTGAGGATTTCAACAGTCAGGATCCCAGATTAAAATGCCATGAATATTTTAGCCTTAAGTACTGTAAGTCTTAAACAAACCAACAAACAAACAAATAACTAAATAATTACATACATAAACACATCATCTTTGTTAGATGTGTGAGTGAACAACAACAACAAAAAAAAAAAAAAAACTGTTCTGAACGTAAACATGGTGTACACAGTACTGGAATGCACATAAGGTTTATGGTCTCCAGGGATCTGGGCCTCTTAGAATGTTAGTAAATAAGGATAATCTAAATCTTCAATATTTCACTTTGTGTCACTTGTGTACCAGAGTGATAAGCAATATTTACACTTAAGATATAAGAGATGAGTTTTTGTAATTCAATTTATAATTTAAATTAATGTATTAATCTTATTTAATTATGTAGTCTAATTTTCCTTTTTTAAAATTATGGTTTTGATTAAGGGGCAGTAGTAACTCAGTGTTTAAGGTGCTTTCTTACTGATCCGAAGGTCAGGGGTTCAAAGGCCAGTCATGTCTCTCACTGTCTCTGGGGAGAGGCATTTAAAAGAACCATTGCTGTAGTGCATAAAGAGTAGGCCATCGGGTTGGTGTTAGGGTGTTTCTGGCCTGCGATGGCCTGGCGAGCTGTCCAGGATGTATTTTGCCCTCGCTCAGAGTCGGCTGAGATGGGTTCCAGCCTCCCCATGACCCTAATTAGGATTACACAGTTCAGAAAAAGGTTTTGATGAATTACATCACCTTTTGCTACATACTGTATTAAAGAGAATGAAATGTGTACATATTCTAATATGGAGCCCATCACAGATGACTCCGGGCAAAGGCAGGGTACAGGATAGCCACATATTCAAATATA
>JAQMYF010000021.1:19132536-19152620 GCA_030014195.1 Neosilurus mollespiculum
TTTTTTTATCTCTATACTCTATATTTGCTCATTTATCAAGTTTTGTTAATTTTTTTTCCTAATAAAATGGATTTATAAACACTCAGGCCCATTTTAAACGACGCAAGATTCAAGGTGGTTTCAATCAAGCTATTTGGAGCCATGACATGTTCTTAAACACACACATGATCCCTAAAACATGGTATTAAATAAGTTAAAACCATAATACCAGGTGTCATGATGTAGCTGAAGGTGCACGTCTTGTATAACCCGTAAATAACTAGGAGTTTTTGGAATGCATATCTTGCTAATTATGGCCTGAAATGCCTTGTGTAACAAAAGCATTCTGTGATGCGCAAATGTATGTCAGATTTAAAGAATAAAATCACTATAGAGACCATGGCAAGGTCTTTTTGTGTGATTGTTTTAACTCAGGTCTTAAAATTCTTAATTATTTTTATATTTTATTTTATTCTTGGCCATAAAACCAAAACCATGCAGCAAAAAGTAAGCAAATTTGAAAGCATGGTAGATTCACTGAAGAATACACTGACAGCTATTGTTGATTGAAATCGGGATTTTTAAAAGCTCCGCCCCCTTGAACTATCTGACAAAAAGTCATGAAACTTGGTAAACAGGTTCCACTCTCCAAGTTTGCATTATGAACCTTTTAAGTCTGCTGTTTTGGATTTTGAGATAATTCGCATAATTGTGACTTTAGCAAAATGACAACTTTGCACGAAATTTGAAACACGTCATCTTAAGCTTATTCCGAACTTAAATTGCAAAGGAAAAGCTGCTTGATTAAGTAGCATGGCTGCCACCAACCAATATCAACAATCATGACAAGATATTTAAAATTTGAAACCAATGAGTTAAAAACACAGATTCCAAAAACATTTGAACATGGCAATTTTTAGCATAATATTTCTATTGACATAACATATTGTTTGGATATTTAATTCCAGATCATCACAAAACCTACTAGGTCATGGGGAGGCTGAAGCCTATCGCTGTGAATTCTGGGAAAAGGTAGAGTACACAAACACAACCATTTACAATCACATTCAGCCTTACAAGAAAATTGGAACAGTTATTACCCTGATGTGAATGTCTTTGGACTGAGGGAGAAAAAGGTAATACCCGGAGGAAACCCATGTATGCACAGGAGAACATGTAAACTACACTACCATGCCACCCTGCTGAAACTAAATTTAATTTTATTTGTATTAAATACGGATCTACATCCCCAATGTGTGGCAAATAAAACTCCCAGAGACAACATGTTGAAGAACTCTTGAGAGGAACCAGAGTCGGCTCATGCATATATCAATCATTACAGTATAGAGGTATAGAAACAGTACCAAATGTGTTAAAAGGACCAAAATGTTTTAATGTAAACTTAAAGATTGACACTGCATCTCAGAGTCTGAACATTAATTGGAAGACTGCTGTATAGCTGGGGGAGAGGTTTTGTGAGGGAGAGCTATGTGTCCATGACTATAGTCTTCATTATTCTAGGTACCTATAAAAAGCCTACACCTGCATTTTATGATCAATGAATTTTTTTACTCGGTACAAATGTAGTGTTAATAATATTTGAGAGTGAGTATTAAAGAGAGATGCTTTTTACTCCTCCACAACTGAAAATAAATGAAAGGAGGTACAAAAATGAGGAAGACAATAAAAACTGTAAATGTATTTTTTAATTATTATTTTTGTTTGTGTTTTTTTGTTGTTGTTGTTTTTTTTTTTTTTTTTTTTTTTTTTTTTGTGCAGTTGTATATGCCCTAGCAGGATCTAAAACACAAATTGTATAAAAAAAATAACAGATCGGATGACAATAATAATAATAATAATAATAATAATAATAATAATAATAACAATAACAATACATTTTATTTATAAAGTAGGTTCCAGGGCACTCAAAAACACTAGAAAAACTTTACAAAAAAATAAAAGATGATTTAAAAAAAAATACAAAACAGTACATTAATAGAGTTAACACGTAGTCACACAATACACACCTGTTTTTAAATTCAATTTGACTAAAAATGTAAACATGAATAGATCAATATAATCATTATTTAAAATAATCATAGAAAACACCATCACATCCACACATAACCTAAAGGATATTTTTTATCTAAAGATTTAGAGGTTTTAAAGAGCAATGGGGGGAAATGGTCTGATATAATACACAGTGAAAGTGATCAGTTGTGTTTTGTCTCTTGATTCTGTTTTCGCTTGCTACCTAGCCTTAGCTGGCTAGCTTGCTACTGTATACTGAGAAAGTATTATCGAAAACACCATCAGTCCTCTGCTAACCCACAGGGTAATGCCTTATCAGAGTGAATTATTGAAAATGCGTTCCTTTTTAATACCATGGCTCTTGTATTATTCAGATTAGAGCACAGTATAAGTAAACAATCAGACAAATAGAATAACATCGAAACCACAGCTAATAGTAACTTTTTTAATAGTAAAAGTAGTAAAAATTACACAGTTTCCTCTGGGATAAATAAAGTATTCTGATTCTGATAAAGCACAGCAGGCAGGACTCCAGAACTTTGCTTCAATCGTTGCTAGAGTCTGACGCAATCTATTTCACCATTAAACCATTTTACAGTAACCATTGATTCATTCTAAGCCGCCTAATCCTAATTATCATTGTGGGGAGGCTGGCATCCAACTGAGCTGACTCTGAACGAAGGCACGGTACACCCTGAACATCTTGCCAGGCCACTGCAGGGCCCACACACATGCAACCATTCACACTCACTCTCATTTACAGTAACCAATTTTACCAACTCAATTTAGTAACTGGGTGGTATGGTAGTGTAGGTCTTGGGTTCGGGTCCCAGCCTCGGTGAGAGCATTTCTTTGTGGAGTTTGGATGTTCTACCTATACTTTCAAGGGTACCCTTTACGTACTCCTGTTTCCTCCCATGGTCTCAAGATATGTACATTAGCCTAATTGGCTGCTGCAAATTGCCCCAAGGTGTGAGTGTGAATGGTTGTTTGTGGGTTGGCCCTGAGATGAACTTCAACCAACGTTGGCTGAAATAGGCTCCAAATAAATAAATTTATTTAGTTCAGCAAATAAATGAATTAGGTTAGTAACTTAGAGACTAGCTTTTCCTATTTCCCCTTTTTTGTCAAGCCCTATAATAAAAAAATATATGACACCCCCACCACTCAAAAAAGAAAAAGAAAAAAAAAAAAAAAAAAGGAAAAGCAGTTCTCCTTTCAATAATCAGCTAAGCCAGACACATTGTTACATAGAGCAGTTTAAATAAACCAATAAAAATTTGGTGGTAATTGCATTGTTGGCAGCTGGCATTTTCAGTGCTTAGAGGACATGCCTAATTAATCAAGTTTCTTTCTGTGCAGGTCTTTATGGGTAATGACCAGAGCACTAACATTCACACATGTGGGAGCTATTTTGTCCACCCCCCCTACAAAATCGAGGCAAATGTCATTTTTTAAGACGAGGCTACTTCTCTTTGTAATGCCTGCTCTCTGTTATTAATAGCAATAATAAGAGCTGCTCCTCCAGGGTCTCTCCCCAGGAAGTTTATTTTCACTCATTTCAGCTTAATGATGGTTCTGAGTCTGGCCTCTGTCCATGAAGAACCTGTGTGCGCGCTTTTGTGTGTGTGTGTGTGTGTGTGTGTGTGTGCTCGCGCGCGCGTGAGGGAGAAAGAGAGAAAGAGAGAGAGAGAGAGAGAGAGAGAGAGAGAGAGAGAGAGAGAGAGAACTGCAAGAAAACCAAGGGCCATGGATAATCAATTCCTTTTTTCATTTACACCAAGTGATAAATTCTGTTATTTAAAATCTACGCTGTGCAATCTACAGTTTGATGTATGATCAAAATTTAAATTTTCACCACTATTTAAACATTTTAACACTGAGTAACTTTTAAATTGAATAGTGACGCAATGCAAATAAAATTGGAGCAAGTCTAATGAATAATAATGGTGGAATAATAATGAAACAGATGACCTTTTCCATGGTCACCCATGTTTTGCTTAGACCATACACATGCATAAATAATTTGAGGGTAAAACAGTGACTGAGGGAAAACTGTGGATTCTACATGTGCACGAAATGACTATTTGACTTAGTACAAAAGGGACTATTTAAGTAGAGAGCACTGAATATGCATGCTCATGATCCTTCCAGCTGCATGGCAATAATCTGTGCATGCAGCGTGTTTGTTAATTAAATCGGCCACCCAGATCGACCTCACGTAACCTCCAGAGCAGTGGCCATACGGTGGGCTCAGTTTGCGGTAATGTTAGCCAGGAACAAATTAGCACTGACAATTATTAATTAGATCGTCCAATGTATGGATAATGGCAGTATTTTACTGCTGGTCTTAGAATAAACAGCTGTGATTAATGATATATAGTTACATGAATTAAATACAAGTATATTATGTTATTATACGCTAGTGCACGCATGTAGAACCTGCATGGAACCTGAAGGGAATTTCGTGTTTTAAATAAATACATTTTGAATTCATTCCTGCATCATGCACCATGCACACATATGCAATAATACATTCAGAGGCGCCGATTTCCAACAGGCAAGGGAGGTGATTGTTTGGGGCCCCAGGCCAGTAGGGGGCCTCTGAGGGCTGACAAACTTGCAATCAAACACAGCATATACATATGGAGCTGCAAAATAAAAAAAAATAATAATAATTAAATAAATAAACATGACATTGAAAATTTTTTGGGGAGACACAAGGTTTCATGATAGCCTCCAAAGAACCAAACCATAATGCTGTGAGTCTTGCCATTTCTCCCCAATGCTTCTGTTCCTTAACACCTAATGAATATTGGACTTTTGAAGTCTTTTGAACAAGAAGACGTTTTGCAAAGGTTAATATCCAGTGGCCTTAACATCAGGATTCTACAGGAAAATACACCCAGCAGCATACTGGTGGGTTAAAGATTTTTTTTTCCTTCACTATGCTTCACTGTGGCTTTCTTACTTTTCTAACAGTTTTTAATTTTTATTTATTTTTGCATTTATGTTGATACAAACACTGACACAATACATATTAAACAATTATTAAATGAGGCGAAGAATGAATTATTTAGTCGAGGGGCTGTTGTCCGGAAATTACTCTCTGAGACCATATAATTCTCTGTCGTATGAAAGCAGAACTCTATAATTGTTTTATTATTAATTTTAAATATTTTAAAGTAGACAATCATGTTATGTTGAGTATGCCAGTCATGCAATAATAATTTACCTTATCTGATGGCACCAATGCAATAATTCAGGTATCTAATGGCAAAGATGTAATATCAAGTATTTCTTGCTGGCCTCTTACCAATCAGAAATGAGAAAATCTCTTTAATGAATAATAATTATTTTTGATAATTATCTTTATTGAATAACAAAATGAAAAAAGCATTAGATTTGACTTTAAGCTAGATTGATTGGGACTGATTAATCTGTAGCCATGAAACAGAAATAGCGTAAACAATGGCCAACCAACACTGGTACACCAACGCTACTAGTTGTACCAGAACAACGGGAGTCAGAATCGAGACATGCTAGCTTAGCTAGCAGGTTGAAAAAAGTAGAAGCTAGTAGTTACATTAAAGATACAGTGTGTAAAATTGAACCTCATTCAGCAGCATCTAGTGGTGTGGTTAAACTATGCGGTCTGATATCCATTCTGGCTGCTGCAACTGCCATCTTAAATTTGTATTTTACACACTTGCTCAAAAACACCATCACCGATTATCAACATTTTTGGTGGATGTTGGAGCTGTGTTAATACACAAGTCTATCCATTTTTGTCATGGTCGGGTATCCAATTTGGTCACTGCAGCTGTCATTTAAAATTTTCACTATCTTAAAAACGACATCACCGATCAGAAACATTTTTAGTGTTAACATGTCCACCTCACAGAAAAAAGGTCTGGGTTTGATTCCCGTGCTTGGGGCATTTCTATGTGGAGTTTCCATGCTCTCCCTGTGCTTGTGTGGGTTTGCTCCAGGTACTCCAGTTTCCTCCCACAGTCCAAATACATGCACTGTAGGCTGATAGGCTGTTCCAAATCGCCCCTGGGTGTGAGTTTTGGCCCAGTGATGGCCTGGCAAGCTGTCCAGGGTGTACTCTGCCCTTTGCGCAGAGTCAGTTGAGATGGGCGCCAGCCTCCCCGCAACCCTAATTAGGATTAAGCCGTTCAGAAAAGGAATGAATAAATAAATGTTGGGATTGTATAACTAAGCATATTGATTTTTGTCATGGTGCGATATCCAGTATGGCCACCACAGCTGCAATTTTGAATTTGCATTTCACGCACCAACTCAAAAACACCATCACTGATCATCACTATTTTGGTGTGGATGTTGTGATTGGGTTATTACACAAGTCTTTTGATTTAGTTTCATGGGCCGATATCCAATATGGCCACTGAAGACTGCACACAAACTGGAAAATGCAATCTCTGATCAGCAACGTTTTTGGTGTTTATTTTGGGACTGGGTATACCTTTTATATAATGGCCCATGGGCAGAGGGCTATTGCCTGCTTTGCTGGGCTCTGATAATGTGGGTGTGGCAATGCCACAAATTTCCTCTATTTTTCAAAAATTTGCAGTGAAATTGAAAGTGACTTTAATTCACACCTACAATAAAGCACAAGCCCCAAACTACACAAACTTAATAAGACTCAGCTTTTAATATTTGTGAAAATTTTATATTTTAAATGATATATCTGTGGGAATATATGCAATTCTAAAGGGTTCACAAACATTAATAATAAATCCAGTTTTCTTTAGGCCATTGACAGGCATGTGACTTGCATTCAAAGGTAATTAAAACTTGTTCACCATCATCCTCGGTAAACTTTTCTAATAAAGCCTCATGAAAATAAGACTGTCCTGCTGACATATTGAGTGACTGCTGGAACCAGCTTGGGGAAATACAGAAGCTCCAGAATTTGTAAAGTGTTATCACCACCAAGCAGTTGATGTTTAACCTTGAAGTTTTGGGTTTGTTAGCAGGATTATGCTAAACATTTTGGCAAATTTTCATGAAATGGTGGGGCATTGGAAGATGAAGACTACTTAAGACTTTGGAAATTATCTTGAAAAATTCTGCATTCAGGATTCAATGTTTATTCTTTAACACTGTGAGATAGGTTGATCATTTTGGAACTGTCATAATATAGCAGGCCCAGCAGGGGTGCTATGTACTTAAGTTATGACTAGGTTTTCATGGACTTTCTACCAGAGACGAGGTTTTGGAAGACTCATTAGATTTTGGAGACGATCCAGATCAAATAATGTTCTAATGACATTTCGGTTTATGTTGGAGATTGCTGGGCTTGGTAGAGGTTTGCAGTCTGTGCGTGCTCTTGTTAATCATTATGCAATATATCTCGTACTCCACAGGTGTTGGGTAGCAGTTAGCAATCCTGTTTGACAGATGCACTTTAGTGGGATATTCACTGTTTCTGCCAGTGTTTTTGCCTGTGACTCATCCTCTCCTTTTCCAAATCTCCAGCTTTTCTTTTCCCACACCATCACCCCCATCTGTATCTCAACTACTTTATGTCATTACACCCTCTCTATACACTGATTATCCATCATTTCCTATGTCTTTGTGGAGTCTGATTAATACAGATGGAGTTTTCCATGCATTTCTGTACTCTTAATTTTATTTTATTTTATTCTCTTTTGGAATTGCCCGTTTCTGGCTACACTTATCCATTTACCTGTGTTAGCTCTGTCTGCCTGTGTTGTGATCTGTTCTAATGATGACCTTAGAAAAATCCCCAATAAAGCATGTCAGCACTTTCATCCAGCTGCCTCAGGCTTCCACGTTACAGTCTCTTAGCCAAAGTGACAGACAGAAACATTAAGTAGATGATTACAGTGTGACCGCTTTCAGATGAAACACTATGATATTTACATTTTATGCTGAATAAAACTAATTTGTAGTTTTGACTTAAATAACTCGGGCAAGTGAGTAACCTGGGGTGAAAATTCATACTTTTGACTTCGAACAATAACAGTCTTATTAGAAAAGCTTTTAGACAGGGCTCCTCTAGCTTACGATTTTCTGATTTATAGCTTGTCCGTCCACTCAAAAATATTCTTTAGCTTCATATTTGGGGTTTCTGTGGCAGATATACAATGTGTTACAGATCAGGTAACTCACATTTGGCCCTACAAACTGGACTGCCATCATCTGCAGTAAGAGACAACCTGATTTCAAGCCCAGCTGTTTTCATTAGTGTCAGTTGAGTAAATACCTCTCAAATTCTCACCATATTGTTCAAATGATTTTTATTTTTTTTTACTTCTTGCTAGATATTTGAGCAATTACAGAACTGAAGCGGCACTCTCTACAGGCTGAATAAAATGTTTAGGTTAGCACTGCTGCACTTAGTTTTTAAATAGGTAGCCATCAGACTGAGCCCAGTGATCAGCAGCAGATGTGTTTAGATGGATTTCAGACTTTTGTTAGTCATGCGCAATGTCTTGACAATATTTAACAATATTCATGAATTCCAAAGGTGTGCCGCTGTTTAAAAAAAAAAGTATTGGGTACTGCTTCCTAATGTTAATATATAAATGTGTGACATTTGTTTTTATACAATAGACGTGAGAGTTTAGCTTGTTACCAGTACAGCGTGTAGACGTGTATGACATCAACGCTGGCCGTGTAGCGGCTCAGACTCCGGCCAAAAAGACATTAATGAATCAGCATTGTGCTGCACTGTCCCTAAGTGTAGGCTTTGTGATTTATTCTTCTTTGGCAGTGTGAACCTCAGTCATGTTCCAAGCTGAAACAAGACCTGCATGATGCAAGAAAGTGCAATTACCATGGATATGCACGGCCTGTGTCTGTGTGTCTGTCTCACACAACGTCTGCTCAGGCACTGCTAAAGGATAGGAACCATCTTTTATATAACACCTAGAATATGCACAGCCCGAATATCTCACACATTCACTTACCGTATGATATAGATCACATTCAAATCAGCAGTAATTTATTATTATTAGCATTATTATTGGCAGAACGGTGGCGCAGTGGTTAGCATATCCATCTTACAGCAAGAAGGTCCTGGGTTCGATTCCCAGGACCGGGCATTTGTGTGTGGAGTTAGCATATTCTCCCCATACTCGCGTGGGTTTCCTCTGGGTACTTCCTCAGGGTTTCTTCTGACAATCCAAAAACATGCACTGTAGGCTAAACTGTCCCAAATCGCCCCTGGGTGTGAGTGTGAGTGTGAATGGTTGTGTTTGTGTGTGTGTGTGTGTGTGTGTTAGCCCTGCGATGGCCTGGCGAGCTGTCCAGGATGTACCCCGTCCTCGCCCAGAGTTGGCTGAGATGGGCACGAGCCTCCCCACGTCCCTAATAAGGATTAAATGGATTAGAAGATGAATGAATGAATGAATTTAGTCGTTTCCAATTCCCACCCATCAACTTTTGCCTTCCCTATCACACGACCCCCACCGACCAGGGAGGGGCACAAGGAAGCACACGCCCCCTCTGTGACATGCAATGCTACTGCCCGCCTCTTTTCGAACTGCTGCGCATGCGTATTTTGGGGGCGGCCTAACACACTCGGAGGGAAAGCGCTATCTGCCCCCTTGTACGATTGAGCTCACAGACGCCCATGATTGGCTGGTGATCGCTGTGAGTGATAGGGAAGTGAGCGTATGCCATCCCTCCCTTCCGTGAGAGCTCGGCCAATTAGCTCCCATGGACTCCCGGTCACGGATGGCTGTGGCATATCAACCCGGATTCGAACTTGCGATCTCTGGGTTGATAGTCGCGCACCTTGTCGATGCGCCACTCGGGAGCCCCTGAATGAATTATTATTATTAATTTATTTATTTTTAGTTTACTTATGCAAAAAAGGTGTATGGTTCCTAGCAAAATCAGTTTAAATTTAGAAATATCATTGATAAAACCATTTATAAGCAGTTCTCATGAGTCTTGGTATATCATTTCATCTTTGGTCCCACAGAATATTTCTTTAATCATTAGTTATATAGATGACATCTTTATTTCAGGAGTAGTGTACAGCTGGCTTGAAGGATTAGTCCAGAGATTTATATTTATTGTTTTGGGTTTTTTTCTTCTTGCTTTATCCCAGTACTCCTGTGAGTGGTTTGACAGATACACCATTTCTGTCTATTTTTCCTTCTCCAGACACCATTAATGTGCATTTGATATGTCACAATCAAAACTGCATTCAAAAAGGAATTTTCCACTATTAAATATGTTGGATAGAGATGACAGTGAAGAAAAAGACATTGCTGACTATTTTCATTAAAATTTTATTCTTAGTTATAATAATAATAATAATAATAATAATAATAATAATAATAACTAAGCATATAATATTATAATAATAATAACTAAACATATAATATTATAATAATATTCTCCTTGTAGTTATTTCTCAGTTTGCCTCTAAGGGCTCCCGTTATTGTCATCATTTCCTTTAATAATATAAAATTTATTGTCAGCCTACCTACATTTTTTCAGTGTCTCTGGTTTCCTGCATATTGGAGCAGCCCAGGGAGAATTTTTTTTTAAAGCTCTGGATATCTGATATGACTGAGCAGTGATGGTAGAAACAGAAGTGACATTAAAAAAGAAAAGCACCAGAAGCATGAAGGAAGCATGCACTGTGATATGAGAACAAGATTCAAATTCAGTTCACTTTTACCTGTGTAGCACTTTTAAAAATACATGCAATTACACAACATTTTTATTTAGAATGGAAGTTTTTCATCAAAAAGTACCTATGTATGTAAATATATTTGCTACGCAATATGACTTTAATATTTTTGAGGTAAAACAGCAGTATTTTCAAACTTGGATTGAGTTTCAACTAATGACCAAAAGTTTACGCCCAAACCTACTGGCTTATCAGGCGCCACAGCTTATCCTGGTTTCCACAACAGGAAACAATCCTGGATGGGATGTTAATTGCAGGTTGCCTTCCCAATATTTTACTGCTACCCATTTATACTGCTGGGTGGATAGAGGGACACTTGTGGTTGGGACCTTGCCCAGGGGTCGTAGCACAGTGGGGGTGTGATAGCCCAGCACCCTAACCACTACACCACCAGGCTCATATTGTCATACTTTAAAAAAGGTGAAAATAAAAATATTGTTTTGGTTTCTAATGCTGTATATACTAAAAAAAATCACCTCAGAGTCAGTCACTATCAGTGAATAGTCGCATGGTAGCTTTGGAGAGTAACTTAATTTTGTGGGCAGGTATAGGTATAATAACAGAAGCATTACCTTGGTGTGAGTCTCTGGTGCATGAAGGTAAAACACCTGACTGCAGTAGGAAGGAGAATAAAAAGTAAAGAAGCTTTGCAAGCTATAAGAGAGAAAAGCAGGAGGAGGAGAATGTTGAGAATATGTTTTTTTTTTGTGTCATATGACATACTAGGATCTTGCACCTGCATTAGACTGGATAAAAACGAATACCACAGTTCGATGCACACTGGCCACGTACTCTATCTGCGATAGTGAGCCTTCCTTAACTGCACCTGTGAGATGATAGCCTTTTATTAAATGTAATTTAATGTCTCGCAGCTCCAAAGTCCATGGTCCAATCCTGATCTCAGGTTACTGTTGAGTACGCCTGGTGTGGACAGTGTGTTTCATTTAAGTTCTCCGATTTCCTTTCACCTCCAAAAATCCATGCTGGCTACACTGAAGTACCCCTCACTGTGTATGAGGGTGTGAATGATGTCTGGTGATGTACTGCCATCCCCGGTGTGGTGTATAGCCACCTCACACCCAGCATTACTAGGATAGACTCCAGATCTACAGGGATAAAGCTGTTCTTAAAATAAGTGAATGAACACTGTGAATGTGCAAAGCTCATTGGCTGAGCAATCCAATGTGTAATTTATCATTGTTGATGACAAGGTGTTGGGCACATGGCTACTTACTATACTGTGTATGTGGGATTTTTCTTTCTTTTATACAATTTCTTAAAATTGCAAGAAAAGAAAGAACACACACACACGCACACACACACACACACACACACACACACACACACATATATATCTATATATATATATGTATGTATGTAAAGACACACGCAGGCCATGTTGGCATTTGTTTAAACCTGGGTCAGGCAAGACCTCAAAATTAAACAGATGTTCTCATAATGTAAACACAATAGATGTGGCACCAAAGCCCAGGGTTAACGTTTTACACACACACACACACACACACACACATACACACGTGCAAACACATAGAATGAGTGTAGTACCTCTGAGTCAATATAGCAAAGTCTGGCTTTCTCATTTTGATGAAAAGGAGCAAATTCTCCCTACACCCCAAAGATGCAGGCACACACACACACACACACACACACACACACACACACACTGTATTAGCAGTTGTGCTGAGGTCTCCAGCTGGGTTTGGATTGGATATGAGCAAGCTGACAGAGTGACAGGCTCCACTTAAGTCATAACAGTGATTAATTGTACAGTTCAGCAAGTGCTACAGAACCCGACTTACTGTAAAGGCCTGGAGAGAAGCTCACAAAGAAATTAACTTGTTTGTCCATTAGCCAAGCAGAAGCATGAAACCTTTTGACTGCTTTGACTCTAGAATACTTTACTACAACACTTTTATTACTGCTGGTATTTCAGTTGGTGATGATTTTCAAGAAGATTTTCTCTTTTTTAAGATGGGCTCCAGCCTCCATGCAACCCTAGGATCAAGCGATTCAGCAAATGAATAAATGAATGTCAGTAAATAAAGCATTCGGGAAAGAATTCATCAGGAAGTAATGAGTTCATATTCAAGGACAAGTGAACGGTCATACTTTATCTACTTCAACTAGAGGAGCCAGCTTCTCATCACTGAATGATGCATGACTTTAGTTTACCGTTTAGGTGCCTTGAAACAGATCCATGTTGGTATTTTTTGCAGAAATGACCCAACTGTATCCATGTTATTGGTATTGTTATGATACTGGCCATAAATGCTGAATGTATGTGTCAGAGAGTGTCTAGCATTTTGCCAATTTCTCCAATAATGACTATTTATGGTTATTTTTCACTTGTTTAATTTTAATCGTAATTTTGTTGGATGGCCCTTTAAATGTCTATTGTTATCATCCATGTTGTTTTGTAGTGTAGAAGGTGCTGCCACTCTGTGGCCACCTCAATACCTTCCAGGAAGTATTGCACAATCCCAACCTTCACTTCCCTCCAAAACCAACAAAGGCCCAAGTTGAAGCTGTGTTCCACTGTGCAAATTAAGCTGTTTGTTCATTCACCGCCTGTTAGTAGCGGGGAATATGGTATGTAATTTATCATCTAAGGTTTTATGTTTATATATTATAATATGTATTTTGAAGTAAGTTTATAAGTTTACAGAGTTGTTTTGTGTTAGGGCCTAGCTACTTATGTCAAACGACCCATGCTTGTGGAGTTTTGGTATTTGTCACAAAATCGTGTTTTACATTTAATTCCTTTAAGTAACTGACAGATCATGTGTTTGAAGTTTATTTTGGAAATTTTTCATATTGATCATATAAAGTTGTAAGTTTATGTGAAATGGCTAAAGTTTGGTTATAAAGGATGCTATTTTTTTGTGTTATTTTGCATTCTTACATTTTTCACGGAGTTTATCACACCATTTCTAAGGGAAATTAAAACTAGTCCTGTGACACTTCAGTCATTCATATCAAACGGGCCGGTGCAGCTACTTCGAGGCTAGAAACTACAGGATTTTGGCCCGATGATTATCCAGGGGCCAGACGAGGCCAATCAGTGCATAAGGTGGTGTCAAGGTTCAAGTCACTTAAGTCCATGTAATCTTTATAATTTATCCAAATAGTAAACTAGTACAGAAACTATGCTAAGCACTAGCCAGTTATAACAGCTAAGCTAGCTGACGTAAAATAGCCATTAAGCTAATCTTGATCCGGAGGGGTGGTGGTAAGTACCGCTCCAGCAAGAAGGTCCTGGACTTAAGTCCCGGGCTCGGTTATGGCTTTTCTATATGAGGTGTGCATGTTCTCCCTGTTTTCCTTCTGGTACTCCTGGCAAGCTGTTCCTGGTGTACCCTGCCTTTCACTGGCAGGATAAGCGTTACGGATAATGAATGAAAGTGACAATACTTAATGCATGAGTTGTTATTATTATTAATAATATTAATATTATTGTTATTATGATTATTATTATTATTATGATTATTATTATTATTATTATTATTATGTTTTTTTTAATTCTGATTATGATTAAAATTTTATTAATTCCTTTGCCCAACTGTTTTATCCTGTTAGGGTCACGTCATCTTAGCCGACTAAAAAACAGGAACAACACATACACAACTCTCACTTACACCAAGAGGCAAATTAGAACGCAGAATTAGCTTAACATGCATGTCTCTGGACTGTGGGAGGAAACCAGATAACCCGGAAGAAACCGACACAAGCACACGAGTGAAGAAGCAAACACCACCCAGAAACACCCTTGCCGAGCCTGGCCCTTGAACCCAGGATCTTCTTGCTCTGAGGTAGACGTGCTAACCACTGCGCCACCACACTACTTTTGATTCAGATTTTTATTTGATCTATTTCCAAGATGTGACCCGGCTTCATTCTCCGAATTTTTTATTTTTATTTTTTTTAATATTTGTTCACTTATTTATGATTTGCATATTAGGATATGGTTTAAACCTCGTGGCTGCCTGCGGCCTTGCTGAGCAGAGTTTGCAGAGCTTATGTAGGTTCCCTCGGGGTTCTCCGGTTTCCTCCCACAGTCCAAAGATATGCAATTTAGATTGACCTGCTCCTCTAATTGCTCACAAGTGTGAATGGCTGTCTGTCTCACTGTCCTGCATTAGACTGGCATCCTGTTCAAGGTATACTCCACCCGTTACCCGGAGCTATCTAAGATTAGCTCCAGCTTCCCCGGGACCCTTCCGGAGGAGTGTTATAGGTGACGGATGTCCACTAATAGCCATGATATGTGACATTCTTATTCCATTTAAATTTAGAACTCTGTACACATCTCTCATACTGCCCTATTAGTGCCTTCGTTTGTACTCAAGTCCTCGCAAACAGTGACTCTTTGTGCTTTAGATGACAATACATGTTAGCTCCCTGCTACCATGCTGCTTTTTTTTTTCCATTTATAGGGGACTATGTGTGTCTGAGAGAGAGAGAGAAAGAGAGATGGAGAAAAAGAGAGAGAAAGAGTCACACAGTCCTAAGTTACAACTTAGAATTAGAGGAATTAGAATTAACAATTAGAGACTAAAGCTCCAGATTTTCAAAATATAGAAGGAAAACTAGTGTAACCTTATTCCCTCTGAAGAGTGCAAACCTGCCGCCCCAATGATCAGCTGGAGATCTCAGGAAGGGCAACTTGATGCTGACATTTTTAACTCGGAGGCCCGATGATAATGTCAATGTAAATGTGGCTAACTGAGAGGTCCTGTGCTGGACTGAGGGGGGAAAAAACCGATAGAGTGATCGCCCAAGGGAGGAAGAGAGGTTTCTGAGTATAAGAAACTGATTTGAATAAGGAAACAGGAGGAGATGAAATTTAAGAACTATTGCCTTACCATATTTCTCCAATGTCAGGTCTTATTATTTATGAGCATATCCACCAAGTTTCAAACAAAATTCATTCTGGCAAGTTTGTCATCTAATGTCACCCATATAATATTTTGTAACATATTTTGCAGCCACAGTAGCTGTGTCCATACAAAGATAAATGGAAGTAGGTAGGTAGACTTGAGGTGCAGGCAGAAACCCTATAAAGGCTTGTGGTAGAGAAGTATCTAAGAAAAATGAAATAAATGTCTTCTATGAGCAAATGTGAACAAATGTTCATCTGGTAGTGTTGAGGCTAAATATATATATTTTTTTTTACTTTGCACTGCACCATCTATTTCACGTAACAATGAAAGCCTATTTTCACCACTAAAAAACAGACGCTAAGTCATAATCATTCATTCATTCATTTTCTGAACCGCTTAATCCTAATTAGGGTCGCGGGGAGGCTGGCGCCCATCTCAGCCGACTCTGGGCAAGGGCGGGGTACACCCTGGACAGCTCGCCAGGCCATCGCAGGGATATCCTAATTCATAGTTATAAGATAATAAGTCATACATATGAGATGCATATGAGTACTTGGCTGAATATGAGTATCTTACTGAGCTTGTGAACAGTTGGTGGCTATGGTGAATGGACATTTGTCATATTTTCCATTCATTTGGTAAAAGTTTTTCAAATAGTCTCCAAGTACTTACCATGTTCGCCCTCCATTTACTGAGCTCACTTTCATTCAGTAAGGAGTTTTGAACATGATCAAAATTTTGAGGAATCTTTGCCTAACATGTCTTTTCACCAGATAGTCTGCAAATAGTGGCAATAGGCATGAACTGTTCTCTAAACAGTTTGCAGACGTTCTTTGTGGTCTACAGCTATTCTTCAAACATTCTCCTTCCTCAGGATTTTGGTGAGTTGTTGACAAATACTTGAAGAATTCTTGGTGAACCGATTGCGAACTCTGCGACTGTTGGCAAAAGTCTGTGGTCATGTGATCATCATGTGGCGGTGACATTCATGTGACAGTGGCACTATATGACGGTTACTCGGTGAGCGTTTGGAAAACAATTAAAACAAACAATGTTTTAACAAACAGTTAAAACATTCGTCAAAATGTTGCTGACTGAGGGAATCACCAAATGTTTGTGAAATGTTCATCAACTACTCACCAGAATATCACCAGAAAGTCATCATCAAATCATTAATTAGTATCTCAGTGACAGATAAATACTCATATTCAAAGTGTGAATAGTTCAAAGTATGACTTACTTACTTATAATTATGAAAGGGTATATCATTATTATGACTTACAGTCCAACTTTTTTCCCCTCTAGTGGTAGAAACAGGCTGATGTTACTTATGTTACCGTACATTTTCTATATGAGTATAAATAAATAAGTCAGTTTGAATATAGTTTTTAAGTAATATAAGTAAAAGTATTTTCACAATAATAGCTAATTAGTGGCTAAATGGTCTTAAACTCATATGTGATCAGGAGTTAACTTACTGTTTTTAGGCACTTTGCCCAAAATACCAGGGTAATAATAGCAGAGCTCCATGGAGCTCTAAAAGCAGAGCCTAAATATTAATAATAATATTAATAATAATAATAATAATAATAATAATAATAATAATAATAATAATAATAATTATTATTATTATCATTATCAATTATAATAATAATGATAATAACAGTGGCGGCCCGTGCATTTGGTTCCTGGCCCTTCAGTGGGGACTTAACAGACTTAATCCATCTCTTAATACCACCACTATCATGTCGCAATTATATAGACTACAGTAATATACAAAAATGCAATATAACAGGAACTGGCATTACAGAGAAAGAGGCGTTTCACATATTGGGGGTGAATACCATTATTACTAAAGCAAGAAACCCAGTAAACCCTTTAGCATTACGTAACTTCCACCGGTGATCACGGTGGAAGCTGTCGGTAAATTTGCCGCTCGGCCACATGTAACAAGCATAAATGTAACGGCTCGGTAATAAAGGGTTCAGAATCAATATTTATCTAATAACATGAAAAAACATAAAATATTTAAATAAAATACATCATACTCGACAGAGATGCTGGTTATTTATAGACAAAATCCATCCTACTTTCCCTCATGCAGGATTAAAATATAGTTTAAGTGACACCTGCCAGCACTGATGATTCTGAAGGCCCTGGGCAGATTAGATTGACATGGCAGCACATAGAGGCTGAAATCTGATTGGACAAAAATAATCTAACATCCACATACATATACTGGAAGCAGTGCAGCCAAGAGACACGCTACGAAATGAGGAGAATAGACTGTTGGGAACAAATGAATACAATTTCATGGGAAAAAAATACTGGAATTTAAGTTGTAAATGTAAGTCAGTGCTTCTGATAGTGTTTGGGCCAGCAGAGAAGGCCTTGCTTGCCCTGATGGCCCGCCACTTGATAATAATAATAATAATAATAAAAATAAAAATAATAATAATAATAATAATAATAATAATAATAATAATAATAATAATAATAATAATAAAAGAAGTTACAGAGCACAAACATCTGCCAAGCCCATTTTTTAAAGGTTGTTTTCTGTAGTGGTTTAGTTATTCATCAAATCATTAAATAAGTCACCAGCACTTCACCAATGTGACTATAAAAACCAGACAATTTGAATCAGTGCACAAATTTCAAAAACAGCAATTCAAATTATTATTATTATTATTATTATTATTATTATTAATAATAATAATAATAATAATAATAATAATAATAGTAATAATAATAATCATTGATTAATTTTCTAAGTTGCTTATTCCTAATAAGGGTCATGGGGAGGCTGGAGCCCATCTCAGCCTACTCTTGGTGAAGGCGGGGTACACCCTGGACAGCTTGCCAGGCAATCGCAGGGCCAACACACACACAACCATTGACATTTACACATGGGCAATTTGGAACAGCAAATTAGCCTACTGTGCATGTTTTTGGACTGTGGGAGGAAACCCGTGCAATCAAGGGGAGAACATGCAAACTCCACACAGAAACTCCCCGAGCCCGGGAATCAAACCTAGGCCTTCTTTCTGTGAGGCGGACGTGTTAACCACTGCCTTGCCACCTATTAATATTATTATTAATATTATTATTATTATTATTATTATTTTCAGCATGAGTGAACTCCTCACAGGGATAAATGATTCGAGCAACTTGCAAATCACTTTGCAACACAAGCGAATTGTGCTTGTAGCCAGCTATGGTTGCCTAGGTAGCTCTCTCAAAAGTTCCAAAAGTTTCTGAGTCAGTCCATGAGCAGTAAACAGTTGCTTAATTGAAGTGTAGATCTGCAAGCAGTATCTAGCTAGTTCACTAATAAATATCTTATATTATGATTAGCTTATATCATTTAGCTTATGTTAGCATATAATTTAAATAGCTTATCAAACAAAGATAAAACAGAGATTCTTGTGCATTATGGACTGAGAAGAGTTAAACATATATAAATATATATCATGGGAAATACCAGCCAGCAATGCACTTTGCGTCACTTGAGGAAAATTTTGTCTCTCATCACACATTTCACTGCTTTTCATTGACGTTGGGTTGCTTGTCACTCATCGCTTCCTGTGTGGCTGCAGCTTCAGGCTTGGTGAATGTGACTGAATAGGAACTATGCGAATCAGCGATGCTTACCAAGCCTTTGGGGATCATAAGCAAATATAAATAAATAAGTAAATTATATATATGCCCTGCAGTGGCGTAGCGAGTTATCCAGGGTGTACTCTGCCCTCGCCCAGAGTCGCTGAGATGGGCGCCAGCCTCCCCGCAACCCTAATTAGGATTAAGCGGTGTGAAAAGTGAATGATTGAATTATTTAGTTTAGTAGTTACTTAGTTGTAACCTCAAAGCAGGTTTTATAAACTATATGGTCACAAGTGTATAGACACCTGATCACTGAACATCCAGTTCCAAAACCACTGTCACTAATATGAATTAGACTCTCCATTCCTTTACTGCTGTAATAACTTCTCTCTTATGAAAAGGCTAATAGATTTAGGAATCCAGCTGTGGGGTGTAAATTTGATGTTTCAGCTTATCCTAGACCCTCTATCACTGTGCTGCTAATGCATGCAAATACATACACTCCCCTGCTTTCAGCACATTATTGTTACCTGATATACATATTACATATACATTCACACCCATCCACTTCATGCCATGGAGGAATTTTGATGGAGGACTTTCAGCCACAGACTGATTCTTCCAAGATGCATGACTGAACGTTGCAGGAGGTCTTTCCTGCCATCTCCCACCAGACTATTTAATGTGTGTTAATACTGTAATAAAACAGTATTTGTATATGTACTTTCTTATTTAAACTGTATGATTGTGTGTGTATGTTTGTGTGTGTGTGTGTGTGTGTGTGTGTGTGAGAGAGAGAGAGAGAGAGAGAGACAGAGAGAGAGAGGTTTGTGCTTGTCTGTGCTGCTGTAACATGTAATATATACATG
>JAQMYF010000021.1:19158514-19168851 GCA_030014195.1 Neosilurus mollespiculum
GTGAGTGAGTGAGTGAGTGAGTGAGTGAGTGAGTGAGTGAGAGAGAGAGAGAGAGAGAGAGAGAGAGAGAGAGAGAGAGTGTAAAATGGTAAATGCCAGTTTTATTTTTCATGAAATTGTATTCCTTCTTCCGTTTCTTAACACTTGATCCCAGACTTTATCATTTTCTGCACATCGGTGTTGCACTGCCACGTTATTGTGCCTGTTAAAAATTGTTCCTTCGGACACGTGGTCTTGTTACTGTTACTGTAAACAGATACAGAATCAAAACAAGATGTAATGCAGGTGAATAAGAGATACTAAGCCTGTGATTTCGGTGTTTTTGCCAGAAAACCTTTGTATTCAGCCAAAATGAGCTAATAATAAAAGATAAAACACATCAGCTATCGGCTAATGAATGTGCACTTTTAACCAGTGTCCAAGCATTACAGGGTGTAAGTCATATCCTCTCAACTGCTTGGAACTTCAATAGTCATCTTAATCCAAAGGCACATTAATCACTTTCAAAACATGTAGTAACAATGAAATTAGTGCAAAAAGACACTCTTTTCAAACCCAGCAGGATGTGTCTCAGGCATGCTGTCCCTTGGTGAAAGTATACATCCTCTGCTGAGTATAAGATTACTTCATTCATTCTCCTTCACTTCCTTTTAACATGACAAGATGAGGAGAGGAAAAAAAGCATACCGGTAGTATACCTTTTTTAATCATTACCATGTCAGGAAACACAATTTTTATTTTATTTTATTATTGATTTGCAATTAAATGTGTTATATTTTATGAACGGTACCTTATATTTATCATCATGTTGTCTTAAAAGTGTAAGAAAGTAAATCCGAGGCATTGCTGTAACAATTACCCCATTACCGGTTAGCTGTTAAATTATTAAAGATGCAAAAGAAAGTCTTTTAAGGGACAGTGGGTGACGCATGCTGAACCGTGACCCAGACATAATGACAGTCCATCACTATGCTCTTTATAAGATTACATGCTTCAACTAGCCCCTGTGGAATGTCTAAAATGAAAAACTACTAATCAAGGCAGAAAGCTCTCAATGATTCAAATGGAAAAACTGGTTGTATGACCTTCAGCAGACGTTCCTATAGGGTTACAAAAGTCGAATTTAAGTGGGGCAAAAGAACATTCTTTCGCACATGTTCCAGTAAAGTCTAATTTTTCTCTGCTGTTTCCAGTAACATGAACTTTTTTAAAATTTCAATTGTTTCACCACCTTCTAACTTACACAGTCTAGATATACAGTACACTAATAAAAAAATGCATTTAATTTATATGTTGTTTATTTATATGGTGCACAAATTGTGCACATATATGCTTAAAAAAAAAGAAACTAGTCAGAAACATAAAGGTGAATGTGTGGAGGAAAAGAAGTATCGTACAGGTCTTCAGAGATGGCATCCAGAGTTTTTAACCACCCACCCTTCGTTGATGTCTGCCTGGTCTGTCACCAGTAGACAGGTATCAGTGTCAAAGTCAACATCAAGGTCAAAGCCAGGATTTATGAACTGTAAGGATACAGCTGTGTATATGTATATATTAATTATATACGTATAGGTGCATGCAATTTATAATAAGTTGTTTTGTGACCATATACATTGTTAAAAGTATAAATAAAACTTGAATTGAATTGCAGGTCACTTAGTGCTTTTCAAATGACTGGTAAGTGAAGTAAAACTCTCTCTCTTTATAAACATACAGTATTTAGTGTGTAAAATCATGACTGTTAAATAACACACCACTGGATAATTCTTTTAACAACTCTACAACAAGTCTAATGACTCAGCTAAAGACTCCATGAAAAGCTGTAATGAGGAACAGATTGTACACAGATTGCATCATCCGTGCATGCGTATAATATGTTGCTGAACATGATAATGTTGCCAGGACTAAGAAAAATCTTGTTTATTTGTATAAAAAAACATTTAAACATGGCCCACTTCAGGAAAAGGTACTTTATGTACCGTGTTCTGCATTGCCATTTCTTGGAGAAAATAAACAAACTGTTTTATGGCCAGTGGACTTTATGATGCCTATGCTACCAATCAAAAGTTTTAGAACACTCCCTATTATTTTCAGGTTAATTAAAATAAGCTCTTCAAGTCCAGTAAATGACCTGACAACGAACAAAGATTAGTGGTATATCAGAACTACCTTAACAGAAAAGAACATGACGAAATTATGGCATCCCAGCACAGTCCCCATACCCCTTTACACCATTTCTCTTTACGAAAACACTAACAGAGTACTGGTCTTGGTATTTATTGGTATTGGTCATTCTTGCAACATATGTTGTGGGTAATGCAATACATTTAAGTGATACTGAGCTTATTTTAACGTATATGACCATAAAAAGCTCTACACTGGGCAATTTTATCCCATGGATTACTAGCAGGGCTGAACCAACGTGGAGCAACCATTTTTTCGCAGAAGTTACATGAACTCATTGGGCCGGGTTGTCCAGTGCAAGTAAACAAGCAGATCTATTCAGCGAGTGACATTTTAGGTGATAAAGCTCCCCGCATACTAAAGTCTCTTACCTTTCACTGGTTCCTTTTGGTGAGGCACTGCTCCCATCCGTTGTCATCTTTTTACTTTTTATGCCGTAGGAACAGCGTCCAGTTTTAGACGTAAAAGCTTGGACTTCGTGCCAAGTAGTTCTGCCTGGAGGTCACACCGATAGCAGGTCGGCTTGAAGTGGTCTTTGCAGACTACTAAATTGTGTCTAAAAGGAAACGTTTTCATAGTGTGGCCTGTGCCGATGTTACGTTATCCACCATTTCTGCGCTTGTTGTTTGTGAAGCCGTATGATTTGCACACCCCCGTTTTAGCTTATTTATCTTAGACTGGTGTCTACTGCATACAGCCCAGCTAATAGGACAAAACAACAAATTTGCATCACTACTAGGGCTGAAACAGCCAATGAAGAAGGCAACATATCGCTGCGCATACCAAGTAGTAGTAGCAGTAGCAGGGTAGCGCCACTCGCGCATACTTGACAAGGGGCAAGGACTGACATTGCCTGACAGATCCGCTAATATCGTACGTGATCGTTTTATAGAGTTAGTAATACAAATTCACCACAGGTACCTTTTAATGCTTCTCTGGTAGCTGTTATATATCAGAGCGAACAGTGCAGCTAACTACAGCTATTTCAATGGTGGTAATAATTGTTTAATATGTAAAATTTAATACCTGTTTTGTACAAATCCAATTCAGTTCAGGATGTAGAAGCCCATCTGCTGACACATGATCTGTGTCCAAGAAAATGGCAGGTTTTAAGGTCAAGAAACTGACAAAAGGAAAACAATAGCCAACCTTTTGTTTAGTCTACACCGTTTAATAGCTCACCCTCGTATTTCACCATGAAACAGAACTCCAACACGGAGAGAGAGAGTTTAAAGCTCACTGCATTCCCAACAGCTTATTACACTTTTCTACCTGTTCCAAGACAGATGTGAAACGGGGGGAAAATCACGTTGGAAAATTGACGGGAAGCAAGACACTGGATGAATCAAAATGACTGGGATTTATTATGAGCAATCTTCTGTCCTCATAATTTCTCCTGTCTTGTCTAAATAATTAAATAAAAGTTGTCCTTTCTTTCCACTTTAAACATATTTTTAGGAATAGTGATCTCAGCCATCAACTCCCGTCTGGTGTCAGTTAAATAACAGGAAAAACATCCCCCCACCCCGCCCCACCCCACCGCCCTATAAATTGAGTCTGTGAGTCTGAAATGATTCTATCTGACACCATAGCAGAGAAAATGGACAAAAATAGACATCCATTATTGTCGAATTGTGTTTTCTGTGGCAAATTGTAAGCATTTGGTTTTACTTTAAGCAAATATACCTGATCACAGATTCAACTGACAGACTCAACAGTTCCTCTTAAACAGTGAATCACCTTGAAATGGTGAATCTTCTTTTCAGAACTGAGTCAGCTGTCACATGGACGAACAGAATGTCTCTAGACAGCCTCAACAAACACTGGGGAAAATGACCAATCAGTGTTTTCATAAACCATTTATATAACAATATATTAAAAAAAAAAAAAAAAATACACGGAAGGGTAGCTTCAGTGGAAAAACACAGCTTTGGGAGCATTTTGCTCACTACTCTATTTCTTACTACTGATTACCTCAGCTTGTGCCATGCTGTGTCACTGTGGAAGATAAACAGGGAATCCTCTTGTATGAGGATAAAAATTTCCACTGCATCGGTAATATGTCCAGCTTCATGTAGGAAAGAAGGAGTGAGGTGAGAGGAGGTTACCTTAATGGTGTGTGACAGCTTTCTGCCTTAGGTGGGATACATCTATAAAATGTCCACCACATGTCCCTGCTCTCTTATAACTCACCCCGACCTCCAGTGGAAAAACAAGCACTTGCTAACTCGGGCCTAAATCAGGTAAAAGCTGAAGTGTGTGTCAGAGTTCCAGGCATGAGGGAAATCTCTTGTAAATGGCAGTAAACATTTGACGTCAAGCGTTTTTTTTTTTCCCCCTCCGAGGTGGCGCCTTTGCTGCCACCTAACGTTTCCACTTCAGACACGAGTTAACTCCTAAAATCTGCAGAATCTTGCTGGGGCAAAAGGCTTTCTTTGTTCTCAGTTACACATATCCGTAAATGGCAGTGCGTCGCCTGGAAGGTGTTGGCCAGTGAAGCTGACGTCATCGCTGTTTTTCCACCTTAGACACTCGGGACGGAGCAAGCATGGCACCACCACTCTCATACCCAACATGGCACACCCGATACACCCAGAGATTTCCAGGTGACTGTGTTTACGTTGCAATGGCTGGCTGACACAGCACACTGAGCTAATAGAGCATTGCAGGGAGACTGCACTCCTGTAGTCTGACTCAGCTAAGAAAATGTCAGTGTCCATCAAGGCTTCAGTCCACACCCACTGTACGTGACTGCTAGCACACTCTGGAATTAAAACAGAAAAGCTCTACACCTATCAGATGTGTCATATCAGGTGTTTTTATGATTTTGCAATGCTCTACACACTCACATGTCAGACCATGAAAACAATAAAGTCCTGGATTATTTTAGGTTTTCATACTGATTGGACCATTAGTGTATAAGCAACATCAAAAACTATTAATTTTGTTTGCTAATGGCTGCTAAACTGAAATTAATAATAATAATAATAATAATAATAATAATAATAATAATAATAATAATATTAATAATAATAAACTAAAATATGTTTACGGTGGCGCAGTGGTTAGCAGGCCCTGCGATGGCCTGGTAAGCTGTCCAGGGTGTACCCCACCTTCGTCCAGGTCGGCTGAGATGGGCTCCAGCCTTCCCGTGACACTAATTAGGATTAAGCAGCTTAGAAATTAATGAATGAATAAAATATGTTTAAAAGTGGCACGGTGGCATATTGTTTATCACGTCCATCTCACAGCAAGTAAGTCCTGGATTTGAGTTCTGACGTGTAGAAACATGCACATTAGGCTAATTGTCTGTTCCAAATTGCCCCTAGGTGTGGATGTGAGTGTGAATGGTTGTGTATGTGTTAGCCCTGCAATGGACAGGTGAGCCATTCAGGGTGTACCCCGCCTTCGCCTATAGTTGGCTGAAATAGGCACTAACCTCTCGGTGACCCTAATAGACTAAAGTAGCTTGGGAAGTGAATAAATGAATAAAATATGTTTCGACTGAGTATAGAACTGCATGATATTAAGAACAATGTCATTACAAAATAATGAATTTAATTCATATATGCACTTGTACTTGTTTTTTGCATATGGAGCATTAGCCTGTAAGAGGACACACTACAGACTTTGCTGTGTTACTCAGCCTCCTGTGTTGCTCTGGCCTCGCACCTCTGATCACATCGCTATAAAGCTGTCAGTATTAGGGGCAGCCTGTAGACTTACAGAGTGCTAATCCCTATTAAAAGCCATACCACTACTGTGTTTCACTGTACACGTGCTTGTTTCCCCCCAGTGCTAAAACCATATGCACAAGGTCAACACCTTCATTCAACAGGCTGCTCAGAACCTCGAGCTTATTAGCAATTGTGTTTACGTGCTTTTAAGTATTTCATGAAGGCATGACAGAGTTTTACAGTGTCCTGGAGCGTTTTTATTGGTCTTCAAAATGATGGCAAGCTCAGTTGTGCTTAGCGGGTATCAAATGTGTGATGTGAAAATTTACAGGCCACAATATTCTGGATGATGTTCACTGTTCACTGATGGAAGCTTCACAGGAGAATTCTATTGATTTGGACTTACTTTAGAAGTGATCATTTGCAAGTTGGAATGATGTCATTTCTGGCCTCAGCACATGAACTCCGTGTTCATCTGTGATGAGGGATGTGTATTTCCCTCCAACAGTATTGGAACAGTGTTGTTTGGTTTGAGCTTAAAAGACGAACAGTAAATGATCAATCAGAAATTTAAATTAATTTCCTCATATTTACGCCTAGGTATGTCAATCACAATATACGTACACGACACCTTGGATTGCAGCCCACCCAATTTTTAAGCGAATCAAACTACTAGAACAGATAGTCTAAAAGTAACTTACCATAAATAATACTCACTCATCATTTCAGTTAATTTGTCAAACCATTTAATCCTATTAGGGTCACGGAGCGGCTGGAGCCCATCTCAGCCAACAATGAGAAAAGGCGGGGTATACCCTGAACAGCTCAACAGTCCATTGCAGGGCCAACACATGCACAACCATACACACTCACACTCTCACCTAGGGGCAATTCGAATAGCCAGTTAGCTCTAAGTGTTTGTCTTTGGACTCTGGGAGGAAACCAAAGTACATGGAAGAAACCCACACAGGCACAGGGAGACCAGAAACACAGAAACATTATTGCTGAGCCCAAGACTCGAACCAAGGACCTTCTTGCTGTGAGATAGACATGCTAACCCCTACGCCACTGTACCACCCACCATAACTAACACTGCCTATTTTATTGTGTTGTATTAAGTTGTACTGCACCAAACTGACTTTTTAGCTATGCATGTATATAAATATATGACCATTCCATGATAAGGCAAAAAATGTTTTTCAAGTTTAACAAATTTATTCATGAGACTTTGTAAGAAAATTCAATTTAAAGTTTATGTAGTTTAAAGTTCTGACACCAAAGTCTTTAACAGTAACTAGTAATGTATCATAAAATCACCATTTGTGAATCACTATGTCAATGTACAAAATAATAATAATAATAATAATAATAATAATAATAATGCAATGGTCTTTCAAACTGTTCAGGGTGTACTCCGCCCTCGCCCAGAGTCGGCTGAGATGGGCGCCAGCCTCCCCGTGACCCTAATTAGGATTAAGCAGTTCAGAAAATGAAATGAATTATTATTAATAATAATAATAATAATAATAATAATAATTATTATTATTATTATTATTATTATTATTATTATTATTTTATTTATTTTTTTATTTTATTTTATTGTTATATAATTTGAGGGTCAGTGGTGGCCCGGGGGTAGGGTGCTGGATTACTGATCCCAAGGTCAGGGGTTCAATCCCTACTATCACCACTGTTGGTCCCTTGAGCAAGGCCCTTAACCCTCAATTGTTCAGTTGTATAAAAATGATAATTGTAAGTCGCTCTGGATAAAGGCATCTGCCAAATGCTGTAAATGTAAATGTGACAATCTCAGCCAACTCTGGGTGAGGGCGGGGTACAATCTGGGCAGCTCGCCAGGCTATCGCAGTGTATTTATATTCACTTAAATGAATGGCTTCAAGCAAAGATGTACCATTTCCTAAGTTTAACACATTCTACCTATAAGGTATTCATTCATACATTCATTCATTTGTTGAACAATTTAATCCTACTAGGGTTGTGGAAAGGATGAAGCTTATCTCAGCCAACTCAGAGCATAAGCAGGGTACACCCTGAACAGTTCACCAGTTCACACTCATGCTCACATCTAGTCGAAATTTGAAATAGCCAGTTAGCCTAATGTGCATGTCTTTGGACTGTGGGAGGAACCTTGAGTGCCTGGAGGAAACCCACAAAAACACAGAGAAAACATTCCAACTCCAAACAGAAATGCACTTGCTGAGCCCAGGACTTTAATCCAAGACCTTCTTGCCGTGAGGTGGATGTGCTATGCCACTGTGCCGCCTGATATCAGCAAATAAAAGCTGAAATTTTTATTTATAGTCCCTTCTTCATCTTGTGTTTTGAAACCCACATGTGTCTAGTGTATGACAAAAAAAGAATTAATTGGCCATGATGTTCCAAAACATTCAAAGGGGACTGTATACTGGTCTAAACTTAAAAAAGTACGATTTGTTTATTTCTATAAACAATTTTATATTTTAATAATATAGTTATTAATTGGAATAAATTGGAATTTCAAGTTGAGGGGTGTTTTATTTGGCTTTTACCACTTGGAACTGAGGAATTACAAGTTGCAACTTAAACTTTAGCATAGCATTACAATGCCATAATATTACACAGATGTTAGCCAGTCCAGATATGTCTAAAACTGCAAAGGTGTCAAAGGCTCATCAAACACACAGCAGGGTTCATTAAGGCAGAAAATAAAGTTTAGCTTTTACTTTGTTCCACTGAATATCTACTGAAGCGGGTTGTTGATACACAAGGTGGGCGAGTTCAGGTTAACCTCAAAACTTGTGCCTACAGAGCTGTTCTCTGTTAATAATCTTAGCCTTTTTCCAACCATGGGCCACATTACAGAAATAGAAAACCAAAAGACAGGATGCAACATATAGCAATGACCACAAATCCAAAAGAGTTCCACAGAAATGCAGTTTATTTTGACACAAATGTTAAAAATACTATCTCACATTTCCCATATCTTATATCTTAGCCTGGGTTGATCTGAGGGCGTCCTGAGAACTCATTGCACTGAAGGCTGGTAAAGTGGATATAGAGTTTGTAATCTAAGGTAAGAACCATAAACAGTTCAGCACGGTGGCCCAGCAGTATCTTAACTGTCATCATGTTTAACAGCTCTGATCCAACACTACAGTAAGCTTTGTTACCTATGAATTACCTCCAAGGGAATTATATTTGCAGTTATCTGTTAGGCTGGTGTGATTGTTAGCAGGATTACACAAAAAGTTACAGTGGGATTTTCTACCAGAGGTGGGGCTTTGGACAAGAAAGACCAAATTCTGAATTTGAACAAATTTTTAAAGGATTCTTTAACACTGGGAAGTAGGGTGATTTTGAGCATTTTGGTTAAAATGAGCGATTACTGGCCTTGGCAAAGGTTTGCGCTCTCCAAAAGCATATTCAATTTGTTAGCATTAATTTTAGGCTGTTTATCCAACAGTACTGTTAAATTCTTAATTCTGATTGGTTAGAAGGTGTTGTTTACTTTTAATTACTGCATTTGAATACTCAATTCTAATTGGTGTCTCACACAATTTTGTGGTCTCAACAATGAACCATTGCTATGGGTCAGATCATCCGGGTCTGGCACTTAAAAATGACTGATGCTCCCAACTGTACAGCACAACTTCACTATGTTTGCAAAACATTTTGCCAATACCAGAAGTCAGGACTTATTGACCGCTGCAATCTTTGCCACGTGTGGTCTGCACATTCTGCATCACTTGTTATAAGTGTCACAGCTACAGCCCATGTCTTTCCGCACTGACTATATTTCCTAGCAACTGCTGCGCCACGCCCAGTCACATGACTTTGGACCAATGAATCTTGTCTCATGATCAGCACACCTGATTCTCATTCCACTAATTGCATGCACTATAAAAGGACTTTGTCAGCTTCTGGCTAGGGATGGTCTTGTGTCACAGTGCGCATTGGCTCTTGGCTCATGTGCCTTGTTTATTGTTTTGTCTTGTTTAGTTCTCTGATTTACTTTATCTTTAGGTTATTATTAAAGTTATGTTTAACTTTATGCATTTGCATTCTCCTCAACAATCGCACTCCATGACAATATGTTTCATGATAAAGTCTTCAGGACTGTGTTCTGCACTTTGATTTGTCAGTAACATGGTACATTTTTCCAGTAATAACAGGAATCAACTTGTTTCACAGACATTCCACATATTGAAATGGAACTTTAAGAGGATAAAATATATGGTGTGTCATTCTGTAATCAGTTAAAATTGTAATCGTTGGAAAGTAACAGTGATATGAGGACTAAATCACTTCAGGATGTGCTGTTATGGAAAATTTTCAATGGCAAAAGACCACCCTGTCACTACTTATTAGGTTGAGCCGTAAACGCAACACTTCGGAATTTCTCATTGTTAGCCTGCCAGATTATTTATCATGGTACCTTCATAACCGTCTGTGGTCGAAATATGTATTATTGGATAT
>JAQMYF010000021.1:19188113-19199795 GCA_030014195.1 Neosilurus mollespiculum
TATATGTATTGATATATTTTTAAATATATCATTTTTTTTTTTTTTATCCAGACTCTAATCAGTTCAGGGACTTATTTTGCTTGGCCAGGTGTATATTGTGTCTTACTGATCATAACGGGATATACACTGATGGGATCTTTATAAATCTAGCTCTGGCTGTGCCTTGTAGACTTTAACCAGTGATGGACAGACAAAACGGAGCCAATTGCAGGAGGTGGAAAGAAATGAAATTGAACATCAATACGCGAACATAACTTTTTAAATAAACATTTGTACTCGGCTAACTCTCTTGGCAGAATGCTTTCTGCTAACCTGTCTCTACTGGGAGGATTTAATATGAAATGTTCATGAAAGGCTGGACACATTAGCGGTGAGGACTACTGGCAAGATGTGACATGAGTAATGTGCTCTGTTTGTTTAAAGCTAGGCAAAGCTGGCATTTTCACGGGTTGATACTTATTCAAAGCTCCTTGGTTTTGTTCAAGTCGCGTCTGAAGCGTTCAGGTTTATGTGTCAAAAGGAGAAAACACGAGAATAGAATAAGTGCCCGTTCCTAGCCACAGCTGACCCACCCTTAACCATGGCCAATCTAATTTGAAACCTCAAGTAAGAGATCAGGCTCTCTCAAACAGGGAAAATGCACGGATAGTAATATCTATGGCTCTGCAGGGTTGTCGATTTGTTACTTGATGGACATGTGTCAGAGCCCGAAGTCCTCAGCCTGACTCTGTTGCTTGCCAATTGAAACAAATGATAATCCTTCTTAACACAGCAAGGCATCTCCAGCTCCATAAAATTTACAATCGAAACGTCATGTTCTTCACTTTGAGCTTTGGCATTTCCCTGTGAAAGAGACTGTGCTCCTCTCATTAACTAATTGCCTTGCTCTACTTGGGTTCAGTTACAGCGGAGAGTGAAACAAGCTGGCGAACGTACTCTCTGCTTGTCATTACATTAAATCCTAAGATCAGTTAAAGGTTCAGAGATTCAGTGGATGGAAAAGACATATGAGCAGTTTCTCACCTCTAGGTAGGTTCTAATTGGACAAGGGCTTGACTGTAGTTTGAGAACTAGACCCGGTGCTGTGGACTTATTACTGGAGTTTTTCCAGGTTGATTATCGCTAATATAGTAATGATAAAAATACATCTGGAACACAAACCAGAAAATGTGGATTCACTTAATAGTTTGTAAACTGAACAAAGGTTAACAAAAGTGCAGGTGATAAATTTCAATTTCAGAACTAAACGTCCTCTGGACCGGTAAGAAAGTCGCTTTCAGCTAATTTTTCCTTTTGAGCTGAATTCCATAAAAAACACTCAGAACAGTTGATATAAAATACAAAGAACTCCATTCAGCGTATCATGGAAATTCTGGTTGAATTTTAATTAAATAAAACAAGTGTCACCCGAACCCTCCAATTTTTTTAGTCTTACTGACTTAGGCTGGATTAAAAAAAATCCCGGTATCTCATCAGCACCCGCACCCGGAAATCGGCACCGCATCAAATTTTATGTTTTAATTTTTTGGGGAAAATGCCTCAGACAGCGTAAAAACGAGAAAATTCACAGAATGTGATTCCGTGTTAGATGGTGTGATTGTGATTGTGAGATTGGTTCAGTTCTGTTTGAAATAGTTTTATTTTTCTAAAGATTTTTTTGAACTGCAAGGCTGCTGTTCTATACAGTTCAGAGTTTCAGAGTTTAATACATGTTAAATGTACATGTAAAAGACTGGTCATCTAGGGTGTATTGTATAGCTTCAGTCACTTTTCCTACATTTAGCCCTAAAGGTTTTTGCTTCGACTGGCACTTCATTTCTCTATAGAAAAAACAAACAAACAAATAATAATAATAATAATAATAATAATAATAATAATAAAACCACATGCTGCAATTAGGTTTTAATTTTAATTTTTTTTTTTTTCATCCAGACTTAGCGGCGATCCAGCAGAACGACCTGATAGAGGTTTGAATGAGGTGGTTTTGAAAGCGGTGTAGTTGCATTTACATTATAAAGAATGTCTTGAATGTCTGTTGTGAGGAAAATAGGTCAGGTCTGTAAGTCGAATCATACAATGTTCATATAAAAGTCATGCAATTTTTAAAGACCTAAACAAAATCCTGTGTATGACATCCCTGTGATAGTCGGCTGATATGTGGTCGCTGTACATCCATTACATGACATACATACACTCAACCTAACACTGTCTTAAAAATGTTGTGGGTTTATGGTAGACAGTCATTGGACTATTTTAAGGAAACCATATGATTCTGAGCACGTCAGATAAACCAAAATAAATAAAATAAAATAAAATAAAATAAAAAAAGCATCTAAAATGAATATGTCTGTTGTAACACAGCCATAGGGCATTGCACAACAGAGCTAGGAAGTGGACATGCATTACCTGTGAGATTTTTTTTATTTTAAATTTTTATTTTTTTACATGTTCAAAACTCCATGACAAGTAAAGGTGATAGTATTCCCAGTGCAAAACAGGTGTTTCATACAGTCCACCACTGTATTGGGATTTCACCCCATTTCTGAAGCGGTCCACTTGTGTACCTGTTGTGCAACATATGACAAGAATTTTAACTACAACTCTATTATTTATATTGCCATCTTGCATGTTTTTGTCATTATTTTTGTTTACTAATACAAGGTTAATTCCAACACACTGATTTCAGCCTAAACGTTGGGGACGCAAATGGCATTGTACACACTATCGCCTGCGTCCTTTGTGTTAAAAAGTGACGTCCACTAGAGGGCACCTCAGAGACAAAACATTTCTGTGTATCAGTTTTCCAAATCAAACTTTAAAGGAGAAAACATCACTGGTTAAAAGTTAATCTCATTCGAATATCAAGCTTCATTTCTTTCCGTGTGCAGAATCTGAGGCCGATAGCTTCTGTTTTAACGATTTTATGGGCAGTTATTTGAAAACTGAGCCTCAGAATGATGATGTCATCAAGGCCCAAGTTAACATGTACACGTATAGGATTTTGATTGATTGATTCATGCCATTTACTGACAGATTTGTGTGGGGGGTGTGAAAAGGTTGAGATTAAAATCGTTACCTGTGCAGTGAGAAACTATATATGTACACCAGGATTCATATGTTTAAGCATAAACTTCTGAAATACTGAAAGAATTGATGTCTGAAGCCAAACTCCTCCATGTTAACTGAGGCTTTGATGTCATCATTCTGAGACTCAGTTTTTAAATATCCACCCATAAAACCCTTAAAATTGCAGCTATTGATGTAAGATTTTGCACACAGACAGATTTAAGGACAAGATTATTTATTTTATTTTATTTTATTTTTTTTTTGTTTTTTTAATATTAACTTTCAACAATTGCTGGCAGCGTGTTATTGCCCTGCGATGACCTGGCAAGCTGTTTTTAAATAAAAAATAAAACACCTTCTTTAAGAGGATCAGAGCAGCACAAGACGAATGTGTTAAAACAGGCATCATTCATGCAGCTATTCACCCCTCACTCACTCCAACCTTCGACTGGACTTCTTTCAGTAAAATCTAATGATGTTGAAGAACCTCCTCCGCATAGAACATATTTATTTTATATTTTCAGGTTGCACACATGAGCACTCCTATTCAGTGCTCAGGTTATCAATCAATCATATAAAATTTCAATCATTCAGGATATCAATCAATCACTTTTTTTAAATTCTGTTTTAGTCTTATATTTTATTTCTTTTATTTATATTGTTTTTATTTTTTACTTTATATTTTATCTGAATGGTATTTTTTCATTGCCGGTAGTGAAGTTCCATTGTAACCTGTATATGACAATAAAACTTGAAGCTGACAAATCTATAACCTTCTGCCAAATGCAACCACATTATGCATTAAAATGGAGCTGATGCCACCGATCCTGCACTACACGCTCCAAACATCCTTTTGAAAGGTTTAATCCTTACTTTGTAATGCAATTTTTAACTGTTTGTGTATTTTATCATTTGTCATCTGCCTATAAACAGAAACCATCTGTATCTTGTTGGGTTGGAAGGCAGTTTAAATAATAAGGCAAATGTTATCTGTGCCAAGGAAGTTATGTTTCTGATGGCACTGGTTTGTTTGCAGGTTTGTTTATTTGTATATTTGTTAGCAACTTTATAAAGTTATGAAAGATTTTAATTATTTGTTTTAGCAGTGGAATATTGCCCAAGTAACATTACTATATGACAAAACAACGGCATTACTACTACAGCAGACCCAGTTAGTCTTTTTAGTTTTTAGTTTTTTTTTTTTGTTTTTTTTTGTTTTTTTTTACTTGAAGTTTCCGCTCTCCAAATGCCCTTCTAGTATATGTATGCAACCCTATGACTACCAAATGCAACAAAAGAGTTCCTAACAGCTAAGAAAAGAAAAAAAAAAAGAAAAAAAAAAGTTTATTATTTTTATAAAGTTTTTATTGCCATTGGTTTGTTTGTTTGTTAGAAACATTTTGCAAAAGTTATGTGCTGATTATCGTGGGATTTCTACCCGAATTGGTGCTTTGGACAAGGAAGACTTCATTACATTTTAGACATGATCCAGATCAAATCATAGAGCCACAAATCTGTAAAGGATTATTTAACGTTGACATGTGGCAATTTTTTTGGAATGGTCATATTACATCCAGCTCAGCAGGAGGTGATGTTTTCCTTTTTTTGGGCTTAATGCAGGTTTACTTCCTGTATGATTCACTTACCCTTATAAACTTCAACAGCAGACTGAACACTGTGATCTCGGCTTTGTTGCAGTGGAAAGCTGGGTAGTATGAAGAGAAAGTTGGCATGACTGGAGATCTTGCAGATACTGCAATGTACTCACTTAAGCTGGTCCAGGTGCTGCTGACTGCAGTGGAAAGGGCTTGCTTTGCATACACATACAAACACACACACACACAAACCCTGTGGGCTAAGGAGTAGTGTGGCCAAAAATATTATACGCAAGTTTCCTTTCACACCACACACACACCCCCCATGTTGACCGGCGTTCAGCGATCTTCAGTGGCCTACACCATACTTCGTGTGTGAAGTTGTTGTTGTTTTTTTTTTTTTTCTACTTATGTAGCTATCAGATACAACAGTTGTGAAAAGAGGTTTATATGTGTGCAAATAATCAAACTTAAAATGGCAAAAATGAATAGCATAATCATTTTTGGGTGTCTTGGTGGAGTAGTGGTGATCATGTCCACCTCACAGCAAGAAGGTCCTGGATTCAAGTCCGGGGCTCGGTGAGGGCATTTCTGTGTGGAGTTTGCATGTTCTCCCTGTGCTTGTGGGGGTTTTCTCAGTGTACTATGGACATGCACATTAGGCTAATTGGCTGTTCCAAATTGCCCCTAGGAGTGAGTGTGAATGATTGTGTGTGTGTGTGTGTGTTGGCCCTGTGATGGTCTGGCGAACAAATGTTTATTTCCAAAGCCTCAATTTATTGTAGGAGAATACAGTGGCACTGTTATTTCTTCAACTGCAGACTAACAACTCATGCCAGTCATAGCAGATCACAACCGTATGCTACAGGTCCTTAGTATCAGTTTTACATTCTCTGCCCCAGGGGTAATAAAAGTAATTAAAATTAAAAGTTTTGCTAACCTAAATAAAATAAAAATGACAGTTTTTTTTTCAAATGACTGTCGATGCTAAACTACTTCGAAGATGAAGATGAGACAGTAACAGTCTAGTTACAAACACTGGCACAAAATCTAAATAAAAAACAAACTAAAACTAGGAAGGTTCTTAAAAACAGTTATTCACCAATGGTGGGGTGGATATCATGGACAATAAAAAAAACTTTAATGATATGATTTTTTTTTTTTTTTGGTTTATTTTAATGCTTTCAAAAAGTTTCAGAGTTTCCAGGGGTTGTGACAGGGTGGGCAGTGGGAGGTATGGTGATGCTCATTCAAGATAGCGAACCAATCATTGCTGTTCCAGTGTAGTATATTCTAAAATTACCCAAAAAAATTCCAAAAAAGTCCTAAAAAAACTCAAAAAAAAACAAAGGCTGAATAAAGTTAAAGACATGGCCTACGCAAAGTATACCTTATGCATGGTCAACCCCATGGTTTTTGAAAAACAGCCTTCTGTTGTCAAAACAGAACTGTAATTAATAATTTCTTAATTCTCCACCAATAGCGGTGTACAAAGGTGCTTGAGAACTTGCAGGGCGAGTTTCCAAGTTAAGTAAAGAGTTTTGTTTGAGGCAGGTATTGGTGAGTAAATCCAGTATGTTTGCAAACAGGTCTGTGGTTATTCATCTGCAATGTTTGGCAAGTAGCTGTTTCCACAAAAAAGTTTATTTAATTTTTTTAAATTTTCAAACCACTTTATCCTTAATTGGGGTCCCAGGAAGGCTGGGTCTAATCCCAGCCGACTCCAGGTTACACTCTGAACATAGACACACTACTAACTACTAACGTTCACACCTGGGGGCAAAAAAGAATACCCAATTAGCCTAACGTACGTGTCTTTGGACTGTGGGAGGAAACCGGAGTGCCTGGAGGAAACCCACGCAAACACTGGAAGACTATGCAAACTCTACACAGAAACACTGTCACCGGGCTCGGGGTTTAATTCCCCTGAATGAGAGTGGTGTGGTGAGATGAGCTGATCCTTATCCACTGAGGAGTTGAGTAGGTGTGGATCATTTTTGGAAAACTGACTATATAAACTCTTCAGATTCTGTTGCATGGCAAGTCTTCATGTAAATACAGTTGAACAAATGTCCTCATTTGAGGTTTATGTCAGCTCTAGTTCTGTTATTTGTGTTTACTTTTTGTGTTCTTGGAAAAAGATCTTATTTTCTGACACAGCGAAGCAGACATGCAAGTGTTCCATGAAGGAAAGACAAACACGCGTCTGACAAAGACAAATAACCAATTTTCAGTGCTGCTTTAAATAGGAAAGCACTGCCCTGTCAAGGAGTCTGTGGCTTCTGTCTTCTAGAAAGGAGTGTTCGATCTCCCAACCCTCTCTCCTATTTCTTCTCCACCCTTAACTGGAACTGTGGGCAGGGTGCTCTCACTGGTTTGTGAGAGCCTGGTTTGTATGCAATAGATGAGTCACATGTTCTAACAGCGTTTAACAGTGTGTTTTTGGCTTAGCAGCTCCCTGATCAGGTGTACTGGTATAAACACAGCTGTTAATTGGTAGTTTTCATTTAGTACATCTGTGTACTGGTTCAGCTGAAGCACACAGTGCGTAAGGAAATGACGAGCACAATCAAAACACCTTCCTGATTTAAATAAATAGTAAACAGAAGAATGGATTACCAGCAGTGTGCTAAACAGGTACATTCCATACCTTTCCAGGAAGAGAACACACAAATAAACTGCAGTTACTTTTAAAATGTACAAATAATAATAAACAAACAAACAAACAAATAAAGGGCATGTCCGCCTCACAGCAAGGAGGTCATGGGTTCGAGTCCCAGGCTTGGTGAGGATATTTTTGTGTAGAGTTTGCATGTTCTTTCCGTGCTCCGTGCGAGTTTCCTCAGGGTACTCCGGTTTCCTCTCACAGTTCAAAGACATGCACATTAGGCTAATTGAGTGTTCCTTATTGCCCCTAGGTGTGAGTATGAATGGTTGTGTCTGTTGGCTCTGTGATGCTCTGGGGAGCTGTCCAGGATGTACCCCGCTCTCGCCCAGAGTTGGCTGAGATGGGCGGCAGCCTCCCTGTGACCCTAGTGAGGATTAAGCAGCTTAATAAATGAATGAGCTTTTCTAAGCCTCTTAATCCTAAATAAGGTCGCGGGGAGGCTGCCGCCCATCTCAGCCGACTTTGGGCACGGGCGGGGTACACCCTGGACACCTCGCCGGGCCAACACTCACACAACCATTCACACTCACACCTAGGGGCGAGAATCACCTGTTGTGTGACTAAAAATGAGTTTTGAACGTGTTCTTTGTTTGTTTGTCTGTTTGTTTTATCTTCCAGGTGAGTCTCAATGTCAGGTCCATTTGCTAGGTCTGTAGTGCGATGCCCTGTGATGTCCTACAGCTGTGCTTCAAACATATCCAATGTTTACCTTGCACTCGATATTGTATGGATTTCTTAGAATAGTCCTATGATTGCCCCACATTAAACCCACGGGGCATCCTTATATTTACATTTACATGAGAGTATGTCGTATAACATTTTCACACCAGTGTTAGGCTTTAGCGTATGAATGTCATGTAAAATGTATGTACCGCAAGTATCACAGAAAGGTCATACATTTATTATTTTGCCTTGCAACAATTGTATGACCTTCATATGAACATTGTACAGTTTGACTTGCAGACCTCACTTATTTTTCCCACAATAGACATGCAACACATATGTGACCCGCTCCAGCGTAATACGGATCAAGTAGGAAATTGACATACTGAGATTCATATATTTTGAAAGAGAATCAAATGTGCTTCAAGATGAGGTATACTACATGATTATAGCATGACTGAGTTACGTCACTTTGTATGTTGCTAATCAGGAAATGCTACATTTGAGACAATAGCAATCACAGTTACAGAACCAGTTTCTGAAACTCCCTAACAGCCATACACTAAACGAATCCGGCTCTCGACCAATCACCACGATCTTCTTAGCATCTTCCTAGCACCAGATGAGTTCTATTTACACTGAGTCACGTCTGTTTTGAGGCTTCTCGTTGGTTTACCTTTATATGAACTGTAAGTAGGTAGAGTATTCTGGTAGCGAGTACAGATAATAAGGAAATACCCTGAGCAATCACAAAAGCGGTTTGAAAATCAGCAAAATAAGTGGATATTTCCATTGTTGTACAAAAACTTGGACATGTAACCCTTTCTTAAGCAAGCATTTTAGCATGGATAAATTGTGTTTATGGATATTTGAACTTGGTCATGTTGAAGATTTTGCCTTGAAGGATGTATTTTTAGCGATACCGCATTTTCGTCCGAGTAAGCCATTTTCAACTTAATTTGGCTCTAATTCAAAACACCACCTTGCGACTTAATCTGTAATATGTTGGACGGGCGATTTTATATGTGATCGCAACTATGCAGCTTTCAAATTCCCCGAACCTGCAGCAATCCCTTCTGTCGCAGCGCCGCTAAATTTTTTGCGGCAGAAAAAACGCATAAGTTGTTTGTGAAGGATGGATAATCAAATTCTGGAGCTGTCAAAGTGAAGAGATGTGTGAACTGACTTCAATGTGACTTCTGAAGAAGTTTTTAAATGAATTACATTCAGAGAAACAAACACATGTGAACCAGTGCTAACTGTAAAAAACTGCTTTCACTTATTTAATGTCTACTGTCCTCATGTTGGCCTTGGAGATCTCTGGCTCCAATTTGTTCTCTTCAGTTAACGTTGATGTATGTGAGCTGCTCACAAACTGCACAGTAGACAGGACTGTTTATCCACATTTTTTAAAAAACTGCCCTCAATCAAGCATGAGCCCCCTGCTAGTTAGGTTTCCGCCTGTTTGCCCACTCCGTTCCTCAGTAGCCAAAATCAGCAATCTCTTAATGCACCAAGGCATTTACAATTAGACCAGTGCCCATTTTTATTGTGCCAGGAACTTTAACATGCTTGGGAGCGTCCTCCAAAAAAAAAAAAGTAACGATACCATTTTTACCATTATCTTTGCAGGTGTGTGTGGTTGTGGGCCATACAGAAAAAGTAAGTGCCTGTAAGTTTAAATGATGACAAAAGGAATAGTTTATTTTTAGAGAACAAACTATTTACAGCTTAACATTTTGAAAATGATACACGCACATTTGTTTTGATATCCTTATGAGGACTTTCTACTAATATAATTGATATCGCTAATTAATGCTATACTACACCTACCGTAAATTCAATCCCCAGTTTTATTTCTTTTTAAAACTGTTTTTTTTTTTTTTTTTTTTTTTTTTTTTTTTTTTAATACAAGAGTGTTTTTCCTTGTTGGAAGAAACTCTGATCTCTCACGAATTCCCACTGGGGTCTTGATCAGTATTTACAACTCTAATCTCACATGCCTTTTTCCTCATAGTCATAATAATAATACTAATAATAAGTTATTAGGAGTCTGACATCAGATTAAGCTGCATTCACCAGCCATATCATGCACATTTTTACATATCGTTATATCAGCTCGCTAATTTTATGTAATTATTTCGAGGGAGAAACACTGTTTGCTCTGCAGTGTAGCATGAAGCGAATCGAGGCTGTGTATAAAGCCATTTGATGGCTGTTGCTGTCCTTGGTTTTCATTTCCTCAACCTAACTTTTTTCTTTCTTTTCTTTCTTTCTTTCTTTCTTTGTTTTTAAGAGCATGTCTAGTCATATTCCTGAGGTTAGAGTTCTACTACGACATTCATGCATTCGATTCAGACCACCTAAAATTTTCCTTCATTCATTTATTTGTCAAACCGCATAACCATAATCTCAGCTGGCTCTGGGCGAAGGCGGGGTACACCCTGAACAGCTAGCCAGTCCATTACAGGACCAACACACACACACACACACACGCAACCATTTTCACTTACACCTAATTTGAAGCAGCCAATTAGCCAAATGTGCATGTGTTTGGACAGTGGGAGGAAACCGGAGTAGAAGAAAGAAGAACTCCCAGAAGAAATCCATACAAGCACAGGGAAAACATGCAATCACCATACAGAAATGCCCTTGATGTGCCTGGGATGTTCTTGCTGTGAGGCGGACATGCTAACCACTACACCACTGTGCTGCCACGTTTGAACTTGTTGAATGGAACTTCTTATGTTGAATTTAAATTGCTGCCAAATGCGCAATCTGGATCAGATCCGGATGAAACTTGGTCTGACCTACAAAGCAAATTTTGTTCAAATCAGATGTGTTTTGACAAAGATATGCTTAAAAAAATAGCCATCCTAAGAGATTTTTTGATGTCATCAGGGCGTGATTTTTTTTATTTTTTTTTTTTACCAGTGTTTAATGAGAATTGTTGGGTGATCACCTACCCATCATAAAAATTTCAGACTGATGTGTTAAAAACAGAATAGACAGAAAGTTGCTAACAACAGACAAACCAACCAACCAACCCAGGAGTAAATATGGTAGCTATGGACGTTACTGGAGTGAATATTATTTGTAATTCTCATCTTTTTCTACTTAAAACTAATTCAGAAAGGATTTTGTGTGACATCATTTTATTACACAATTTTTTTTACCAAGAGGAAGAAGGAAGAATCTGTAACTTGAGAAACTTGTTTCAGTAATTGTTACAGTATATTTAAGATAAATTACTGAAAATATAATATGATAAGGCAAGTCAAGGTCTGGATTTCGTTGTAGAGAATCTTGGCCTGAGTCTATGATCTCAGATGAGACCATAGTGTCTTTCCAGCTGTCTGAAGTTAATTATCACCATTTTCCACCAACAGTTTGCACTTTATTCTTCTTGCTTTTGCTCTTCTTGCAGTCCCACTATCTGTAGATCTTTATATGAATTTACAGTCAAATGATAATCTCATTATCAATGACACGTAAATATTTTCATGATGTATTAAGATTACTAGCTACCTACTGCCAGCAGTTTTGTTAGCATGTTGTTCAATACATTATTTCATGATACGCCACTCTTAGAGGTCATTCAGGTTCCTGAAATAGTCGTTGTGTCTAAATTTAGAGAGACAATATGCTGACAGAAAAACACAGGCGGGAGGGGGGGGGGGGGGGGGGGGC
>JAQMYF010000021.1:19200759-19212201 GCA_030014195.1 Neosilurus mollespiculum
GTGAGAGAGAGAGAGAGAGAGAGAGAGAGAGAGAGAGAGAGAGAGAGAGAGAGAGAGAGAGAGAGAGCGAGATCATGTACGGAAAAAGAAGACTACTCAGGTAGTCCCTCAGTCATATTTCAGAGGGTGATGAGGTTTTTTGGAAGGTTTTACACAAATTCTGGATAGAGATAGATATAGTTTGGGTGTATGTGTGGCTAGACAGGCAGCACAGTACCGTAGTGGTTAGCACATCCACCTCACTGCAAGAAGGTCTTGAGTTTGATTCCCTGGGCTCAGCGAGGGCATTTATGTGTAAAGTGTGCATATTCTTCACTAGCATGCGGATTCCTTTTGGAAGTCTTTGTGCTTATGGGGTTAAATTTTGTAATTTGTTTGTAATATCACTATGAAATGTGAACATTTAAAATTAAAACTCAACTATTTACTGCATTCACGATGTATAGAAGGTCCTGCCTCACCGCAAGAAGGTCCTTGGTTCGAGTCCCAAGTGTGGGCATTTCTATGTTGAGTTTGCATGTTCTCCCCATGCTTGCGTGGGCTTCTTCTGGGTACGCAGTTTTTTCCCACAGTTCAAAGGCATGCACATCAGGCTAACTGGCTGTGTCTTGATAAGAATGCGAGGGTGAATGATTGTGTGTGTATGTTCGCCTTGCAATGGACTGGTAAGCTTTTCAGGGTGTACCCCGCCTTTGCCCAGAGTTGGCTGAGATAGGGTACAGACTCCCCATCACATCGACTGATATGAATGGAAATTTGCGGCTGTCACTTTTCATCACCACATTTTGGTCGCCTGGTTCGTGAACTCATCATGAGACTTGCTGGCATCCATCATATTCCATATATGTCCGAATGTCACAAAATGAGGCTGTGACGCGGAGTAGTCGCAAACTGTTCTCAAAAGTTTGAGACTTGCTGGCATCCACCATATTCTGTATATTTTGTCATCATTTGTATTTTTTTCAAATTTTGTTCTCGCTAATAATCAAATTTAATCAAAATTTACAAAAAAAAAAACAAAACAAAACAACAAAACGAAATCAATTTGCATTAGTCGCGTTTCTATCGCCTCACCCTCTAACTAACCAAAACAAAAATGTGGGAAAAAAATCCTTCTGAAAAAGATGGACCCTATATATGGTATTGCTGTCTCATTTGTGCTCTGTGCCAAAGAGACAACAACATCATATCAGTCTATGGGTATTAAAATAAATACATCTTATTGTACAGCAATGGGAGCATGCACAGTCTGATTTGTCGACGTACTGGCAATAAGTTGTGTATGGACCAGTGTGTATCTGACCAGCAATTCAGCTGTTAGCTAGCGCTGTGCACTACGATCTTTTACAGCTTCCAGAGAAGGATTCCTGGTTCTCTTAAAGGAATAATGTATACAGGAAATAATCCTAAGGGTTAAAGAGTTTATGAAGTTCTGCAGAGCACTTGCTGGTCGTCAGAAAGCTTTTGTTTTGTCATAGGAAGGGAAATATGCCGAACGCTCTCAAAGCCCTCACATGCACGGATGAAGACGCCTTGTTTAGAGACGAGCAAGCAACAACACTTGAAATGAAATTAAAAACGCCGCTAATTTAAACTGCCATAAAATTAACTACTTATTAACCTTGTTTGCTTGGTCTGTACAGAGACATCAGCCCTTGGTCTGTGGTTTCTATGTAACGACGTCACACTCTGTAAATAAGTAGTTAATGTGATGATTAATTCTATTAACAATGGCATGCTCTCAAGTTTGAGTAACTTCCACTTGTCCATAATGGTCTGAACCTTTTTGCTGTATATTGTGCATAAAAGTATCCCCACACATATGCACACTTCATTACAGTGTGGATATGTATGGTTAAGTCTGAGTCAGTTAATCTCCCTCTTCCCACTGTTATTCTTGAGTTGGCACAGGGTGATTTAGGCATGAGCATAGCCCATAATTTATACACTTGAATGTGAAGCATAGTGGTGTGCTGGCGCACTTTATGAACGCCATTTTCTCCTTCCTTATACACAGATGGATTTTTTTTTTCTGCTCGTACTCTCAGAGCATGGTGTAGCGTAATGTGTACAATGCATCAAATCATGTCCACAGCAGGGCTGCTGTTGAATGACGTTGGAGCCGGCCAACTTTACTGGCAAGGCAGCTGTTGGCCACCAGATTGGGCTCTTTTATTGTCCCTGCCTTATTATAGGTGACAAATAATTTCCTTTTTCCTTTCCTTTTTTTTAAGATCACATAAAATTCGAGAGAGGTTTATGATTTCTATATGGGTTTCATACATGATGCATGGACACACTTTATGTGAATATGTGTCTCTATATACACTAGAGTATGTGTTTAGAATGTTGAGAAAATGAAATTGTACAGCAGAGACACAGATCTAATCCTTAATCCTAGCATGGATGGTATGGTGGCACAGTGGGATACATGGCTTTACCGCCTCACAGCATACAGCATTCCTTAGTTTGAAATATTTACCCGCTTGTACATAGATACACCCTCAGCCACCCACAAGCTGATCCACATAAATACAACACTGATATTCATTCTACAACACAAACACAACCAGACTGTACATATATTCCCTTAATGCATTTCCTACAGCTTTAAATTTGTTACCTTTAAATATTATTGGATATGTACACAAATTTAAGGGGATTAATAAAGTCATGGATTTGGGGCGGCACGGTGGTGTAGTGGTTAGCACAACCGCCTCACAGCCAGAAGGTCCTGGGTTTGAGTCCCAGACTTGGGCATTTCTGTGTGTATTATGCATGTTGTCCCTGTGTTTGCATAGGTTTCCTTTGGGTATACCGGTTTCCTTCCACAGTTCACAGACATGCACATTAGGCCAGCTACCTTTCTCAGGGTCAGCTGAGATAGGCTCCAAAAGTTTATTCTTTGTAATTCCCAAGTTCCCATGAAAAGATTTGGGAAATTTACTGGAAATTTTCTGCCCCTTTGCAGCCTTAATCCTGATCCTAATCTGCAGCAAGATTGTAGCAAGACCGACCACAGGGGTAACATTACAGTAAATCATTATGCTTCATGCTGGAAAAGTTGCATCATACTCAACTTTATCATACTCTTGATATTTTCCAGTTAAACAGTTAAATCCTTACTCATCACAGCGGTGTCTCTCATTACTGCACTGTGTCTGGTAATGTACAGTAATGTTCTCGTTGCAGACGTTTAAAACACTATTTAGGTACTGATATGCCTGAGTGACAGTGAATCGTACCCATTAATTAATTCTGTTTTACAGTTTTAAGGTGTGTGTTTGACATTTGATTAGCCAGATAATATGACTATATCACATCCATCCATCTGTTAGCTATACCATTTATCTGTTAGGGTTGTGCGGGAAGCTGGAGCCAATGCAAGGTGACTTTGTAACATCTTGAACAATTTTCCAGTCAGTCACAGGACTAACTCAAACACAAACCACTGTTCACACATACATTCATACCTGTGGGTAATTTAGAGTAGCCAGTTGACCTAATGTGGATAACTATACCCATAGAAAACCCACACAAAAACAAGGAGAGCATGCAAACTCTACAAAAAGAGACCCTAGTTGGCCATTAGGTTCTAACCCAGAACTCTGTTGCTGTTGGGTGGCAGTGCTAGCCATGGGCTAATCCGACACATGCTCCTAGACTTTAAGATTGTTTTGATGTACTATATGGGAGGTGAATACTGTGCATGTCTAGAATACCTTATTCTGTGTGACTGAAATTTCACCTTGGATGGAACGCTGGTCCTGTTTAATGCACGTTTATGCTAAATATCTTTAAGAGAAATCAATACCATGTATTTTAATGTAAAACTATGCAGTTTTAATGTACCTACAATATTTGATATGGCTATAAGGCTCAAATGTGAAACAGCTGACTTTTTTTATGGGACATTCAATCCAAAATCATACCAGATCAAAATAAAGGGAAAACGACAACAGAAAAATGCTAGAATCGTAACCGTTTCTGATTTTTGTTCTGAAAAGCAAGTGGTGAATGCCAATATTTCACACTCAGTAAAGAAGAGCGTCTCACGTCTCACATCTCAGGACTGCTGATTTTGGCTCCGTTAGCCACCGGAGAAGTAATTGTATTCATTAGGTCCTGCAAGCCAAAAACTGATCCAGTATCAAGGCTCGTGCTGCGAGCAGATTGATTGAGATCCTCTCGGACGCAGATGAGCTCGACTGGTACTGTTTTCCTTTGCTCTCAAGACACCTAGTAAAGTATGTGATGCCATTCCCTACAGATCATGCAACACTGTGCTGACATGCACGCTGCAGAAACATGGAACTGACAGGCCTCTGAGAGCCACATGTGTTTTCAGTGGCTGCCATTCAGCAAGCAGTTTGCTTAGTGCAGTCGACAGAGCACTGTGCTACCGGCTAATACGGCTCCGAAATTCCAAGGAGAATTAGATTTCCAGTTCGACCTTGTGACATTACGGGATGAAGGAATAAAAAGGTTTTCTAATAAATGTCCAAATAGATGAATGTAAAAGAACTAAGCAGGGTTCAAGTCTACACCTTTTTGTGCTTAGCAAATTGAAAACATCTCAGAGGAATTCTTCTAGTATTTTTTTTTTTCTATTGTAAATTGACAGAAAAATAATAAAGAGGATGCAACAGTCTTTAAATGAGCACACATTACTAAAGTACACTGTACACAGTTTATACAAACATTTGATTTATTATATTGTAAAGAACTATATTGTATAAATTATATTGTAACTATTCAGGTAATAAATTAGAAATACTATTGTAATTAAAGACAAATGGTATTTTGCAGGCAGCACGCTGGTGCAGTGGTTAGCACAGCCGTCTCACAGCAAGAATGTCCCGGGTTCGATTCCCAGGCTTGGGGTGTTTCTGTGTGGAGTTTGCATGTTCTCTCCATGCATGCAGGGCAGTGGTGTGGCTTAGTGGTTAAGGCAATGGTTTACTGATCCGAAAGTCAACGGTTCAATCCCCACTATCACCACTGTTGGACCCTTGAGCAAGGTTATTAACCCTCAATCGCTCAGTTATACAAAATAAACCCCCGACAATTGTAAGTTGCTCATGCATGGGTTTCCTCTGTGTACTCCAGTTTCCTCCTACAGTCCAAAAACTTGCACAGTAGGCTAATTGGCTGTTCCAAATTGCCCCTAGGTGTGAGTGTGAATGTGAATTATGTGTGTTGGCCCTGCAATGGCCTGGCGAGCTGTCCAGGGTCGGCTGAGAGCCTAATTAGGATTAAGCGGCTTAGAGAATAAATGAATGGTATATTGCACTTATACTGCAACAAATAGGCAATGTTCACTGAAGATCATATTTCACTGACTTGCCAAGAAAATGATTACATTTTCCAAATAAGTGGCTGAAAATTCTTTAAAATGGAAAAAAAAAACCCTCCCTATACTTTTAATAACATGAGCTTAAGTTAAAGTTTATGTTTTCAGTGGAAGACTAAATAAAGTGTCTGCGTGAACTCCGGCAAAGTTTTACGCACTTTTCCCAAGTAACAAGGGAAACAGGGGGATGGGGGGTAGCCTGGGACTTGTGTATTTATACAGAACCCATTCTGTTGTGATGTCATTGGAAGACTATAAACAGTTGAAACATTTTTAAAAAGCCCGAATGGAGCCGTTACAAGACAAAGGCCAGGGTTGAATGCTTCTGTTGGGTTGGACTCACTTGGCCTATTGTGCGTCCCTAGTGATGGCCTGTTCCTCACACTTCAGCTCTGTTTGCTTTTGTGAGGGGATTTAAGAGCTCCTAATGACAGGGGTGATTATGTATTTAAGGCAACAAGGCAAGATTTAATCTAAATCAGTGTCCCCCCCCCCAACTCATTTGGCTTCTTGTTCTTCTTGGATTACATGAAGATGTCTGTAAATGTTCCCAGCCCAGATTTACTATTTAAAAACATGGGTTAAAAGCCTGGTCTTACATTCAGGTGAATAAGCCTAAAAAAGCAATCTGAGATAATTTCGCCTAGTTAAGCAATTACCTCCAGAAGAATATTTTCAGTCAAGAAAGGTGACCGCAGCAGCAATTCAACTGTATCTAATAAAGTTTACTGTAAAATAAATGTTGTTTGTAAACATCGCCAGTCAGAATATACAATTCAGAAAACTAGATTTCTGAACTAGATAGACTACATTTAAAGCTATTTCAAGAAAAGTGCGACATGAAAGCAACCTGAGATCATCCACCTTGCAATTAGATTTCACACAGATCAGATGAGAATGATCCGACAAGAAGGCACAGTGCCCACCCTTTAGAAGTGTCTGATGACACAAGTTGTAAATAGATTCGCAGAAGGTATCACTGTATAGTCCCTGAGATAGAACATTGGGGGGGGGGTTGTTGTTGTTGTTGTTGTTATTATTATTATTACATTTGACAGTAAGTTGTTGGGATTTTAACACCCAAGCCTAATGGCTTATCAGGTCGGTGCTTATCCCCGGTTTCCGTAGCGTGAAGCGACTGGAAGTTCAACTCCTCCTGGATGGGGCGCTAGTCCATCGCAAGTTACTTTCCCAGTTTTTTTACTGCTACCTATTTATACTGCTGGGTGGATTAGACTGCTGTGGTTAGGACCTTGCCCAGGGGTCTTAGCGTGTCACAATGTTCCTTGTCACTCCATAACCACTGTGATGACCATGGCTTTTTTTTTTTTTTTTTTGTATTTTTTTAAATGCCATTTTGTTGAATTCGATTTGAACAACAATTTCAGAATCAGAGATGGTCACAAACTGTAAGTTTTTGTCTGACTTTTGATTCAACCAAAATCCCAAGCTTGTGACGTGAATAATTATTAACAATTATTCACCGAAGGCAATGTACAGAGACCGGACATAAGTAAATAGATTTACCAAGAAGAGGCTTGCGTCTCGCTGCTTGCCATAATAGCCCATTTGATGAAGATAGCGCGTAACAGGTTTTGAGCTGGTTTGGATGTCTTCTGCAATGTCTGCTGCAATGAAACAGGGACCAGGTCGACCTGGTCGTGGATCCATGGTGGCCTTACCTTCACTGTTGAACGCTTTACCACTGACAGAGGAATATTCAAATTGTCGGCTATTTGTCGCTGGCTGATGCCACAGTCTGCCTGACCCACAATTCGACCTCTCTGAAAATCCGACAATTTAATGACTTAAATTAAATGAACACTAGTCAGACTGCTGTATAAAGGTGCACAAAGTTATGCAAACATGCCTCACACTCCAGGAGCTCAAGAATTGTCAGATTTTCAGTGAAGTTTTAAAATTGTGCAATTATTATGGCACATTGATTCCATTCTAATAGTTATGACCAGCACGTTCTACTCAAAGACCATTGAATGTCTAATACAGAATGAATGGTTATGTATGCAGCCATGGATTTATGACTGAAAATTTCTCATGCTGGCCCTGCGATGGCCTGGCGAGCTGTCCAGGGTGTACCCTGCCCTCGCCCAGAGTCGGCTGAGATGGGCGCCAGCCTCCCCGCGACCCTAATTAGGATTAAGCGGTTCAGAAAATGAATGAATGGATGAATTTCTCATGCTCATATCCATGCCAAGTACAAAATGGCAACATTTTTTGTACTGTAATGTGATGTAAATCTGTGGTATAGCTTATAAAAGGTCACTGCCTCATCGTGCCTCATCGTGCTCATCTTGTGTCATTTATCTACACAACTGATGTAGATGGCCAAACAACCCTGCTATCAGAATGGTTACACACTGACCTGCTACTTTATTTAAAACACCTGTAATAACTAAAGTGATTTTTCACTCAGCTATGTGGCAGCAACACAGGCAGATGCATTTGAAGAGCTGCGGTAAAAGTTAATATCAAACATCAGACTGTACTGTCACTTTCAACATGACATGGTTGCAGATGCAAAAAGTTCTGTTTAAAGTATTTTGGAACATCCTGATGTCCTGTGATTTTCCCAAGTAACACTCTCGGGAGATTATGAATAGTGGTGCAAAAAAACCCAAAAAACATCCAGTGAGTGTCAGCTGTATGAGTAGAAACTTCTCGTTGATGATGGAGCTTAGAGAATGGCCAGACTGGTTTGAGTGGACAGTAACCTAAATTCTTAACCACTCAGTTAAGCCCTTCCCAGCCAACTTGGGGTGAAGGCGGGATACACCCTGAACAGTTTGCCAGACCATCGCATGGCAAGCACAGACACACAACCATTTTCACTTACATTCACACCTAGCAGCAATCAAGAATGTCCCATTAGACCAATGTTCATGTCTTCAGATTGTGGGAGGAAAACAGAGCACTCAGAGGAAACCCACTCAAGCACGCAGAGAACATGCAACCTCACATAGAATTGCCCTCGCCAGGCACAGGGCTCAAACCGAGGAACTTCTGCTGTGAGACAGATGTGCTAACCGCTATGTCACCATGTGATGTTCTGGGTAGTGTTCTGCTGGGAGATATCAAGTCCTAGAATTCATGTGAATTTAACTTTGACTAATCTACCTAAACATTGTTGCAGACCAACGACAGCCCTTTGTTACAGCAGTAGCAACTTTCAGCAGGATAGTGCACCCTATCTTGACATACTCGTCAAGAATGGCCTCCTAATGAATCCATCTGTAGGATGTGCTGGAGAAACAAGTCCAAACCGTGGAGGTCCTACCTTGCCACTTACATGAATTATAGGGTGTTTTCTGAGCTGCTTGGAGTTAAATAAGTCAGTAGAGCCATTGCCTTAATGGGTTAGAGCCATTTTTGTAGCACAAATAGGACCTGCTCAATAACAGGTGGTTTTAATGTCATGGCGGACTGTACAGCTAATAAGGACAATGGTGTCTGAACTCAAGCATAACGTTTAATAGCACAGATAATGGTCAGATAATTGACCATAGATAATTGAAAATTGGCGTAAAAATAGCCATTTTCTCAGCTGTGTTGGGTTGCATATCCAGCTTTACTTTTGCCAAGCAGCCCCAACAATAGTCTGCAGTGTATTCACATCCCACTGCAGTGCTCTACACTCGGATCATCAAACTGCTCCAATGGCAGGCTACCAACAATCTCTATCAAGGTTTGTCTCAATTAGAATATGAGACATGGTAACTTAAATTACATCATGATTCGTTTCTATATATGGTTTGGCTGTACTAAGCTCCCCGGTGTTCTGCATTGCCTCAGTCATATCTTCTGCTTGAGTCTCTAGTTTATGTAAACTAGTCAGAAATGAAAGGTAATAAACAGCTGGCAGCATGTTCAAACTCTCAATATTAGCAATACCTGCAATTATGGTAATGATTTTGTTGAAGATGCTCAGGTTTTGAACAGTTTGAGTATTGTTTCAGCCCATAATGGGACTCATCGGTGGCAAAAAAATGAATGAATAAATAAAATTGTGTTTTTAAGCCTGTGCATTTTTAATGCACTCTCACCTGGTGATCATTTAACAATAACAAAAGGTCTAAAAGGCTTATTAGTAAGAAACAATTACTTACTGTATTATACTTAACGCATTTCAGTAACTAGACAACAAGAAAGAATGTGTGAGATGACAAAGACAATAGAAATTCACTGAATGCTTTAATTAGTAAGAAAAAAAGATGTGATATGTATACTTTGTAATAGTCTCTGTATTAGCTAATCCAATTGAACAGCACCCTTCAGTACTAATGTCTTAAAAATAAAAATGCTGTTTGTTCTTTAGTTCCAGAAATGTGCAAAATATACAGCTGTTAAAGCTAGGGTTGGTAATCTGGAAAGCTTGCAAAATTTGAGAGTTGAATCTGTTCAGGGTGCTGACTGAACCTTGCCTGCCCAAAGTCATGTCACCCTTAAACACCCTCTGACTGCAGGCATGTGCATGGTAGGGTCATGCACAATCAGGAAGACAAGGGAGCATTTGATTGGATATTTCCCAGCAGACCACAAGGCTCGGTCTGCTTTGGTACAGGATTACTGTGGCCACAGGTGACAGATTTTCTTTCGAACTTTTTTCAGATCGCATAAGTTATTGGTTGCTGTAAAGGTGTAAAGACAATTTTAACCATTCTAACACTTTGTGTGTATAGCTAAATCTTACCAACCCCACCTTTAAGGAACATTTAACATATCTTGGCATGCTCAAGGTGACCCAACACCATATATAAATTGGTCATTTCTCCTTAGCCTCAACGGTTTCAGTTTTGCAACCCTCTGGACCATGTATTTCTGAACATTTGATGTGCCCACCCAGTGTCTGCAAGCCATGATCTGTAGCACAGTTTCTAATTGACTGTCCTCTGTCTGGTTTTTCTCCTGCAGACTCAGAGGTGGCCTCTATTTCCACAATGACCCCATGGGTCAGAATGCCTCATTGAATCAGGGGTCACGGTGTAGATTGGAATGGCAGGGAAGTGAGTATGTTTGCTACTTTGGACGACTCGATTCCTCGTGCGCAGAGAAAAGAAAAAGAGTTCAAAAGCAGTTCCGGCTGTGTATAAAGCTCTCCTGCAGATTTGGCACCAGTGATAAGATCAAGATCCTTCACCGTGAAGGTGAGCATAACTGGACACGTACAAATGACTTGCTATTTTCCATTTGCAGGGCTTGTAAGGGAAAAGAAACGTTTTATTATGTCCATATGGAAGACTTAAACCCAGGCCAAAAGTAATCAATCAAAAATTTGTAAAGGTCAGCTGCAGTTTGGAACCAGAATTGATATTGTGCAGCTTTTGAATGAGTTGTAAACTGCAAATTGTAAATAATATTTCATTTTAACTTTATTTTCAGAAAGGTTTATTTCAGACCACAACACCATCGGCGCACATCGATTCAATAGGAATTATGTAATTATCTCATAGTCATAGTGCTGAGACCCTTTGGGAGTGTTATGAGTTCAAATGTTAGTTCACGAGAATGTTTTCGCACAGGGGGAAAGCTAACACTAAGGGACACACACATTATCAGCTTGGTAACCTCAGGCCTGTCTTAGACCTTAGCGGAAGCTTAGGTGTGTTGGTTTAGCAGAACTAGTGTTACATGGACCAGTAATGTAGCGGCAGGGATCCAGGTTAGCTAAACATTTAGCTTGTGTGTGCTGCATAAGGCTTACTGTAGTAACACTGATCATGCATGAACCATATGGATCCCCATGAAGGCTTGGATCATATAATGTAGAAACATGCATCGTTCACACTGAGCCTAGCATAAAATGAAAAGAAGCAATGCCTAAACATTTCAGTGTCAAAAATACATTTTATCCTTACTGTAGTAATGGAATGGACAGCAGAATAAATGAGAATTAGAAATATGCTGATTGGAACACGGAAAGATATTTATAGTGAATTCCATAGTAGAGATATAATATATAGCAGACAGAGCTCTGCATTTCATCAGTGTCTCTTATGTGTGTGTGTGTGTGTGTGTGTGTGTGTGTGTGTGTGTGTGAGAGACAGAGAGAGAGAGAGAGAGAGAGAGAGAGA
>JAQMYF010000021.1:19212301-19223704 GCA_030014195.1 Neosilurus mollespiculum
TGTGTGTGTGTGTGTGTGTGTGTGTGTGAGAGAAAGAGAGAGAGAGAGAGAGAGAGAGAGAGAGAGAGAGAGAGAGAGAGAGAAATTACCTAAAAAAATTTTTTATGCTAAAAAAGTAAGCCTTGATTACAGAGTGTAATCACCATGGCATTGCTGCTTCAGTTGCGCTGGTCGAGGCTCAGCAACCATAAAGTACTGAACAACCAGGTTATCTCATCAGTGGACTTTTTCTTCCCTGCTGGCATGGATATAAAAACTGGGGTTCAAATAGCGTAAGAGTGGTTTAGGGCCTGACCTTCACTCTATAAAAAGTCTTTTCGATTTGCTGGAATGGTTAGATTTTTTCCATCATCAATTCAAAATATCGGTGAAAAATGAACCCAACTGTGGATGCACATAAATGTTGTGATGTTGCTTAAGTTTGTCAAAACAAAGCCATGGCGATAATGGGCTGTAGTCAAGGCTAAAGGCGAACCAACAAAATATTAAAGCACACGACTTTTTTGTACAGAAGTGAAGGTCAGAAGCAGAAATGCTGAACATATAATAAAAAGAGGTTTTATTATTAAAGCCAGGCAGAAGTATTCAAACACAGTCCAATATCACAAACGGGTAAATAAAGAGAGGGTCAAAGGAACAAGCAAACAGAACTATGCAGGCAAGCAAGATACACTAACTAATAACTGGCATGTGTCATACACAAAAACAATAATAGCATATGCTAGGAACGATAATTAGAACAGATGGTCAAAACAGGTCATACACTGAAAATGCAAACAAGCGGGGGGAAAGGCTATGCAATATTGATCACATGAACACAGTATTAAAATGCTTTGTGTCGTGTAATAGTTTGGAGCATGTGTTTATAGTCCTTTCCATTATATGCCGGATAGAATGCCTGTGTGATTTAATTATCTCCAGTCAGTGCATGTGCATTGTTGGTGCATTGTAGTTCTTCCGCCTTAGAAACCCGGAAGTGATGTATATGAGATATAGCTGCGCTGAATAAACTGCTGAGTAAAACTATGTACATGTATACTATTCATGTTGTTGATTTAGAAGTTTCCCTGCTTCTAATCTATGACTACTTTCCTTAGCTCCTGATTTCTCTGCTTGCTCTACTCTGTTGGAGTGAAGTTTAAATAAACAGCCCCATGATAAAATTTTCAAGACATGAGCTTACCCCTTCACCATCTGTCAAGTTTTAGTTAAAGTCTGATGGTGATAGGGTCTTGAGAAGATAAAGCTGAAGTGACTGAGGCGCTCCAACGCAAAAGAAAAAGGGTCTGTGAACACTTATCATGGATTACACTGCAAAACATAGTGGGAGGGAAGGGAAATTGGCCAGCGAAACATCTAAATACACAGCTAACGTTTGGCTTGAAAGGTCATGACCCCGCAAGCAGATCAAAGGTCACTGGAAACACACCTGTGTCCACAAGCAACTCTGACTGCACACATCCAAAGGAACTGTTATCATGTTAAGCAAAATGTTAACATGGTCGTTCTGGTCCATAGCAGGACCCACACCGACTTTTTACAAGCAGTTTTTATTGCTTTTAAATAAGTCATATTCTGTATGTGCAGTCACAGTGAAATAATAATGTGCTCACAATGTAAATTTGCCTTGACGTTTTTGTGAGTAGCAGTGTAAGGATTTTTCCCATCTCTTGGCTGTACTGTAAAAAGCCTAAGAAGATCAATCGTGGAACAGTCTCGCCAAGTCCCTTCTCCTTTTTCCTGTTTCTACACACTGCCATGGAAACTTTACAAAACCACTAGCACAGATGTATGACAGAACAGCCCCCTGGGATATGAAGTCCTTTAGGAGCCAGGAGGAAAGTGGGTGTACATGTGGACAAAAAATAAAAAGGATAAAAACCACAACCACAAACCACTGGACTATTGAAGTTGGGACCCACAAAAAAAAAAAAAAAAAAAAAAAAAAAAATCTTATAACAATATCAGGACTGAAAAAAAATAGATTTTTTTTTTTAAACAATTAGATTTTATTATTTTTAGTTGCTTTGAAACTGTAGTCTGTAGCATCCATAAGTGACTGTGGTTATAAAAAGCCACAGATAAACATCAATGCTGACTTTTTGTCAGTGCTACATGGTAATAGCTTCGAGTATGACTTATTTGTTTGGGTGTAATTCTGTATTCTCTTGGCTTATAGTGAACTGCTCTGGTGTTGTGCTTCCATCTGCCATTTGAAGCTGATTCTGTAAAGTCATTGAGGTTTTCTGACTTGAGCAGCTCATCATTACCTGGTATTTATTGTTCCCTTCCTGCATCCCATCTGACTTGACTACATTATCGAAGGTCTTTTATGTTTTATGAGCATGTGGTCATCTGCCTGAGTACATCTGCATTCCCTCACATTTACCGCCTGTCTGAGTCAGAAACCTCCCAGCCTTTAAACACCATGGGCAACATATCATTCTGTTATCTCATATAATCAGAATTCCAAACCTACACTTCTAGATGGCGCTGCCTTCGAAGGACAGCGCCATTTAGACGTGACCTGAGTTATTAAAACTGATGTTTTCTATCAAGTGAAGCCATCTCACCCAAGACGTGGTGGTCTTTTATAGGTGTTATGTCTATTTTGTGTTTACTGATAAGCTAGCCTGAGAGGGACTAGTGGGAGATATAAATTGAGCATGTGGGTGGTAGACTTATATTTTTTGCTGCTGCTGAACTTTTAGACCTTTACTCATATCTGCACCACAGTTTAGAGATATTAAAAAAGCCTATATAAATTTTGACAACAATTATTTCACAATAAGAAATATGAAACATAAATACAAGGATTGTTCATATTAAATAAAATACTCATAATTCCTACATGCAGGACTGTCCATAAGTCTTAGAAACCCTTTGTTTCAGTACAGACTTTGTTATAGATTTTTATTTTATGACTTTTACATTATCAAGCCAGAAAAACAACAAAAAAAACAAAACAGAGGGGCACTAATAGAGTGAAAGGTACCTCCACCACACAGCATGGATAATGTAGGAAAGGCTCTATATGGGTACTGGTTTTAATTACCCATGTGCTCATCTTACATGTTCTCTAGTACATGGATGTGACCAAATTACCAAAAAAAAAAACAAAAAAAAAAAAAACCCTCTCGTTTGAAGGATTTATGAGATGGTTGGGGTTTGACCCTTGAAGGTCACTCAAGGTCAAAGGTAATTGTTTTATTTAAAAAGTCTATACATGGTTTCCGGTTAGTGTTCCATAGTAACAGCACTCATATTAAAGTTGTAAGTGCACTATCTCCAAAACTTTTTGACCTTCCTCTGACCTTCACCTTCCTCTGACCTGATCATTCCAAAGTTAAATGATTTCTGAGGTAGGGTAGTGTCCCCAACAGGTATGTGAAATTCAATCATAGGTGTCGTCAGTATTTTGTTCACAGACAATCTGACAAACAAATAAACACTGGTGAGTACAGTACCTCCACCAAAAAAGTTGGGTTGGAAGTAAAAACATTAGTTTTCCAGCACAAAATTATATTATACAAAGTTACGTAAGAGACCACTTTTCAGACAAAAAAAATATAACAAAGGCTCCTGGGTTTTACTGCAAAAATAAGAAGCATGTGTGACAATCCAAATCTTCAAAAGAACTGTGGTTGGGTCTGTAAGATGTTTAGTAAAACCTACAACTAATTTCCTTATAACTCAACTTGTATCTTAGACTACTATTTTTTACAAAATATATTTTATATTCCCCTCCTTGAATCACCACCTTATGGTGGTGGATGGGGTTTGCAGGTCCAAATGAGCCATGTTGTCGGGGGCATTATGCCCCTGGTAGGGTCACCTAAGGTAAACAGGTTCTAGGTGAAGGTCCAGACTAAGTGTGGTTCAGAAGACAACTATGAGAGAAAAAAAAAAAGGAAGGACTCTACTTGCCTGAACGTGGGTTACCAGGGTCGCCCCCGGGAGCCAGGCCTGGGAGAGGGGCTCAAAGGCAAGCACCTGGTGGTCGGGCTTCTGCCCATGGAGCCCAGCCGGGCAGGTTGAGAGATACCGACTAGAAATAGTCAGGCTCACCTCGACACTTTGCTTGGGCCATGGAACCACCCATCTCGAGAGTGGCTGGACCTTGTTAAATTTTGGAGTTGCTCATGATGAGCCCCAGTTCTCGGTGCCCACATGTTGGGGTTGGAAGGGTGTGATTGGAGTTTAAGGCCTCTCCGCTTTGAACCCGAATGGTGTTTCGTTGTTGGACTTCTGTGCTCATCACAGTTTGTTCATCATGAGCACCATGTTCGAACATAAGGGTGGCCATAAGTGCACTTGGCACCAGGACACCCTAGGCCACAGTTTGATGATCTACTTTGTAGTCATGTCATCAGACTTGCCACCACATGTTCTGGACACTCGGGTGAAGAGGAGCTGAGCTGTCAATCAGTCACCACCTGGTGGTGAGCTAGCTCTGATGGCAGGGGAGGATGCCTTCCAGACCTGGGAGACCCAAGCATGAAGTCAGGGTCTTCTGGGAACATTTGGTGGAGTCTCCTGTCAGAAGGGCCTTCAACTCCCACCTTCGGCAGAGCTACAACCACATCCAAATGTAGATAGAGTCCAAATGGGCCATATTCCATGTCTCCATTATTGAGGCGGCAGCACGAGGCTGTGGCCCGAAGGTCATCGATGCCTCTCATGGGGGCCGTCAAGCTGAAGAATGAGGCCTATCGGGTCATGTGGGAGGCAGTGGACGGGTACTGACAGGCCAGACGTGCTGTAGATGCAAAAGGAGTTCAGTGAGGTTGGCCTCGAAAAGGTTCTGGACCTCCATCTGACACCTCAGGAGGGAGAAGCAGTACTCCACAAACACTGTTTATGGTAGAAGTGCGGAGTTGCTCACCTCAAATGGGGATGTTGTCGGGAGGTGGAAGAAATACTTCAAGAATGTCCTCAATTCCACCAACCTGCCCTCTGTGGAAGAGGTAGAGCCTGGGGGTTTGGGAGGGGGTCTGCCCATCACTGGGGTGGAGGTTGCTGAGGTAGTTAAAAAGCTCCTTGGTGGCCAGGCTCCGAGGGTGGACAAGATCCGCCCTGAATATCTCAAGGCTCTGGATGTTGTAAGACTGTCTTGGTTGAAATGTACTGTAGAGAAGAATCCAACTGATGGTTGAACCTCGGATTCAGGAGGAACAATGTGGCTTTTGTCCTGGCCGCAGCACTCTTGACCAGCTCTACACAATCCACAGGATCCTGGCGGGGGGCATGGGAGCTTGCCCAACCTGTCCACATGTGCTTTGTGAACTTGGAGAAGTCTTTTGACCATGTGGGGTGTGCTCCGGGAATATGGTATATCAGACCCGTTCCTACTGGCCTTTCGGTATCTGTACTGCCAGAGACAGAGTTTGGTCTAATTAATGTCCAGTGGGGCTTGGACTCCACCAAGGCTGTCCTTTGTCACCCGTTCTGTTCATAATATTTATGGATAAAATTTCTAGTCTCAGCCAAAGCATAAAAGGGTTATGGTTTTGTACCCATAGGATCTCGTCTCTGCTTTTTGCAGATTACGTTGTCCTTTTGGCTTTATCAAGCCGGGACCTTCAGCTCTCACTGGAGTGATTCACAGCTGAATGTGAAGCAGCCGGGATGCGAATCAACACCTCCAAGTCCGAGGCCATGGTTCTCAGCCGAAAAAAGGTGAAATGCTCCCTCTGGGTCTGGAATGAGGTCTTGACCCAAATGGAGAAGTTCAAGTATCTCGGAGTCTTGTTCACAAGTAAGGGATGGATGGAGTGGGAGGTTGATAGGTGGATCGGTGCAGCCTCTGCTGTAAAGCAGAGCTTTTACCGGTCCGCCGTGGTGAAGAGGGAGCTGAGCTGTAAGGCAAAGCTCTCAATTTACCTGTCGATTTATGTTCCTACCCTCACCTATGGTCACAAGCATTGTTTAGTGACTGAAAGAAGAACATTGCGAAGTTTTTGCAGGGTGGCAGGGCTCTCTCTTAGTCATAGGGTGAGAAGTTCAGTCATCTGGGAGGAGCTTGGAGTGGAACAGCTGCTCCTCTACGTTGAGAGGAGCCAGTTGAGGTGGCTCGGGCATCTGATTAGAATGCCTCCTGAAGACCTACCTGGTGTGGTGTTTCGGGAATGTCCAACTGGAAAGAGACCCTGGGGTCGATCCAGAACATGCTGGAGGGACTATTTCTCTCGGCTGGTTTGGGAATGCCTCGGTGTCACCCCAGAAGAGCTGGAGAAAGTGGCTGGGGAGAGTGATGTCTAGACCTCACTGCTTAGGCCGCTGCCCCTGTGACTCAAACCCGGATTAATTGGAAGAGAATGAAGATGAAGAACATTAATATTTCGACATGAGGGGGAAAACAAACAAATGAACATAAAAGCTATAAAAGCTTTAAGGGTGTCACGGTGTTACTACTGTTTGGAAATCTAAAATATTTTGGATGGACTTGATCATTTAAATGTCACAAAACAAAAATCTAAAACAGAAAAAAATATATATTGCAGGGACAACATACACACAATTATTCACATTCACACTCATACCTAGGGGCACAGCCAGTTGGCCTAATGTGCATGTCTTTGAATTGTGAGAAGGAAACTGGAGTAGCTGAAGGAAACTCACACAAGCACAGGTAGAACATGCAAACTCCACAGAAAAACACCTGAGCCTGGGACTCGAACCCAGGACCTTTTTGCTGTGAGGTGGACATGCTAACCACCACGCCACTGTGCTGCCCACTATACATCCTTACTCACTCATTCGCACTCATATGCCGATCCCCTTAATCCTATTATGGTTGCGGGAAGTAGAACCTGTCTCAGTCGACAGTGGCGAAGGCAGGGAACACCCTCAATACCTCACCAGACCACTGCAGGGCACCTGGTGCACCTAGGGGCAATTTGGAACCGCAAATCAGCTTACTGTGGATGATTTTTGACTTTGGGAGAAAATCCAGAGTACCCAGAGGAAACCCAGTCAAGTACGGGGAGAATATGTACTTCATACAGAAATGTGTCGAGCCCGGAAATCGAACCCAGGACCTTCTTGCTGTGAGGCAAACATGCTAACCACTGCGCCACTGTGACTTTATCTATCTATCTATCTATCTATCTATCTATCTATCTATCTATGTATCTATCTATCTATCTATCTATCTATCTAGACACTGTTGCTTTTCAATGACTTTAACTTATTTGGCTGGATTTTTGGATCTGTTTGGGTAGCTAATAAAAGTAGTTGTTCTCCTAAGCAGGTTAATGTGATGAACTTCTCCAAACAATCTTTAAAAAGTCACTGAAAATTACTTCACTTTTACTCCACGTTATGTTCACCTGGGGTGGTGGCTCTTCCAGATCTACTCTCCGATACGTCTTAGCTCCAATACCCAAAAATCTTAAAACAGCATGTTTTTGTACACGGGTTTAAACCAAGCTTTGTGATCTCCAGATACCAGCCTGGTGTTCAGGTCCAAACAGGGATCCTAAAGGGCTGCACCAGTTCTAATGGAGTTAATGGACCATCCACTGAAAATAAGTCAATGACTCACCACTGAAACAAAGCAAACATATTAGTACATGTTCTACGATTAGTTTCCTAATTCACTTTTTACAAGAGGAATAAATAGGCAAGTTACTTTCGTCTGTTTGCCATGCCTACGTTACTAAGGGGAGGCAACAGCTAAAAAAAAAAATTATGCATATCCTGGTTTGCGAGGTGTGTGCCAGAGTAAATTGGGCAGAATATGGTCGGAAGATTTCCCTGTTTGAGACCGAGGGCTCATTGCTCATATTTGGGATGGAACCGGCCCACCATAGCCAGGCACGACTGCTCTGAAGCCTCTTTGTGGGACAGGCGTATGCCTGCAAGACCACAAATTATAATTGGAGCAGGAAAGGCCTCGAGCTCGTATATCCCACTCCATTCACACACTTCCACACAAGCCTCCTGTATTAACGTCACACAAACACACATCTCTCTTACAACAGCCATATACTGCATGTGCTTAAACAAATATAGACTGTAGACAGTAGCATGTGAGTGATTTCTATCAGCTTCTGGTGTTATGAGGTAAAATCTACAGTTCGCTCCTATAATATCTGTTGTGAAGAATTTTTCATACCTGTAGTTTAGGATCGGAGTCCCTAACGTGCTCGGATTGAATTTAGAGGTGGCATGATGGCACAGTGGTTAGCACGTCCACCTCGCAGCAAGCGGATCCCGCGTTCGGTTCCCGGGCTTAGGGCGTTTCTGTGTGGAGTTCACATGTTCTCCCTGTGCAAGCATGGGAATCTGGAACAGCTAATTAGCCTAATGTGCATGTCTTTGGACTGTAGACGGAAATACCCTGAGGAAGCCCATGCAAGTACGGAGAGAGCATGCAAAGTCAGAAATGCTCTCGCTGAGCCTGGGACTCCAACCCAGGACCTTCTTACTGTGAGGCAGACATACTAACCACTAAGCCGTCCCACCCATTATTATTATTGTTGTTGTAGTAAATAGTAAGAACTAGCTCTCCCGATACAAACTGTATGTAGGTGACAGAGCCTTACTGTTTGTGAGTGTATGATGTTATAGCTACTTATTTTTAATTGTGTCAGTGGTGGCTTAGTGGTTAAGGTGATGGTTACTGCTCCAAAGGTCAGCGGTTCAATACCCACTATCACCACTGTTGGACCCTTAACCCTTAATTACTCAGCTGTATAAAAAAAAAAAACTAATTGAAAATGCAAACCTGCATCCTTTCTTTGCTAAACTCAGTACAATATTTTCATGGTAAATAAAGTGAAGTCAAAAGCCAATGGCTCTAAAAATCCTATTTTGTGTATTTTCTTTTCTGTCCAGAAGTCACGCTCATGCACATGTTCAGTGTATGTGAAAATATTATTCTATGCTTCACAGTTATTTTTAGTAAGTTATTTGCCTCTGCTTATAGGGTCCTGTGCAGCACACCTAAGTGCAGGGAGTGGACTTGTTTCTTCATAGTATATAGACTAAACTTTTTATAAATATATATTTTTTCTTCCTGACTTTAAGGATGAAGGTTTACTTTTGTGTATTGACATTTGTTTAAAAACCCCTCAGATATCTGAATACTATTTAACTGCAATGATTAAGTTTATATTATACACATATATAGCTGTGGAAGAAAATTGCAAGAATATGTTTAATGGTGGTCATCATTTAAAACATTGCCTTTTATTACATAGATACTTAAAAATTCTAATTTAAATCATTCATTCATTCATTCCGGGTCGCGGGAGGCTGGCACCCATTCAGCTGACTCTAGGCGAAGGTGGGGTACATCCTGAACAGCTCGAGAGGCCATTGCAGGACCAACACACATACACTGTCACACATAGGGGCGTTTTGGAACTGCCAGACAGCCTACTGTGCATGTTTTTGGATTGTGGGAGAAAACTGGAGTACCCGGAGTAAACCCCACACAAGCACAGGGAGAACATGTAAACTAAGCACAGAAACGTCCCCGAACCCGGGAATCAAGCCCGGGACCTTCGTGCTGTGAGGCCATCATTCCTGAATAAATAGTCAGTCAGACAGACAGTGAGACAGTGAGACAGTGAGACAGACAGACAGAGAGACAGACAGAGAGACAGAGAGATAGACAGATACATAGACAGATAGATAGACAGATAGATAGACAGACAGATAATTAAATCTTCCATTAGATTAACACCACTTGCCTAATATTGTCTGTGTCTCTTTTTTTGCTGCCAAATCAGCTCTAACCCATCAAGACATGGACTCCTGTGTGTGCTGTGATATCTGGCACCAAGATGTGAGCAGCAAATCCTTTAATTCCTGTAATTTGTGAGGTAGGTTTACATGGTGCGGACTTGTTTGTTCTGGGGAATTAGGAGGCCGAGTCATCCCCTTGAACTATTTGCGATACTCCTCAAACCGTAGCTGAATAATTCAGCATTATCCAGCTTGCCTTCATTTCATAGTGCATCCTAGTGCCATTTCTTCCACGGGTAAGCAACACACACACACACACACACACACACACACACACACACAACTGTAAATATTATGGAAAATGTAATTCATCAGACCAGGCCACTTTCTTACATTGCTTCATGGTCCAGTTCTGATGCTCGCATACCTGTAATAGATGCCTTCAGTGGTGAAGACAGGTCTGCAAGGGCACTCTAACTGGTTTGCAGCTACACAGCAACTACTGCAATGCACAGTGTGTTCTGTCACCTTTCTATTAGAGCCAGTATGTACATTTTAGCAGTTTGTGATATAGCTGCTCTTCCGTGCAATCAGAGTAGATGAGCTACTGTTCAGTCCCTTGAGCATCCATGTTGGATGTATGAAATCGGATCATAGTAAAGTATTGGAAGAATAATTATCCAGTTGTTAATATGCAAACCCATGTTGGCAAACTTGACCAGGATAAAGTGGTGGGTGGTCAGGTCCCTCCACATTTTGTGCCATTGGGGTGTCGTTGAGGGACATTCTTCCTGCTGCCATAGGGGTGTCAGTGAGTGACCTTTATCTGGCTAGCATTGGGATGTTGGTGAGGAACCTTCTTCTGCCGTGCTATTTAATCCATACCTGGCACCCTGACAGGTGCTATCCCTCCGGGTCATAGGAGACCTGGGAGCAATGGTGACTAAGGGGCAGCCATGAAGACCACAGCAGATCGTCTAGAGCCACCTGGCTAACTGGATGACTGAATATGCAAAAACTGTGTCTGATGTTTTGGTCTAGACAATTTATTTGTCACATGTAAGACTTACAACCATATATTCATTCATTCAGTTATTCATTTTCTAATCCACTTGATCCTAATTAGGGTCGTGGGGATGCTGGCTCCTATCTCAGCTGACTAAGGGCGAGGGCGGGGTTACACAGATAATTTACCTACTGTGCCTGTTTTTGGACTGTGGGAGGAAACCCACACAAGCACAGGGAGAACATGCAAACTCCACAGAGACGCCCCGAGACCAGAAATCGAATCCAGGCCTTCTTGTTGTGAGGCAGATGTGCTAACCACTGCGCCACCATGCCGCCCACTTGCAATCATATTTATTATATTATTATGATGCCATGTCCCCACATTTGAATCCAGGTTGATGCCCGCAGCCATTTGCAGCCGGTGGCAGTTGGAAGCTGATTGGCCGTGCTCTCAAGAAAAGGCCAGCCATGTCTTGCACTGTCTATGGTGAGAGGCATGTAAAAGAACCATTGCTGTGGTTCGTAAAGAGTAGGCCATGGGATTGCTGTCAGCGTGTTTCTGCCCTGCGATGGCCTGGTGAGCTGTCCAGGGTGTACTCTACCCTCGCCTAGAGTCGGCTGAGATGGGTGCCAGCCTCCCCGCAATCCTTATTAGGATTAAGCAGGTGTTGGTTTTTTTTTTTTGTTTTTTTTTTTTTT
>JAQMYF010000021.1:19260037-19273387 GCA_030014195.1 Neosilurus mollespiculum
CATGAATCTATTATCGGATGCTTCACATATCAGAATCAGCCCAGCTGATGGTACATTAGGAGTAAAGAATACCTAACGTTCTTGTATTCAGTCTATACACAACTGACATCACTCTAGACTGAAATGTATTTGAACAGATGAGTGCCTACAGTAAATGTTCTTATATGGAATAATTTTTAAGTTGTATATACAAACCCCATTTTTCAGAAAAGTTGGGATATTTTTCAAAATGCGATAAAAACAAAAATCTTCATGCATTTATTCATTCATTCACTTTTTGAGCCGCTTAATCCTAATTAGGGTTGCAGGGAGGCTGGCACCCACCTCAGCCAACTCTGGGCGAGGGCAGAGTACACCCTGGACAGGTTCTTTTCTTCAAGATGCACCATACATTTCAGTAGGAGACAGATCTTGACTGGCAGCAGGCCAGTGAACCACACTATGCTGTCATAGATCATACAGAATGAGGCCTGGCCTTGTCCTGTTTAAATAAGCATGGACTTCCAGAAATAGCTCTCTCTACCTCAAATCCCTGTATATGCTTCCACTTCAATGTTTTTTTTTTTTTTTTTTTCACACATATGCAACTCACCCATGCCGTAGGCATTGATTCATTTTTATAACATCCCAGTTGCTGGTTTGTGTACCTATCACTGATAACAATCTGGAGAACTCAATGTTTTTTTTTTGTTGTTTGTTTTGTTTTGTTTTCCCCCAAAAACAAGCTGAAACATGAACAGGTGGATTGAAAGACAGGTTCCGCTGTCTTTCAATCCACCTGAGATGAGCCCAGGCTCAAAGTTCTTGGCAGCATTTTTGCATAGAATTGATGTATGGCTTCCTCCTTGCATAATACAGTTTCAGGTTGCCTTGAGTGACAGTGAAGGGCGGCTTGGTGGTGTAGTGGTTAGCACATCCGCCTCAGAACATTCATGCATGTATGTTCTCTTTTTGCTTATACTGATTTTTAACTGGCTGTTCCAAATTGCCCCTAGGTGTAAGTCTGAGTGTGAATGGTGGTGTGTGTTTGCCCTGTGAAGATCTGGTGAGTTGTTCAGGGTGTATGCTACCTTAGCCCAGTGTTGGCTGAGACCCCACGACCCTGTTAGGATTAAGCAGCTAGGCAAATGAGTGAGTGCGATTAAGTGACAGTGGTTTACTGAAATACTACCAATCCCATGTGCCTTCATCTGTCACTGTAGCATAATGGTTTTTACACAGTGCAACCTTAGGGCTCAAAGGTCACACACACTCGAGTGGTATTTGACTTTGCCCTTAATACACTGAGATGTGCCCAAATTGCCTGATAGTTTTCAAAATATTACATACTGTAGATGTTAAAAGGCCCAAAATATTTGCAATCTTGCATTGAGAAATCTTTCTTTTAAACTGACTAACAATTCATGAAAGCTTGATGTTACCGTCATACCCAATCATGATACCTCACATGCTACCAATTAGTCTTCTTATTGTGATATCTTCCAAACTAGTTTCACTATTCTGTAAACTAGTGTTATAATTGCATATTCTGTAAACAGAAAACATGATGTCATTCCCAGGTTTATTAGATCCATGTCTTACTGTGTGGCTTGAAGTAAACTTGTATGATTGCTGAAATTTCATAGTCTGTGGGTGCCATTATGAAAAAGGACAACATCAGTATTCTTCAGCATAACCTTTAACCATTGTAAACATTTTTTCAAAAGGACAATGACCCAAAATACACATCATAGCTGCTAGTTGTGAAATAAGTAAAGCAAGGTTTACATTAAGCAACATTAAGCTTTTGGAATGGCTGTCCCAAAGTTCTGACCTTAACCCTATCAAAAATGTGGGGCCTAAGCTTCAAACCAGAGTTGTAAAATATCCAACCAGGGTTCAGATAGAAGCTTGTTGATAGCTACCAAGTGTCTGATCAAAATTAAGTATTTTACCAAATATTAGGTTTGCTGTATGCATATTTTTGACCATGTGTGTATAATTTTGGGGGCACAGTGGCATTCGAGTAGCCTGGGTTCAAGCCCTTTAGCAGCTGAGGGCGTTTCTGTTTGGAGTTTTGTATGCTCTTCTTGTGCTTGCATGGGTTTCTTCTAGGTACTTCTGGGGACCTCCCACAGTCCACAGACATGCACAGTAGACTAATTAGCTGTTCAAATTGCCCCTAGCTTTGAATTTAAGTGTGGATTGTTCTGCCCAGCCATGCAACTGTGTCAACACACCTTTCCCGAGCTTGGGTAAATTGGGAGGAGTAGGGAAAGACCTGCTGACCTGCTCTGTAAAAACCTAGCCAAGAAAGCTTTATGACAATTCATACATGGAATTTTAAAGTTTTCACATGGAGGTTCAGATTCTGATTTCAAAATGGCTGCCATGAAGAAAGCACATATCATGCTTATGAGTATTAGAACTGTTTAGATGCAAATATCAAGGCTCGGTACTGCCTTATGGTAGAAAATATGGAGGAGTTGATCCTTACACATTAAAAAAGAAAGATTCCTTGCAGCATTTAATGGACTTTCCAGAAAACACAAAAGTTGACACCTCAAACTGCCTGGTTGCACCAGAAAGCAGGCCAGAAATGACAAGAGCATAGAAGCCTGTAACTGCTGACCCATAAATCCATAGCCACTTAATCCTAATTAGGGTCATGGGGAGGCTGGCGCCCATCTCAGCTGACTCTGAGCAAAGGGCAGGGTACACCCTGAACAGCTCACCAGACTATTCGCAGGGCAGCCAGCACACATACAACCATTCACACTTACTCTCACACCTAGGGGCAATTTGGAACAGCCAATTAGCCTACTGTTTATGTTTTTGGACTGTTGGAGGAAACCGGAGTACCTGGAGGAAACCCACACAAGCATGGGGAGAACATGCAAACTCCACACACAAATGCCAGGGCCCAGGAATCAAACCAAGGCCTTCTTGCTGTGAGGTGGACGTGCTAACCACTGTGCCACCGTGCCGCCTGATATCCAATTGTTAAAAGACAAGCAAAAAAAAATAAAAATAAAAAAATGGTGGAACTTGTTCAGTCTTACAGTAAAATAAGATACAAAACTGAATGTGGTTATGTATGCAGGTGTCCATAGCCAATAATACTGTTTATACCCTAACTGTAATTCTAATATATAGTGATTCTTCAATTTTCCTGTTAGTCTCAGTTAAAGAGTTGTGGCCTGTTTACCTTTCCGTCCCAAAAATATGCTTAAAAATGTTTAAAAATATAGTAAAATAAGTAAAACCGAAATAACCTTGTTCGATCCATCCATTAGCTGCTGTGCTAACTGAATGGACATAGACTGATTTCATAGCCAGCATTGTGCTGAACATTAAACTTTTCTCCAAGTGAATCGCTTAAGCTACATTTAAGACTCCACCATCACCCCCACCCCTCTGACACATACACTCACTCCATGTCTCACTCCTCTCTGTTTGATCTAATTTGGTATAATAGGCCTCATTTGATTGTCATTGGCCTAATGAGGATAATTAATTGGCCCTTCTGGGCTATTGTAATAAGCCAACCACTGGGCTGAGCGAAAGTAAACACGTAGTGTGGAGCTGTGAAAATAAATAGAGTTTGAATGTGAGATTATTACACTCAAATGAATGTTTAAATCACGCTCTGCTTAGCATGTGTCTGTGAAAACACAGCAGACTCCCACACTTCGTCCGCGTTTCAGACCATGCTGTTGTAGCTAACGCCTCACTAGCATACAGCGGTGATGCAATTTCAACTCCAGTTCACCATAAACTTGCTTATTCTTTTTCTAACACCTATTGCTGAAATGAAACCTTCCTATTAAGCTATAAGAAATAAAATGCATAACACCGTGATTCTGATAAACTGTATTTACCACATGTTAATCTTAGCATAGGGAAAATTAAAAATAAATTAATTAAAAAACATGATATAAATGTTTAAGCTTAGTGTTTACATGTTTTTTCCCCTTTGGTGACAATAAAATGGGAACTTGAGTATTCAGAGAACACAAACCTCTGTTAGTTGTCAATTATATATTTATTTATTTATTTATTTATTATTATTTTTTTTATAGTGTTTTTTACAATTGACATTGTCACAACGCAGCTTTACACAGTAAAACTAATTTGAAAAAGAATTTAAACATTTCTTCTACAAACCCTACATATCCCTAATGGACAAGACCGCGGCAATGGTGCCAAGGAAAAACTCTCTCAGTTGACATAAGGAAGAAACCTTGAGAGGAAACAAACTCAAAACCCTCATTTGGGTGAAACCAGACAAAAATTCAAACCAAATAAGAGAAACTTCATTACAGTCCAACACGAAGTTCGGTTGGTTATACCACGACTGTAAGTCCTAAATCATTTTAGGAAAAGAGTTTATATCACAAGCAGTGAAAAGTCATCTTCACAGTCTCCAAGTGCACATCTAAGTCCATATGGGCCAGCATCAGCACACCAGGACAGACCACAGGACTCAGAAAGCAGAAGGATCAGGAGGATCAGGATCACCGGCATCCCAGAAGCAGCATGTGTACCTCAGCAAAAGCACAGACAGAGGGAGGGAGAGAGAGAGAGAGAGAGAGAGAGATAGGGGGGTTAAAGGTTGAAAGAGATAGAGAGGGAGAGAGAGGTTGTTAGGTATGCTCATAACAGTGTAATGGTAAAAAAAAAAGAGTTTATTAGTACTGGGTGCAAGCAGGGACTTCGGCATGACTAACTAAGGCAGCATAAATCAAAAAGAAGTAAACCAGAAGGAAGGCAGACATGAGGGCATCTTGTAACATTGGGCAATCAGTCACTCCACTGTCATCGGACCTGGGTGAGCATGTAGAGTAAGGGAGCAACATCATCCCAACATCAGAGTTTACCCGAACTCTCTATGCCTGAGAACCCCAGATCTGCTCCTTTACTTAATAAAAGGCTATTAACAAAATGCTTGACTTAACAAGTAAGTTTTCAGCATAGTCTTAAAGACAGAGGCATTGTCTGAGTCCCGCACATTAACTGGAAGGTTATTCCATAATTGTGGGGCTTTGTAAGAGAAAGCTTTGCCCCCTGCAGTAGTCCTCAGTATTTGAGGTATCACTAAGCAGCCTGCACCTTTTGAACTAAGGGGGCGTGCTGGATCACAAATAACAAGAAGTTTCCTAAGATAATGTGGCGCAAGACCAAAAAGTGCTTTATAGATTAAAAGTAGTAATTTATGTTCAATTAGAAATTTAACTGGGATTGCCGTTTGCACAAAAACGCCCAGAAATGCACAAAAACGCACGAAATTGCACAAAATTGCACAAAAACGCCCAGAAATGCACAAAACCACACAAAATTGCACAAAAATGCACGAAATTGCACAAAAACGCACGGAATTGCACGAAAATGCACAAAAACGCACAAAAATGCACAAAAACGCAGAAAAATGCACAGAAACCCACAAAAACGCACGAAATTGCACAAAAACGCACAAAAATGCCCAGAAATGAGAACAACTAAAAGTATCAGGAACCTCTGTCCTCATGCTTTTCTGATTACTATTTTAATTCTTTTTTCTCTGTATATTTTGTACAGAGTGCAAATGTCTCTCCATTTGATTGACATTAGTCCAGTGGGTCCAGGTGAATTAGTTGTGTATTCCAGCATGTGCTGCTCATGTGTAGTCTGAGCTCAGCTTTTTGTTGTTGGACAGCCGCTATTTCACCCAGCAATATTAGATTTACAGCTCAAATGCTGACATGTGTTTGAGATAGTGGAGTGCGGAGCTCCACGTAAAAACCTGCGTCTTTCTCCATGATGCATTCATTCCATGTCAGATTGGAGCATAATTACCTGGAAGAGGTTATTAATAATTAAACCTTGGTATTAAGGTATTACGTGGTATTAATTATTTTATGATATAATATGTGTGCGAGATGGTGGTAGGCATGTTGCATGTAGGAAATATGTATAATTTTTGTCTTTTAAAAACAAAATGAGTAGAAAGCTCTGATTATGACAAATTCAGGTCTTTACGGAACTGATTGGCTAATACTATTAGAGAAAAACACAGAGCGTATGAATCAAAAATTGGTGAAGATGTGATGTCGACTCCATAGTCTTTCTGGAGATATGTTCATTAAAAGACCAAGGCAAACCAGAACATTTGGTACAAAAACAGCAAGTAACTGGAAGCGGAAGGTGCAGCGTTACGGCTGGAGGAGCTAGAAATCAAGGTATCAAGGTATTAACAATTGCATTGGCAGACAAATAAAGTTGGAGACAATTCATGAAGATAACAGCAAATGGCTGTTCTGTTAGTTTTTATGGGGATTTGGGGAGTGTTGTGGTGTTATATCATTGTACATGTACATGTTGCAACTGCAAATGTATGTTGCATGCTAATCGATTTCTTAACTCAGAAATAACTTTGGATAAAAAGATCAGAATTCAAATTCAAAATGAAGTTTTTTTGCATAACAACCTTATTACTTTGGTCTGCAAACAAGCATGTGAAAAGACACTATACACACAACTGTGATGTAGGAACCCCACAACTCCATAGTTAAACATCAAGTTCAGCTTTTTTCTCTGTTTCTCTCTCTGTCTGACTGTCTTTCTCAACTGTTTTCTTTATGATTCAATAAATTCTGTGGTCCCAGCTGGTCTACCTTTCTTGTTGTCGCCATTGTTGTTGAAGGTCGAAAATAGTGTCATGTGGCTAATTTTAGACGGGGACAAGCAAAGAGTTTGTATTTTTTTTTCCAACATGGAAATTAAATAAGGTATTCTGTGTAATTAGCAGCAAAGTTTTATCTTTATCTTAAGTTCTAATATTGATTAATTTTTTTTTTGTAACTTTTATAACAAAAAATATGCCTTGTATCTACAACAACAATCTACAACCAAACTATACATCACGCATGTCAGCAGATGCATATTATTTGTCAGGTACATCTACACATACATTCTCATTGCTTCATGTGTCTATTACACAAATTCTCTGAAGTTACCACCAGGGGGAGTTCATTATTGAGTAAGAGCCACACAGGAACTGATAAAGACAGATTCATTTTTGTTGTATATTTTAAAATAAAAGGAACTGTTAAAATGTAAAAGATTAAAAAAATAAATAAAAAAATAAAAATAATAAATAGAAAAGTTAACTTTATTCTTATCACAACTAACTCTTTCTCTCTTCCTAGTTTTGCTCCTGGCTTGATGGGTGATGGTGGCAGACGGCTCTCTGAATAGTACACAACTAACAATTTTGTAGGATGTTTTAACATGTTTGCAGGTACACACACTACCTGGGGGGAGTTATTTCTCCCCAATGCTAAGCGTAAGTCAGAAAGTATGTTCATAAAAAGAGCAGGATGTTCATGCAGGCCCTAAATGCAGGGTTCAGAAATCATAATACAAGCCAAGTGGGATGTGATTTGGGTTACAGAGCTTCATGGTTTCTTGTGCTGCCTTTGGCACTCACAATGTGTGTATGTGCTTATGCATGTATTCCTGACATAATGTGTAACCCAAAATTAAGATTCCTGTAACTTTTTAACACTACTGCCTTCTAATTTGACACTTGCAAAAAACACATAATTATCATTATTAAATTTCTATCAAACTCTGTGAAAATAAAATAAAATAAAAAATCTAATAACGTCACCAGACCAGGTGACAAAATAAAGCTAGACCCAACTTTAAAGCGACTCTCATAGGTGTAGGATTAATGATAAGATCTATCACAGAAAGAAAAATGGGAAAAAGAAACTGAGGGATTCTCAGATACCATGAGCAACGCAGGCTGTTTGAAAAGCTTCAAGATCCTCATGAATTAGTCTGAACTAAGATCCACTTGGGCTTCTAGTTGGAGTCCCTTTTCTCTGGCAGAAAACAAAAAGATCTGTTTGCATTCCTCATATCAGGAAAGATAGAAGTATCTAGTGTCCTCTTTTCTTTCATTTAAGCTTTTTTTATTCATTCATTCATTTTCTGAACTGCTTAATCCTAATTAGGGTTGCGGGGAGGCTGGCACCCATCTCAGCCGAGTCTGGTCGAGGACTCACCAGGCCTGAAACACGCTGACGAAAATCAGCAGTGGTTCTTTTACATGCCTCTCACCACAGACAGGCATTTGATAACCCAGTTAGCTGCACTAGGGGACAGCACTGGGGACAGCATGACAACCCGTTGATAGTGGGGCTTGAACCCCCCAACATTGGGTTCAGTAATTCAGCACCCTACCACTGAGCCACCACTGTCCTGAAGCGCTTAATCTAATAAGCCTAATTAGGGTCACGGGGAGGCTGGTGCCCATCTTAGCCTACTCTGGGCGAGGGCAGACTACACCCTGGACAGCTTGTCAGGCCATCACAGGGCAGAAACACGCTGACGGCAGCCCAATGGGCTACTGTTTCCGAACGACAGCAATGCTTCTTTTACATGCCTTTCACCATGGCGAGAGGACCTTTGATACCCCAGTTAGCTGCATGAGGTGGTGAGAGTGGGGCTTGAACCCCCGACCTTCGGATCAGTAAACCAGCACCCTACCACCAGGCCACCACTGCCCACGCTGCCTTTTTTTGAACCAGTTTAATAACTGAACCAATATATAACCAGACACAACTAAACAATGTAAAAATACCAACAACTGAACAGTAAATGATTTGAAAAGTCGTGGCAGCAAGGGCATGATCAAGCACCCTCTACAGACAGTGAGGAGTCAGGCATAACTAGCAGGTAAATGTTGATGAGATTCACTTGTGTGTTATTACTGGCACCTATTTATGTGCAATCTCTGTGCCTACAGGAGAGAGGCATATACACCAGAGACAAAAAGAGAGCTGCAAGTATCTGTGTGTTTGTGTGAATAGTGTATAGTGAATGTCTCAGAGTCAAACTACGGCAAAATAAAAGCTGACAGATGCAAAGTGAAAGTTAAAAGTGATTTAACAAATTGAGCTATCTGCCTGCCTCTGTGTTTTCAGTATCCCGAACCTGGAAAGTGCCACAGTGGTGCCAAAACCCAGGAATTTTTAAACACTCACTAGAAAAACGGATCATAGCTCATCTATACTCACCTCTCTATGCTGGTGACTGGAGAGGAACACTACCAGAAATCATTGTCTGTGAACATGGTTCACTGTGTCATCCACAAATGCAGGGTAAAGCTTTATCATGCAAAGAAGCCATATGTGAACATAATCCAGAGATGCTGCTTGATTTTCTCAACACCAAAGCTCATTTAAAGTGGACTGAGGTAAAGTGGAAATCTGTTCTGTAGTAAGACAAATAATATTTTGAAATTCATTTTTGGAAAACATGGGTTCTGCATCTTCCAGACCAAGAGCAGAGGAGGTGGACTGCCTGGCTTGTTATCAGGGCACAGTGCCAAAACCTCAATCTCAGTAAACTTTTTTCACAGACAATGATTTATGTGCATATGTAGTGATTTCCATGACAGAATCATGCCTTTTTCAAATGTAGTGCTATTTGAGGAGCCAGAAATCACGGGCCTACAATATTGCTTTTCATAAATATTTCTCTATTGATTTCTCTAGATTCTCAGAATCTTTTATTGATATTATACTCTGTAGATAATGAGATATATAAATTCCTTGCCATTTTATGTTAAGGAACATTATTCTGAAATTGTTCCACAATTTGTAGATGCAATTTTTTGCAGACTGGTGAACGTTTGCCCAGATGCTCTTTTTCTACCCAATCATGTTACTGACCTCTTGCCAATTACCCAAATTATTATTATTATTATTATTATTATTATTATTATTATTATTATTATTATTATTATTATCTGCGATGGCCTAGTGAGCTGTCCAGGATGTACTTTACCCTCGCCCAGAGTCAGCTGAGATGGATGCCACCCTTAAGATTAAGTGATTCAGAAACTGAATGAATTATTGTTATTTCAGTAAGACGTACTAAAATTGGTTCTGGGGCCACTTACCCAGCCAATGATGTGACTGAACCTCCTAGCACCCTTTTCATGAAGAATCCATGTACCAACCTGTGCTTCAATTAATTTTCCAACACAAAATTTGTTCCCAAAATCAGTAGATGGGAGAGATGGGGACTAACCATTACTACTGTCTCCACACTATGTTTTTTGACACCAAATCTAAAAATGAGATGCAGAGGATATTCAGGAACACCCCCATGAACACATCTCACCTTTACCAATCTTTACCAATCACCTTCAAAAGCGTTGCACAGAATCAAGTTTTAATGATTCCGATTGTGAATACATCCTGTATCCCACAATGCCCAATGCGTACTCCCTTGACTACGTTGTACATTTCTGTTTAGACAGGGTAAGGCCAAGTTTTACCTGAAATCCTGATCAGGGTGGCCACTTCTGAGGGTCAACACTTATCCTGGAACAGCCCTGGTTTTCAGCCACACCAAGGCTCTATTCTGGGCTTTGTCAAGTACTGCTGACCATGAATAGCTGCACTTGTGGAGGAAGCCTGGAAGTTAGACGTTACAAATGATCAGACGGGGACGACACACAGAGGTGAGGAACACCAGTGTAGGTAGCCAGACTTGGGGGAGTTGTTGGGGCCTGCTGATGGAAACACTACTAGATGATCCTCCACATGCATGATTACCTCTTCCATTACTGGCCAATGGCTACTCTATCTAACACCTTCTCCACACTGTAAGCTGCTGTGGGCAGCAGCCACTTCAACCAAGTATTCTTAAACTGCTGCACAAAAAAATGGTTGGACAGCTTTGTCCAGAACCAGCAATCAGTTGCAATTTCAGCTCAGATTAGTGTCGTCAGGAGGAGGGGGATGTTGTATAGTTGGCTGAGCCTTGTTAGTAAAAGCAGTCAAAAAACAACTACATTGCTCGCTCCTTTTCTGGCCACCCCATGTTTGAACACCTCATCTTGTTGAAAGTGGTGTGGGGGAAGCCTGCACTGGCTGCAGATAGGAATGGTTTGCACATTGTGTGTGTGTGTGTGTGTGTGTGTGTGTGTGTGTGTGTGTGTGCGTGTGTGTGCGTGATTTTATGTGTGTGTGTGTGTGTGTGTGTGTGTGTGCGTGTGTGTGTGTGTGTGTTCGGAGACTGAAATATTTATATTTAATTTAAAATCTATTTAGAACCACATTATTTGAACCCGTTAAGAAAATAAATCGGATCCTTGAGATCTCAATCTGTTCGTGAGGCAAAACACACAATGTTAAGAGAGAAGGTTTATGCATGAAGGTTTAACTTTTATGCATGAAGTTTAGTGTGTGTGAAAGGCTGACATTTTTTTGGGAATCCCACAGGTCACGGGATTCCTACGGGATGGGAGTCAACTTTAATATTAATCATGTGACTGGGACGGTACAGGATTAAAATGTTAACGGGAGCAGACGTGAGTGGGAATAGGACAAAAAACTAAACAAAAAACAAAGGACAGGTGCCGCCATTTTGTAGTTTTCTTTTAATAAGTGTAACGCAAGTAAAAAGAACTGCATAGCCCAGAAGTCCAGGCCAATGGCGAGGGGGGTTTTGGGGTGTTCATTCGAACCGTACAAAATCCACCAAAAAGTCTGCCTAGATTACAATTTTTTTTTTAGCAATTGGCCAGTTTAACGAAAACAGTAAACACCTGTGGAGAGCCTCAGTGCCTCACTCAGCTAATGGCTGACATTATACTGGCAGCCAGCCAGGCTTGCTAGGCAGAATAAAGGTGCTAGTGGTGGATTCGGGGAGCAGATTCAGTCCGGCAAGTTTTCTTGGCGAGTGGCGTCATTACACCTGTTGTTATTGATGTTCTGGGGCGCTCATGAGGGATGCAGCACAACAGAATGAGCAGTTAGTTGCTCAGGCATTTTCATCAAAGTTGCCTCCTCTTTCGTTTACATTACCATGGTAGGTTATAAATTATATTACCAGTTATAAACACAGCATATTGAACGTGAAGCTGTGTACAGTTAGCGAATGTATTTTGTTGTGTTTGGCACATGCGAACTGGAGCTCCGAGGAAGATTTCCCATGCTAACACCTAGTGCACCCATTAACCAAGCTGCATCCCTTGGTTAAACAGAGCAGGTATTTAGCGCTATTTGTATTAGAAAGTGATTTGTGTTAAAATTAAACTGTTTGAGTGCTTATTATTTTATTCAGTAAGGTGTCGAAGTTTTAGGCCATGTGCTTATATATTCAGTAATGCATAATTTTTAGGTGAAAGAGTGAAAGTATTGTGCTGTAAATTCATGTCTTTGTTGACACATTTGTTTAGGAAGCAGCAAAAAAGTCAGTGTTCAAGGTATTTAAAACACTTTAGATGAATAAACACACAAACACCTGGTAGAGACTCTACACTGGTTCTTCCTAAGGGCTGCTACACTGAGCAAAGCCCAGCATAATATTAAAGTATGTAATGTGATTGTGCAATGATTCGTAGGGAATGAATATGCTTATATATGGAGGAAACTTGTAAACCTAAATGATTTTGAACAGTGTACACATAGAACCATGTTATGGGGCGCCAAATGTAAAAATTTGATGCAAAGTTTTCGCGCATGCTTTTTTCCACATTTAGCTCATTTTCCCCATGTAAAAATTTGACTGCAAAGTTTTAGCGCACACTTTTTTTTTACATTTAGCTCATTTTCCCCATGTAAAAGTTTGACTGCAAAGTTTTAGCGCACACTTTTTTTTCCACATTTAGCTAATTTTTTCTAACATTTAAGCTTGAGTCACATCTAAAACAACGTCTTACATCGACTTGTGTAGGCTGCATTATTTCACATTAAATCACACTTTAATTATCGAGAACTTTATTCAATTTATTAATTGATTTTTGCTTTTCTATTCATTTTATTCATATGTTTTGAGACATGACACATGTTTCACTTTATTGAACAGCAAAGTGGAGCACCAGATTTCACTTTGACCAAGTGTTATCGTCTTGAAGAATCTGTAGAAGTGAAACAAAAGAACGGCAAATGTCGGTTATCTTAATAATACGCACTCTCAAATTAATTAAAAAAAAAGGTCAAATTCAAACCTCTTTACTTATCGTAGATGGCGTGAATGGTACCTGTGAAAGTGCACTTTGAAGTGCAGTTCACACAGCTGGCATTAGCACCAGTTCCATCTCTCCTGGTCAGTCCTGGGTTGTGGGCGTGGTTATGCTTAAGGCACCGTCTGGGGGCATGGTTTAGATTTAGATTTAACATTTAGATTTAGATTTAGCATTTAGATTTAGATTTAACATTTAGATTTAGATTTAGATTTAACTTTAGATTTAACATTTAGATTTAGATTTAGATTTAACATTTAGATTTAGATTTAGATTTAACATTTAGATTTAACATTTAGATTTAACATTTAGATTTAACATTTAGATTTAGATTTAACATTTAG
>JAQMYF010000021.1:19300516-19311127 GCA_030014195.1 Neosilurus mollespiculum
TATGTGAAGCTTCTGATTTCCTTCATGTCCATGTGGAGTTCCTCCATTCTTCAGATGAATGTCTATGATGGTAGACTGGCATCCCATGTGGGTTGTATTCCTGCCTTATGCTTAGTATTTCAGGGACAAGCTCCTCTGTTACAGTTACCAGAATAAGGCATGTACCAAAAATGGATGAGTGAATAAATGACATGATCTTCCACTCTGTGTAAATTCCATTCCAGGAAATTACACAGAGTGAAGTGCCCCCTAGATTCGATCTCCAGGATGGTATGGTGGCACAGTACAAAGCTTAACTGTCCTTAGCTTTCTTTATGTGAAGCTTCTGATTTCCTTCATGTCCATGTGGAGTTCCTCCATTCTTCAGATGAATGTCTATGATGGTAGACTCTGTTACAGTTACCAGAATAAGGCATGTACCAAAAATGAATGAGTGAATAAATGACATGATCTGCATTTGGCCTGATGTTTTTCACCCTACATATATGTAATGTGTCTGTGACTAAGAAGTACGTTTATTCATTCATTCATTTTATGAAGCGCTTAATCCTAATTAGGGTCACGGGGAGGCTGGTGCCCATCTCAACCAACTCTGGACGAGGGCAGAGTACACCCTGGACAGCTCGCCAAGCCATCACTGGGCAGAAACATGCTGACGGCAACCCAATGGCCTACTCTTTACAAACGACAGCAATGGATCTTTTACATGCCTCTCACCACAGACACGGTGAAACATGGCTGGCCTTTGACAACCCAGTTAGCTGCACTGGGTGGACAGCAGTGACAACTCGGTGATAGTGGGGCCTGAACCCCCAACCTTCAGATCAGCAAGCCAACACCCTACCACCAGGCCACCAGTGTCCCAAGAAGTACATCTAAACTGAACTAATTAATTAACTAACTAAGTAAATAAATAAATAAATTCCTTTGGAGGTGACACTACAAGTGTTCATTCATTTGCTGCTCAATCCCCTAGGGTTGTGGGGAAGCTGGAGCTTATCTCAGCCAACTTTGGGGGAAGGCTGGGTACACCCTGAATGGCCTGCATGTCTGTCACAGAGCCAACACATAGAGAAACATTCACACTCACACCTAGGGGCAATTTGAAACAGCTAATTAATCGAAAGTGCATGTCTTTGAACTGTGGGAGGAAACCAGAGTACCCAGAGGAAAGATGAAGACTCCACACAGAAATGCCCTTGTCAAGCCCAGTACTCAATCCCAAGAGCTTCTTGCTGTGAGCTGGATGTGCTCTGAGTACAAAATGTTCAGCACAAGGCCAAATCACGCAAAAGACCGCATGACAGAACTGTACAATTTATTGGTTGACTCATTTATATATATTACCCATCTTTTATAATCTCCCATCGGATATCACAAACAGCTAGCTCAGGTTTTATGATCAATATTAGCATTCCGGGGTATTCCTTCTCTTCCCTTCCCCCAAATAGATTTGTGACTTTTCTTCACCTCCTCTTTACCATGCCTGTTAAGAACACTGTCCCTTTTACAGCAGCTACCTGTGGCTGCACAAAAGTTAGCACTCTGTGGAACCTGATGTGGCAATCATAATACTTAGCACAGACTGGCCTCGTGGCCTACCAGAAACCGCAGACTGCTCCGTAACACAGTCGCAGCAGTCCTAACACTGAAACCTGAACCACCACCTTCAGCCGTGCTTGAAGAACAGTATTCTCTATGCTTCAGTACACAGACCCACAGTAAGGAGTATAGGTCTAAGGATAAAGAGTCTCTGTGCATGACTGGCTCTTTTTCTTACATAGCTCAATTTACTATATATAGAACAACAACAATTAAAAAAAGATAAACTACAAAAATAATAGCACTATAAAGATATACATGATGAATTATATTTGATGCATGAAAGATAATTGTGTTTTCGATACAACAGTATTGTAACCACTGACTTTGTGAGCATTTTACTAAAAGGCTCTGGGATTTAACAAGTTTATACCATGTTGGTATTTACTTTCTTTATTTTTAATTAACCTTCAACAACTGCACGCCAATAACCTGGTTCCTTTATCTTTTCTCCACTTCTCCACTTAGAAATACTGACTTTCATAAATCAAGCTCTATAGTATATGGAAAAAGAACACTGACTGCAAAAACAGTCCTGGATAATTGCTGAAAGTAAGCAGTAATGAGCAATATTCATGCAGGTTTATGTCGGACCATAAAGAGAACAGACAGCATTACAGTTGTATTATACAAGACGGCCGCTGCTTCCCTCAAGTATTTACTAAAATCTGTCGTAGCTGAGAATTTATTGTGTTACCCAGCCCTCCTCCAGACATTTATCCTTAATTCAGAAACGCTTAAAGCTAGACCATAACTGCCACTAATTCAGCCTTGTTACCTAGACATCACACCGGGGTAACTTGAGAATCGCATATGCCTTTTCCCAAAATAATCCAAGCCCAGGAAACGAGCCAACATGAAACTCATGCTTGGAACAGTATCTCAAAGTTTCTTTTAAGAGGCAGAACAACCATACAACCATGCAACCTTCACGTGGACTTCAGTATCACTATTCTGTGTGTTTTTATCATTTAAGACGCGGTTTATGGACTGTAAACTGATGAAGATGGAGCTTTCAGCAGGTGTTATTTTTTGATTTTTATTTGAACTCACCCTTGTCTATGACCTCAGGAGTGAAAACCGATCCCGCTCTCGCTACAATGCGTCAAGCTGTGTTCTTCTCTCCGAGAAGCCAAGGCTCATGCTCTCGACCTCAGCCTTGCGTACCTTGGCATTGTTATTGTGCTTTTTTCTCCAAAACACTCCATATACTTCAGCAGGTTGCCTGGCGTGCTTTTTTTTTCAACTTCGATCCTGACATTTAATGACTGTTACTATAATATGAGGTAAATACCCAGAGCTAAATCTCTTATGAGCTTCATAGAAAGCAAACAGTTTAGCTCACTGCACTCTGTAAGAGATCGATAGTGTAAACTTCAAGTCCACAGGTTTGTGACGTATCAGGCTTTTTTTCTTTCTTAACTGATAGAAGAATGTGTTATTAGGTGATGGATGGTTGGCATGTTTTCCATTGTGAAATGACCCACTCTTCTTCTGTGTAGTAAAAAGCTGAGGTAGGATAGACATTAGCTTTGGGTGTGTGTGTGTGTGTGTGTGTGTGTGTGTGTGTGTGTGTGTGTGTGTGTGTGTGAGCACATTGAGCACTGTGATGACAGGGTCTGGCTGGTGACCCCTGGAAAGCTTGATGGGGACGTCATCTAACACTGGAGGTGAAAAGGTAAAAATGACCAATGATCCAAAGTAGGATTTACAGCCGTAGTAAATCCAGAACTAAATCCACGTCAGCTTTGAGCTTGCTGAAAGGCTTAATTGGCATTTCCTACTATATCTACAGTCACCTTTAAAATTATTAAACTCTAATTAAAAAAAAGCACAATATAACATCGTTTGGATTTCAGTATATTGTTTTATTGTTACATTTTTTTTTTCCATTCTTTCATTCATTTGCCAAACCTCTTAATCCTACTATGGTCATAGGGAGGCCGGATCTCAGACAATGCTTGGTGAAGGCGGAGGTACACCGTGAACAGCTCGCCAGTCCATTGCGGGGCGAGCACACATGACTTGCACTCACACTCACATCTAGGGGCAATTTAGAACAGCCAAACACCTAGAAATGCCCTCGAGTCTGAGACTGGAACCCAGGACCTTCTTGCTGTGAGGGGGGCCGTGCTAACCACTGTGCCACCATGGCAACACTTTAAAATTTTATTTTTAATATAAAATATATTTATTTATTTATTTATTTTCCTTAAAACATCAGTCTGGATTCAGAAATGTTTCACTAGAAATGTTCACTGGAAGACAGCATTTCTCCAAGGTTTAAAGGAGTGCAGTAAATAAAAATCTTCCGCCGTTGCTCTGTGTGTGATCCTGGAGATTAATGGTAGGCCCGACTCACTCTAGAAAACTCCTGAGGATGGGCTATACTGTTTCAGGAGATCAGCAAGGTATATCAGCTAAAGCATTTAGAGCTTAAAAACGTCATAAGTAGGACCTTGTGGTCAGCGTGGAACTCAATAGGACCTTAATGTGCAAAGCAGCTTGAATATCTAGCATTACAGAATGTTGCTTTTCTTATATGAAGCTCTAGAGATAGAAATCAAATAATAAAACCACATTCAAGAGTTTCAGGCTCTTAGCTTTTGTTGTCTAGATCCATTAAGCTCTAGAATAGCTGTTCTCAAACAGCTATTCTAGAATAGCTCACATAGTTTTTAATTTTAATATAATGAGCATAAGAAACAGTAGTTGGGTGGCATAGTGGCACAGTAATTGGCATTCGCAGCTCACAGCAAGAAGGCCTTGGGTTTGAGCCCTGTGGCTAGTGACGGTCTTTCTTTGTGAAGTTTGCATGTCCTCCCCCAGGCTTGCATGGGTTTCCTCTAGGTACTCCGGTCTCCTCCAACAGTCCAAAAACATGCACATTAGGTCAACTGGTTGCTCTAAACTGACCCTGGGTGTGAATGTGAGTGAATGATTGTTTTATCTCTTTGTTAGTCCTTCAGTAGAGTGGTGACCTGTTCAGGATGTACCCTCCCTCTCACCTGAAGTCATCTGGGATCAGCTCCAGTTTCCTCCACGTCTCTAATATGTAAATAATAGTGAGGATAGATGAATATTCACCATGGTATATATATATATATATATATATATATATATATATATATATATATACATACAAATGTTCACAATTGTATGCTCTTCTCCCATCAGTCCATTGCATTTGCTAAATGTAATTACACCAGATAAAACAACAAGCTCATAAAATAATATTGATAATAATAACAAAAATAAAATCAGCAATTTGTGCTGTTCCTATGGCAACAAAAATGAATGGGTTGGGCTGTTGTAGTGATGACATCAGAATCAAGGGCCTGAGGCGTCTGTGGCAGTGCCTGAGTCAGCCTAGGTAATGACAGGCCTTAGTTTTTCCAAGGCACAGCTCGGCCCTGAGACCTGCCTGTCTTAAACCAGTAATAATGCAGGACAGCCGTCCTGAGGGAGCCCGTGTTGCCTTAAGGCTGAGGAACCAAACACGTTCTTCATTTTCATACGTTTGATGCATTTTAACTGGGCCACCTGATGCCGGGCCCTTAAACTAACAAATGTCACCATTTGTTTCCCCTTTCTGCACTGTCTTCCCTCTGGGGACTGGAGGTGGTGCTAGAGGAACTATGGATAAGACTGGTTTTGCATATCTGGGAAAGCAATCTCAATTCATCACGTATTACCCAAAACATATGTAAAATATGTTTACAGAAATGAAAAGTCAGTACAGGAAGTTTGGAAAATGGAGAAGTGGTGAAACGGTACAAAGGAAAAATGAGCCTAGAAAAAAATGTCATGTGAGGTTTTAATGAAACTCAATTCCTGACATACTGTTAAACTAGACTTAGTAATGATATTCAGGAAATGCTAGATGGGACTCAAAATGAAGTCTTTAGTTTTTTACTTATGGAATTATTTAGGTAAGAGTTTAGTAATCTGAATCGAAATGCCACTAGAAAAGGATTTGAACAGGGATGATGATAGAGCCGGACAATAAAACAGGCATGCAGTCTGATCATGATCACAGACAGGCGCTAACCCCTGACAGCTTGACACGATCATCAAAGAACAACTCCCTCAACACAACCATGACATGCTGCTGGATCAGGAGCTCAAAAGAATTAAAGGAATGCCAAATCTGCTTTGCTCTTTGGTGGAGTATTAGTTTTCAATCCTGAATGTTCTATAATGTACAAAGTACATAGCTAAACACTGGAGCTGTATATGTTGTTTATTAAAGTTATTTCAAAAACCTGTAACAGATCACTAAACTTTTAAAAACATTTTTAGTTAATGGTTTAAACTAATATAAGAAGAATAAACCACTTTCCGATGTGATGTATTTATTTTTTTTATTATTATTATTTTTTGGACATATGAATTTAGCAGCACTACAACAGAAGGGACTGAAGGTAGGTTTAGGTGAGGTGGAAATTTAGACTTGCGTAGTTGCTTTCACATATAAAATGTCTCGTACATCTGTTGTGCGGGAAATAGGTCAGGTCTATATGCGAAAATGTACATTGACCATACAAAAATATTATGATCTTGACCTATGACTGCTGTATGGTTCAATGTAACGCATGTCCTAAAAATGTCATAAGACATATGTGGATATATAAAGAAGCCCTATGGGGTTTAATGTAAGGTAATCATAGGACTACTATAAGAAGACCATATGATTCTGCATGCATCAGATGACTATGAAATTCATATATCTGTTATAACACAGCCGTAGGACATCGTAGGGCATCACACAACAGACCTAGGAAATTGACCTGACATCGAGAATTACATATGAAACAGAAAAATAAATTGAACACAAGTTTCCATGAGTTTTGTATGACACACCCTCAACTGTCCTATGAATTTTTTGTCATAGACATGTTGTGTAGTTGTTGTGCTACTGGGAGAGTTGGAAAAGCAACACTCCACTCCATCATGATTATTGTCACGTGAACATGTAACAGAATGTCCGTTGACCTTTATTCCTATAAGTTGATTTCAGGCCAAAATATATTTCTCACTATCATTGCTTGATGATGGATTAATGCCAATTTGCTGCATTCATTGTTGAGGTAATAATGAATTGTGATCTTTTGTCAACTAACTGGCATAGATGATGGTCCAATATCAAGCAAAAAGATGTGCTGTACTGACAAATGCATACCCCCCTTCCTTCTAATCAATGCTACAGGCCATAAACAAGTTTAGCTAACTGAAGTTGCAGAGCCAAGGCCAGCTAAATCTTACATCAAGTCACTGTGCATGTGTGTTTTCTTCTTTTTAGGTCAATTGACAAACTGCTTTCTGTTAGAAGCATCTCAGTTATAAGAATGACCTCTAGGCCTCCCGTGAAGCTTTCCAGCCATTATTTATTGCCTTCCGCCTTTCTGGGATGATGTCAGAGGTTTAGCTTAAGGTCACTTTTACAGTAGAGTTCCCCATATAGTAGAGTTTTGGGGATTTGAGTATCATCCATTTCATAAACATGACCAGTCCAACAGAGATAGCACTGAGGCAGGATGGTGTACAGATCACATTTTTCTCAAGCACGGTAGAGTTTGGGACACAACCCTTCCAGTATACACCAAATGTGAATCAAAGGCAGTCAAAAGGAAGGCGTTCAGATGGCGTTCATCCCTGTGGTATGTTGTCCATATTTTATTTGCATACAGTTGCATACAAGGTGCTAAGCAAACACGCACAGTACTGAACTTTGAGATACTGTGACACTTTTACTATGCCAGACCCACTTGCACTACTTGCCAAACATTGTGGATACATTTAAATTTATATGAATATCACGATTTGCATAAAGACTGATAGGCAGTAAGTAATAAAAGTAAGTAAGGCTGTAAGTAAGTGATGTAAGGCAGAGGTGGTGTTGCCACAAACTTTGAGGTGAAGGGCATCAGCTCCAGGTGACTTCACATTTTCAAGTGGTTTAACGCTGTATTTGACTTCCTCAATGGTAATGTCTGCATCCAGTCCATTTATGGTAGGAAGCAGGGGCTGCTGTAGTTATTACCAGCACACTGGCCTTAGTTTGAGCTTTGACTCATATATAACTTGAGTTATAGTACTCAAGTTGAGATGAATCCTCCGATTTTGGACGTAGGGCTTTCGTTAGGTTTTCAAATACACCATGAATACTGCCAGATGATTACCACATCTTGATACAAACACACAAATTGGTACAATATTCCTGCTTGGCTCCATGGGTAATACATTGAACATTGTATCATCTCTCCTTCTATGCAGTCTCACTTGATTTCGTTTTCTCCTGCAAGTGGGTCAATACCTGCTATGAGTTTTGAGGCAAATGCTTAAAGGAGCAGTCAGGTTGTGACCTGGACTTCTATCCAGTAGTGGATAAGGCAGGCTCTGTAAGAGAGTAGAACTGCTGCTAGAACGATGTGGCTGGTGGGAGTGATGCATCATATCTGTCTGCAAAATAATTCTGAAATAGTTGCTGCAGAACGGGGTCATGGAATCCATGTAAAGGTTAGGCTTGCAGTTGGCACTGTGAAATATGGTTGAGACCAGCCCTAATTTGTAATGTACTAGGGTATGATTAATGTCACAATCTGCTGAGTGTAAAAGGTGGCCGTATGTGACATCCCTAAGATGCTTGCAGTTCATCAACACATGGTGAAGTTGGTCCAGCACTTGGAGCCCAGGTGCCACCAGGTGCCATTGAAGAAATAGAGCCCTGGAGAAGGATTGAGCCAGGGACCCTGGAGCTGTGAGGAGGCAGTGCACCACTTTTCAGGCAGTTGTATAAGTAATTAATGTACTTTACTTTGTATTAAGCTTCTTTTGCAGGGTGGCGGGGCTCTCCCTCAGAGATAGGGTGAGAAGCTTAGCCATCCAGGAGGAGCTCGGAGTAGAACTATTGCTCCATCATGTTAAGAGGAGCCAGTTGAGGTGGCTCAGGCATCTGTTTACAATCCCTGAACGCCTCCCTGGTGTAGTGTTTCGGGCATGTCCGACCAGGAAGAGACCCCAGGACATGCTGGAGGGACTATGTCTCTCTGGTGGTTTGGGAATGCTTCGGTGTCCCCCCGGAAGAGCTGGAGCAAGTGGCTGAGGAGAGAAACGTCTGGACTTCACTGCTTAGGCTGCTGCCGCCTCAACCTGACCCTGGAACAAGCGGAAGAATAATGCAAATATATGACATTTTTTTGGGGGGGATGTTTCATGTAATAGCCAGACCACTTAGCAGTGTTCTACCAGTGTATCACATAACCTATATATTCTGTGATGATGCCACAGAGAGGGGCGCTACTCCCCTGGGACATCCCAACCACAGAGCTTTATCTACCGCTTCTAGATTTGAATGATTTTTCCACTTGCTTGCGATTACTTGGTTTTTAATCACCCCTCCCCCTAGCCCCCCACCCCTCATTTTTCTCATTCTATAACATGTGACAGAATTCATTCAAACACATGCATTTCCACTGACACCAGGAAACAGATTCAAACTTTAAATTAACACTAAGCTACAGACAATTTATTATACACTGTGACTGAGCTGTTCGAGCTTGAAAAGCAAAACAGTGCACTGAGTAACAAGCTGCATCAAAATTCCTCGTTAAATCTTCATCAAACAATAATACACGTATTAGTCTGTATTACTGGCTGATAAAGCCATTGTCTGTGCACATAAATAACACTTGTCTGTGGTGTATGGAGAAAATTATAAGCTTGCACTGCTGACACTAGCCCATGTGGTTTGGAAGTCATGTCAGATCAGATCAGCTGAAGGCCTAACATACAGATCTGCAGCACACCATCCGGACTTTTATTAATCCAGCTGATGTATGGCCGTAGCAGATGTGTCTTGATGACTAAGCAGGTTTTCTGTGGTTTTAGTGGATATAAAAATCTAGTTTTCTTTGTACCTCTCTTTATAAAAGATTTCTTCTGCTTTTAGGAAATTTTTCAGTTAATTATAAGTCTTTTTGTATTCCCATGTGGTTTTCTGCTTTGTAGAAAATGTAACCCCAACCCCCTACACACACACACACACGCACACACACACAATACAACTGGACAGTGGAAGACTGGAAAAAGGCCAGGAAAACTTTTTCATGTCTACAACTGGCCAGTTTGAGTAAGACTCTCCCCACTATAGCTTTAGAATCTTGACTTGGCTGACTGAAGTGGAATTCAGTACGGTCTTCTCCTTGTTTTCACACGCAACAGTTACCGAAGCTAAATCAAATGGCACAGAAAACCAAGAAATTTAGGGAAGAGCAGTTCTGTGGACAAAAATTCCTTATTGATAAGAGAGGTCAGAGGGGTATGACCATCTGACAGGACAGCTACAGTAACTCATATAACATTTATGGCATTTGGCAGACTCCCGGATCCAGAGTGACCTACATTTTGTTTTTAAATCTCATACATACAACTGAGTACTTGACAGTTAAATGCGAAAATCATGAGTCCAACAGTGGCAGCTTGGTGGTACTAGGGCATGAAGCCTTGACCTTCTGATTAGAACCCAGAGCCTTAACCACTGAGCCAACACTTTTTACTACCACAGTGAGCAGAAAAGCATCTCAAACAGCTTTTATTAAATTTTTAAGTGGATGGGCTACAACAGCCCAAAACCACATTATCTGACCTGGCTATCAGCCAGAAACAAGAATCTGGCACAACAGTGGGTGTATGCTCACCAAAACTAGACAGTTAAATATTAGGGCAAAAAGACCAGATGATGTTTCCACCTGCAGTAATGCTGCTTAAGGGATGCTGTGAAAATTCTGTGTAAACTCCAGCTAGACTGCTGTGCTGTAATATTCCTGGAGATTAGCAGATTTAAAAATACTCAATCCAGCCCATCAGACATCATCAACAATGACATCATGATCAAGGGCACTGAGATCACATCATGCATTGTGCTACTGCTACAAAACAAAAACTAAAATTTAAAAAATTCTATCTGTTTTGTTTTACTTTTCCATATATCTTAAACACCATACATTT
>JAQMYF010000021.1:19377975-19388058 GCA_030014195.1 Neosilurus mollespiculum
GGGGCGTCATTTCAAAGTTTATCTTCATGACCTCTTACTCATGGTGTATTTTTAATTAGAATGTGAGCCTGTTGGATGGGTGAGATCCTAAATTGTGTGTAGAACCATATGTGTTGGGTGAGCAAGTGATGAACTATGAGGCAAGTGGTGGAAATATCATTCCTCTAGGTATTTTCATGAGTCTGGATTAGTTAATTTGTGTTGTCTCTCTTTAAATGCATACATAAACTTATGGTATAATTATAAACTGCAGAAAGTGATTAAGTAAGAAGCTAGAAGCAGTGCATAAAGCTCGGTGATTGGGATGTTTCATAGTGGTACCGTTATCAAACACCTTGATGATGTCCCAGAGGTCTATTAGTAGGTGATTGTGTGAGAGTTTGTAGGTCATGTTGCACATTGGTGGGACATCGTGACTAAGGGACAGACAAAGAGACTGAGGACACAAGTCTGGCCCTCAGTAGAGCATCATTTACTGGTCTGCCCATTACATGGGATATCCCACAAAAACCATGATGGGGATAAGTTAAGAACTGGAGTTACTATTAAAGAAAAAACATAAAAACCACAACTAAAGTCCTAAAGTCTTTCCCACAGTGAAAAAACCTTTACAGCTGTACAGACTGTTACCAAGCACTGAAACTGGAGACTCATCCCACAGAGAGACAGGAAACATTGCCCCAGAAATGCTTGACCATAACAACAATTGTTCAATAATTGTAAAATTGTCCAAACCGAATGTAATATTAGATTTTGAATAGAATATGTGAAGCATACTCCATAGACATAGCTGCAAAGGAGCTGTAACTATGGAAATAATAATATATTAGAAAGTAGGCATTGATATAAACGTGTGATTACGAAGGGTGGTGTAGTAGGGTGGCACGGTGGCATAGTGGTTGGTACGTCCACCTCACAAGATGGTCCTGGGCTCAGCAAGGGTGTTTCTGTGTGGAGTTTGCATGTTCGAGTGTGTGTGTGAATGTTGTGGGTGTGCTGGCCCTATGATGGATTGGCGAGCTGGCTCCAGCCTCCTTGCGATCCTAGTTTTATGAATGAATGAATGAATGAATGAATGAATGAGTACTGTCCGAGCTACAGTTATAAAAAGTTATCCAGCACCTCAGGATTATAGAACTGAACAGCGCTCTAATATGATCCTCCCAACAACGCAATCTTTTGAACCCATGACCTACTCTCTTCACACGAGCCTAACATAACATACCTTAATGTGCACATAATTCAGGGCAGGTTTGATGACTGCTGCATGCATGGGTGCATCTCAAGCAGGTCTGCTCAGTGTACCTGATCTCCAAAGGCCATGTGGATATGGTGGTGTTTAGTCTTCCAGAGTCATGTCTTTCCCAGAAGCCAATTACAGTTATTGATGAAGGAGACCTGGCACTATCGATCACGATGAGTACATTCATTTGTGGATCTCTTGGTTAATTAAAAATGCACTCATGTGTCAAGTGGAATGGTGTGCCCACTCAACACTATACAGAAATATACTGAAACTGTACTATTCTTCTATTTGGTATTTTTTTTATGAAGCTTACCTGAAGTTATAAATTAAAGCGTTGGAGTGAGGACAGTTTCATGGCATCATTCACGCTCAATTTCCATCTGTGGCTTGCTTTTTGATTATGGTTGTAAATCTCTTCGTCAGGGTTGGACAGTACGTCCTCTCTACGGTTATGCTTTACTAGTTTTCATGATTTTTTATTTTTTTTTTTACAGACCCTCATGTGTTATGATTGCTCACAAAGTCATTAAGTCTCAAAAATTTTATTATGAAACATTTATTGTATCAACAATCCATATTCATGCCATTCGAGGTTACTGGGAGCCAGAACGACATATTAACCGTATGCGTACAGGAAGAAAAACTTGGACTATACCCCAACAGGTTTCAGCTCATTTCATTTCATGACAACAGCGTTTTCATTCCGGTTGACATGGTGGCTAGCGTTCCTGCTTCACAGTGCAAGGGTCCTGGGTTTGATCCAGACTTTAGGTTACAGCTGGGTGAAGTTTGGCACGTACTTTTAATATCCAGCTGGGTTTCTTCTGGGTTCTTTGGTTTCCTCCAACTGTCCAAAAACAATTAGGTAGGTGGCTTAATGTTAAATTGCCCCTAGGTTTGAATCTTTTTTCATGGTGCCCTATGATGGGATGGAGTCCCTGCTGAGGTGCATTCTTCTACCTTGACCATCATGACCCTGTCATTTCTGATTTTTAAACAATTAACAATTATGCACTGAAGGTGAGGCTGATGTCACTGAATATTCAAGTCTAATATATCTCTAGGTGCACAGGGTTAAACATGCAAACATCCACACAGAAGTGCCCTCACCAGGCAAAGGGCCTAACTGAAGAACTTCTTGCTGTGAGGTAGAAGTTCGAACTTCTACAGCCCCATGACACCCATATATACTGTTAAACAGAGATATTTTTATTATAACATGACATAGATTACCCTTTTGCAAGTGTTGCATGCTCCTAAATGAAAGAAGGCCTGGTTTGGCCTGGTGCGTCCTTCTCACTGCTTAAATATATGCAGTTGTAGGAACAGGTGCTTTTAGGGACTTGCTTTCTCATCGTCATCATCACCATTTGCAAGCAATTAAGTGTAATATAGGATGTCAAAGCCACAGCACAGCATTTTTAGATATCCTGAGTTTTTGGAAGATCTATTGTGGCACCAGGGTTTTTACCGTGTGGCCCAGAGGAAAACAGAGGAAAGAAGTCATTAAAGCAAGGGTTTCATCATAGCATGAAAATTATACCTGTGTTAATGGCTTGTATGAAGAAGTGAAACACCTTGAGGTGAAAAGTACTGTTATGTTTATAGAGTTCATAGTTTTAATACATCGAGTTCACCTGTCGGATCTCACAGTAACTGAATTGTTGCAGCTAGTCTCTAACATACTTTGACAACTGAACTGTGAAAAATCGTGAATAAGCACGAACATACGAACTTAACATCCGCTTGCTCGAATCCTAATGATACTACAGCCATGTGTGACCAGTGGCTCAGTAGAGCGTTATTGGCTGTGCTATCTGATAGGGAGGGAGCCATATGCTCTCTCCCCTGTCAATCACCACTACACGATGTAAACTCATTCACACAGAAAGGAGCGGGTTGTGTGCTTTCCACTGAGGGTGTCACAATGCCCCCTGACATTGCATGTGCAGGATAGCCTTTACCGTACCTTTACAGTAGTAAAGTAGTAAGGTAAGGTAGTTTTATAAAAATGTTTGGAAGGGAATTGGGTGTGAATAAATTGGTGGAAAAAAATCAGGAGAAATGAATAATAATAATAATAATAATAATAATAATAATAATAATAATAATAATAATAAATATTATTATTATTATTATTATTATTATTATTATTATTATTATTATTATAAACAGAAGAAATTAATATTTAATTCTTGCATTAATTGTCTAAGCCGTTTAATCCTAAATAGGGTTGCAGGGAGGCTGACAGCTGACTCTGGGCAAGGGCGGGGTACACCCTGAACAGCTTGCCAGATCATTGCAGGGCAACACACACATACAACCAATCACTCACACATGGGGCAATTTCGAACAGCCATTTGGCCTACAGTGTATGTTTTAGGACTGTGGGATGAAACCGGAATACCTGTAGGAAGCCCACGTGAGCACAGGATGAACATGCAAACTCCACACAGAAACGCCCGAGCCTGGGAATCGAACCCATGCCTTCTTGTTGTGCTAACCACTGCGCCACCGTTCCGCTTGAATATTTAATTCCACTTTATTTTTCGAGCCACTTTAACCTTTACTAGGGTTGCAGGAAGGCTGGAGCCCATCCCAGCCAACTCATGGTGAAGGTGGGGTACACCCTGATCAGCTCGCCAGTCCATTGCAATGCCAACACACACACACACACACACACACACACACACAAACCAAAAAAACATTCCCACTCACACCTAGGAGCAATCAAAAATATAAAATAATGGGTTATAAAAATAAAAGATTTATAAAGTTGCCTGAATGGGATTTCCTCCATCAGTCACTGGCGTGCTTGTTGAACTGCTGTGAGCTTAAGTGACATAAATTTGGATTCAATCAGTTTGTAATCGGATATGAGCGTATTAAATGCAGTGATAAATATTAATAAATAAATAAACAGCAGAGCAAACTTGACTGGCATACTCAAGTTGCAAACTGGCAAACTTGGCACACTCCCTCAACATAACCCTAACCCTAACCCAGCAGTTCAAAAAGGTGCAATGTACCACAGTCAAAACATTCTAACACGCAATTTTAATCTTTATTCATTCATTTGCTGAACTGCTTAATTCTGCTGGGGTCTTGGGGAGGATGAAGTCACACACACATGCAACCATTTACACCTAGAACATTTTGAAACAGCCAATTAGCCTAATGGTCATGTCTTTAGACTGTGGGAGGAAACCAGAGTACCCTGAGGAAACCCATGCAAACATAGGAAGACCGTGCAAACTCAAACTCAAATGGCATTGTCGAGCCTGGGACTTGAACCCAGGACCTTCTTGCTGTGATGTGTACATGCTAACCACTACACCACTATTGTTTGTTTCTGGAGATAACCTGATTTAAAATGCTATAACTTTGCAAGGTTTTTTGTTCATTTGTTTGTTTATTTGTTGTTGTTGTGGGGTTTCTTTTTTTCTTTTTTTTTTCTTTTTTTCCCTTTTTCTTTTTTCTTTTTTCTTTTTTTTTAATTTATTTATTTTTTTGCTTTTGCTAATAGTCAAAATCTCACCATGTAAAGAGTTTTCCCAAATGATCCTGGAAATCTGCATTCATTCTTCACACATTAGACCCATTCCACACTACACCCATGTTTACCCAGGATTGTGACTTTCAGAGGTTTTGTAAACCTGGTAGTTATATTTAAAGCCAGCCAAATGTACACTGGATTGCATTGGCAATCATCCCACACACTCAGTACAATCAAGTGATGTGTGTGTGTGTGTGTGTGTGTGTGTGTGTGTGTGTGTGTGTGTGTGTGTGTGTCAATGCCATTTCCAAAAGCTTTTCTTTGCTCATCTTTCCTGTTCGCCCCTCCTGACTTACATATGGATCTCATCTCTCCTGCAGTTCACTCAGGCTTTGTAATGTAAATAGTGCCGTGTGTGGAATGTATGGATTAAGGTGCTTGGAGATTAATTCCAGAGAGCCGACCCCACAAAGATAGATTAACACAAATATACACTATCCACTTACCAGCGAGAAGTAATGTCTTACACCAGGTTTTTAGCAAAATAGATGATTTAATCCAGTAGCATAGTTTGTGAAATGCTTTTATTAGCATTTGACTACCTCACTAAAACACATGAATTTATTACACAGTACTGCACAATTTCTTGTGCATATATCATGAAGCACATATCTATAGCCAGAAAGGCTGTAATAATCTCACATGCACACTACCTTTTATGTAATATGACAAGTAATTTAGCAACATTACATTTCCAGCTAGAGGGTGCATGTATCTCCATTAAGCATGGATAATGTAGCAAATACATCCGATATGGGTACTGGATTTAACTACCCATGTGCTCATTTTATGATATGCTCTATAGTACATGGATGTGACCAAATAAGCAGAAAAAACCTGTCCCGTTTGAAGGATTTTCAAGACAGCTTAAATTTGCACTTTCAAGGCCACTCAAGGTCAAATGTTATTGTTTAAAACAGTAAATATATGGTTTCCTGTTGGTGTTTCATTATTATGTATATCAGCACTCGTTTCCACGTTATAAGGGTTCTGTTAGCAAACATGAGCGACCACGCTCTGAACCTCACCTTTGACCTTGACATTCCAATATCAAATCATTTCTGGGACTCAGGTAGAGTAGGGTCCCCACCAACTTTGGTGAAAATCCTTGTATGCATTTTTTTCACAGACAAACAAATAAACAGATGGCCGGACGAACAAATACAGTACCTCTGCTAAAACTCCATTTTGTGCCTGAGGTAACAATCCCACTTTCAGGATAGGCCGAACTCATATGGAGCACATCAAACTCTCCACAGATGTAAGATATGGATTGTATCTGACATCAACATACTGCAGGATGAACAAAAACCTGTTCTCTATTATAGTTTATCCGCCATGGCAGCAGTCATCTACCAGCCACACACACATCGAGTGACGTCATTTATTCGAACATAAAACATAATCAGAGACTGACTTATCACAGTCACCATGAACACGATGACAACAACGTTACAACACAAACTTGAACGTGGTGGCTTTAGCAAAGTCAGTGCTCGTCCACATCTGGCTCACGGATGGCTTGTAATTTCATTCCGTCGCACTTTGCAAGTGTTTTTTATTTTATGACAGCAATAAGATTGTCCATATGGAAATTAGGGTTTGCTTATTAAAAGCAGAGATATCTCCTCCAGTGGGAAAGGATATAGTGAGGTGATGACAAGTTGCACTCATGTCAAAAAATACATTTAATAGCTACCCATCTAGCATGCAGCAACTAATGCTAATGCTAGCCTCTTTCGTATTTAAATCTAAACGGAGGAGCCAAAGTATGACACCATTTGGCGTATCACAAGCGTAGATGATGTGTAGATAGCCTCGATGGACAAAAGAGGAAATGGAGCGATTTTTGGCGAACTGCAGAACGCCTGTGTGGATATGTAAGATCAGGAGCTGAATGAGATATTGTCCATGGAGTCCCTGGTGGAACTTGATGGAAATACTCAGACGAATGTGCGAAATCTCACAGAGAAACTGTTGACTTGTGACTTTTAAAAGCTTCCGTCTTCATAAAAACCATTGTGAGCTCATCCTGGGAGTCTTATCTCATCCTTTTTGCACGCTTCTTATTGTCTTTAATCTTATAAACCAGCATACGGTAATAAAACACAATCAAACAGAAAAGAAGTTTTTTTATTATTAATCTTAGCTGCCTCTCACAGATTATTCCTGAAGGGGTTTCCTTATTATTTTCACCTGTGGATGACAAAAGCTGCTTTGCAATACGTAGTTGCAGTGATGACTTTTGTTAAAAGCCATATAGAACTAAAACGGAATGATTTCATTGGCTCAATAGGCCAAAGTCTCATTAAAGGAGAAGACAGCATTTGTTAAAAGTTAATCTCAATCAAAACTCTGTCTGTGTGCAAATTCTTAGACCCATTGCTGCTAGATTGTATATGGGATTATTTAAAAACTGAATCTTAGAATGATGATGTCATCAAGGCTCAAGTTAACATGCAAGAGCATGGCTTTAAACTTTTTTTTTAACATTTTTTTTTTCAGTATTTCAGGTATATATTAATCCTTGTACATATCTAGTTTCGCACTGCACAGGTAATAATTTATATCTAAGGTTTTTGACACCTGCACCACAAATCTGTTAATAAATGGCATGAGTGTATCAAAACCCTATACTTGTGCACGTTAACTTGGGCCTTGATGACATCATCCTTTTGGGAGCCCATAACATTTTTAAAACCAAAACTATAGCCTAAGATCTGTAGCCTACACTATAGGCTAAGCCTAAGAACTTTTTGTTTGTTTGTTTTTGCTCAAATAAAGAAATGAATCTGGACATTTAAATGTAAATAACTTTTAACTTTTTATTTAGTGCTGTCTTCTCTTTTATGTCCATGACCACTCGCAAATGTTTTTGTTACTAAACGCATGGCTGGCGGAGATGCTTACAATGATATGCTAAAATATGTGCAGTTGGTCAAAAAATAAATTTTAATTTTATTTTTCATTTATTCATTTATTTTTTTTTTTTTTTAAAGCAGAGCTCCCACTCAGGCAGAGCACCATACTTTAAAATAAAACATCTACTTGATTCTTCATGGCTAGTACATCTGTATGTACTTACATCCATATCCATCGCGGTGCTGATTGGCTGTTTTCTCTTTGCCAGGAACGTCTGGGAATACACACTAAAGCAGTTCTTATTTTCACAAACCTTTAAAGTTGTTTTCCTTATGTTTTACTGAAAAAATAAATAATAAAATTATTAATTTAATATACACCACATATGTTTAACATAATCAACCATCAGTAGAAACATCTATCAGGAGCTTTGCTTTAAATCAGTGCCTAAATAAATACATATTATCAAATATTCCAAATGTACAGTTAATTCTGAACTAAAACTTGGAAGCTTTGCCTTTACTAGCACAAGAGTAACAGTTTCACTTATGAATTTTCCATCAAATAAAGGCTTTTTATATTTTCTTTTTAAATGAAGTATGCCTTGGATTTTCTCTTTTACACTGAATGTTTTGTTCCCCACACCAGAGCCCCTTTTGAGATGTTTGAGAAGTTGATGCGTTGGAAACAGGAAAAATGAGCAAACGTAAGGTTCGTAATGACTTTCGAAAGTGCCACATTGTGATGGTGGTGTTCCTGGTATGCAGTGCTATGTATCTACCAAACATGGTCTGAGGAAGGACAAGCAGTGAACTGGCAAGAGTGTGATGGGCATCCAAGGTTCACTGATGTGCATAGAGAGCAAAGGCTAGTTGAGCAAAGGCTAGCTGGTCTGATCTCACAGAAGAGCTACTGTAGCACAAACTGCAGAAACTGTTATTGCTGGATATGATACAAAGGAGTCAGGACACCCTGTATTGCAGCTTGCTGTGTATGGGGCTGCCTAGATACAGACCAGTCAGGTGGTGTTAATGTTTTGACTGATCGGTGTATACTATCAGAATGAACTTTTGCTACACTATACTCATTTTGTAGTGGCATGCTCATTATGTGCCATATGTCTGGAATCCTACCAAGGGAACATGATCGGTGTCATCAGCATACCAATAAAAGAAAAACAAAATCTGGTGACTTTTTCCCCTTTAATATGGTATACAGTCAGAAGAGAAGGGGGCCAAGTACACTGTAGATATTGAAGTATGCCAGATGAGACAGAAAAAAGAAGGATTCAATTACATAATGTAAATCATTTTAAAAAACGAAGAATATTTTATTACGCAAATGAATTCTGGAAGCAAACCATACCAAGAGCACGTCACCGAATACCTCACACTGCAAAATCGGCCCATGCAGACCTCATAATAATGTTTACAAGAAAGTCTTGTTTACTCTCCTCTGAGCGCAGATTGAGTCCAGACTGAAACTCAGAGGAGGCGAAAAAGATAAAATGGAAGCAACTGGTGGAAACGCCTTTAACAGTTACACAGTGTTTGTATTGTGTCTTGTCTTGCGTGTTAGTTGCTTCGGATTAAAACAATGTAAATGAATAAGTGGAGGGAGATTTTCATATTAGTCACGTCCTTAAAGAGGAGTCCAGAGCAAACCTTTCCTTCCAAAATAAATACGAGAGATGAATTTATGGGCCTCTGTTTCAGTTCAAAAAGCAGGTCCTTGGTGTGGATCTGCACTGATCATCGCTATTCTTCATAAAATAACTGACAAGAGATCAGAGGAAATGCTGGAGACGGAGCAAGTTCTTGTTTCAAATGAGTCCCTAGTGAGAGATTCTGCAGCAGGAGAGGGAATGTCAAGAGCAGTGAATTATACTACAGCACTTTTTTTTCAATCCTCCACCAGACAGGAAGAGCAGCAAATACTGTAGTCTTGTGCTTGATCATCAATACATACTGTTTTATTAGTAGGTTGCATGCATAGTACACAACGTTAATGAAGGGAACTGAAATCAGTGCAAGAATGACTCAATTAACAAACAGAATTAGCATACTATAGTAATAAATGTTATTCAATACAAACACCTCAAGTTATTTATCAGTTATTCCTTTACCTTAAAATCATATATGACTTCATAGTCTGGCGATATATCAGATGAGCGGGCTATTAGTCATGAACGAACCGAGGGAGTGGAATCACTATTTTACTCTACTTTATTATTACCCAAGAAATCTAGCATTTTTATTGTTTTATTCAAATTTTTGTAAATTAAAAATATATGTGCTTATTGTAAAGTAATTTATGAAAGAGGGACTGGACTGGAGGCCTATTCCATGCAGCAAGCCAATAAAGTTACGTTAACTGGAAAGAACAGGTAAATTTTTTGGGGGGGGGAAATATATATATA
>JAQMYF010000021.1:19408922-19428889 GCA_030014195.1 Neosilurus mollespiculum
AGTTAGTTTCACATCTGTCTCTATAATGGTTAAAATGTGTAAATATAAACAATACAAATCTAATTTTAGTTAGCTTTTATCTACGATTCCACATAGTATACAAAGGTGGGCTGAAAAGTTCCATGCAACCATGATGCAATCGTCAAATTTGAATTTCAAATTCTGAAATGGTCACATGTGCTTTATTTTTCATAAAAAAAAAAAAAAAATAGTCTTCCTTGCAGACTCAAGTTTTATCACCCTGGCATAACTCCTCTTATTCAGTCTATGAACTTTTCAGCCCTCCCTTGTACACTATTATGACACTAAAATGGTTCACAAAGATGCCTTTAGATTATTTGCCTTTGCACATTTGCGCAGATGCACTCAGAGCTCACATGCGTCCATTATGCTAAAAAATATTTCAACGTTAACCACAAAAATCTTGTTTTAGTATGCGTTTTTGCTTGTGTTGTAGTATAATATATGCTAAAACAGTTATGCACATCAGGCACAGTGGATATCGCTGAACTGAACAGACTATTCAGCGACATCCACCTTGCCTTCGGCGCATAATTGTTTATTATCCAGAGAAAGTGAACCAATCAGATTGTGCCATTTTTATGCAGTACATAGTAAATTTGGAATCTTTCACTAGTGACATGCTCAGCAAAGAGTTGCATCACTGAAATTTCCTGAAATTTATGTGAATAGGTCACATTAGGTATTACATTTTTACAATACACATATTATAGATTTAAAGAAAATTAGTGTTACTATTGTTTCAAAATTAAATCCAAAGTAAATCATGACAATATCATAAATGTATTTATGACTCAACATGCATCCTAATAAAACACATTTTGTGTACTTTTTAATAAATAAATAAATAAATAAATAAATAAATAAATAAATAAATAAATAAATAAATAAATAAAAGGAAAGAAAAACTATCCGGATTTCAGCAAAGGAAGCTTGTAATGGGATATTTTTGTTAAGAAGAGTTAATCCAGTTTAATGTTTATATTCACAGTTTTCACACTTAATTATTAAAAATAATAAACAAATAAAGTTTCATTTTGTGGAATCACCAAATTAAATTAGGTGATAGATTAGATTAAATAGATCTAATAATTATATCTTATAACTATAAATGGAGAAATATGCAGTATAATGTATACAGTAGGCAGGCTGCAAAAAAACAACATTTTATTTTATTTGTTTTTTTTTATATTTTTTTTATTTTAGTGGGTTCTGAATTAATCAGAGTTTTGGGGAATTTTTTAAAAGCCATGCGTGCATGTAAATAACTGTTGATCACAATTTACACTGGGACTCTTTAGAACATTCTGGAGAGCTCTTGTATGTTTGGGGACGTTAGGGATCATAGCACTAGTTATGGACTTCTGGATCATGGCACTAGTTCTGATGAAGATTAACATGTGATGTGACTGCTGTCCACTAGGGGCTAGCTTCTGACCATTACATATCTTATCTCTTTGCAAGAGACCATGTCTATATTTAGGAAAAAAGGTTACATGTAAAAAGCTGTAAGAGGCCCGTCATTACGCCTGAGGGGAAATCTATAAATGATGCATGTGGTCACAGAGCAGAGAGTGTCCTAATAACAGACATTGGATTTTTAGGAAACTGAAGAAGCTCTGAGTGTGTAGTTTGGATGGATGCAAATGTTGTAGCATTTATTTTGTGTGATAATCTGTATGTGTGTATACAGTCCACTTTTATTACACACTTGTTATCCTTATTGCTCTTTTCCTGTTCTCATTCTAGTGGGAGTATGAAGTTTGATATCACAATATTTTAACCTGGATATATCTATATGAATAGAATGAAAATAATAAAAGACATGAGCAGGCATCTGTGTTTAATGAAGGTCTGTATATATTAACGCTGACACAGTGGTGTTGTGGTTAGCATGTCCACCTCACAGCAAGCAGGTCCTGGGTTTGATTCCTGGGCTTCCTCCAGGTACTCCAGTTTCCTCCCTCAGTCCAAAGACAGACACATTAGGCTAATTGACTGTTCCAATTCCAATTCGACCATATAAGTGTGTGTGAATGGTTGCGTTTGTGTTGCCCTGCAATCGTCTGGTAAGCTGTTCAGGATGTACCTTGCCTTCACCCAGTGTGGACAACCCCACGTAATAATAAGCCACATATAAGCTGGATAATGTACAGCAAGCTGTACATTATTGTGAAATAGGTCCCTTCAGGGTGAGGCAAGACCTCTCCAGTGCACATTGGGGTACAGATCAACTGTCAGGATTTGATTCTTGTCTGAGATGATCTTTATTAAATACTATAATATTCAGTAAGTCCAAGCAAATTCCTGCCAATCCTGTTTCCATGGAAATCATAACATATAAGAATGAAAGTATTGATAAAAGAAAGGAAATGCATTAACACCTTCTGATCAATCATAGGTTTCAATTTATGCTACACACGCACACACACACACACACACACACACACACACACACACACACACACACATATATATATATATATATATATATATATATATATATATAGCATACACACAGTCACATGCTCTGACCCACACCCTGTCATCCTGTTTTCCACACAGCAGTAGTGATGTCAGTGATGAGGTGATAGTTGAGGTCAGCAGGCCATGCTTTGATGTTCCCCCAAGGATTGTGGGTGATTATGAAGTTGTTACCAGCAGGATTGACAAGGCAGCAGCTTCTGAATCAGACACACACACACACACACACACACACACACACACACTTCATAACAATGCACATTTATGCTCTATCATTGATTTAGTTTTCAGTTGAGAGTAAATCACCCTACATGAAAACAGGCAAACCTACATGTAGAATGAGACGCTTAAAAAAATGTATCGTGGTTTACTGAAATTAAAATAAAAGTGCTGCCATGTTTACAACGATGTCCACCCTCCGTGTCTGAGACTCAAAAACGAACTGATGTATTGTCGCATGAAATTCTTTAAGCCTCTGTGTCTGAAAGCAAATACATGTTAAACAAACAGGGTGTAAATCTGTCTCAGGAGGAAGAATGATCAGGTTAGAGCACCACCCACCCACTTTTTTTTAAACGTCCCTGAGCCTACTGTGTATGCATGTGAATCATTAAGTGATTTATTTACAATGGCCAGCCTGTGAAGGTTCAGGACACTATCAGATCGCAAAACACACAGTCACTTAACACCACAATCCCCAGAGTACGCTCTTTTTGTGCAGACTGCACTGCCGTAAACAATTTCGATGATTAACGCTTATCTTCTGCTCAGTGCATGCTGATGATTTATCTCGGATATTTTGGCGCAAACAGTGAAACTTTAGGTCTCTGAAATCATTAAGCGGAGCCGTAAACAAAGAGTATAGAGCGTGTCAAAGCCATGACATGTGTGTGTGTATATATATATATAAATATATATATATATATATATATGTGTGTATGTGTGTGTATGTATACATACACATGCTACTAAGGCAGTTATGAAACAGGCCTGGCAGCTGGCCCACTCAGGACATTTGACCTTGTGCAGTTTTTTCTCCCCCGTCACCCTTTTTTTTTTCATGTTCACTCTTTTCCCTTAGCAGAGGCTAAAAGGCTCAAAAGGGTGGAAAGCAAAATATTTTCTTAAGGCTCCTGGACGCCAGGTTGCATAAAAGGTTCCACAGGCGTTTGCATCAAACCTCAACCGTCGAAACCACAAATTCTGTTTTTGCAGCCATAAAAGTGCCCCCACCATGGAGGGGGGGTGGAGGGGGGAAACCTTTCCATTCGGTTGATTCCTATAAATTTAAATGAAGTGTAAAAATCTGGTTTACTCCCCAAAGGAAAACACTGTGTTTAATGTCATTTGTAACTAGTCTGTATTTATTTATGAGCAGTAGATGCAAAGCTTTATCTGTTTATCTATAAGGGATTGTAGTACTGTCGTTCAGTATGTCCAATAATAAAGTTACACAGCAATCAGATGTTACTGGTGTAACATGCAAGTGTGTGTTTATTTCCATATTAAATCAAAATTAGAAAATCACCCATGGGGAATGTTGGAATGAGAGAAAGAAAAAAAAAAAAGAACCATGTGGTCGTGCATCACAGGATTTGACTTGCTGTGATCACTTCCTCTCCATGAAGGGGGGCGGTGAGGAGAATGATCTTAAGACGAAAGGTCATGACAGGGGGGGGTCAGGGTCACTTGTTGCTGCTGGTCATCTCTACCCCCTCTCCATGATCTAATCGTAGAAGTCAGCTCTGGCCTGTGGACCAATAGAGAGATGATTTGTTTTATAGAGACAAACAGATGCACCTTCAAGCCTTTCGACTTTCCATAATGGTTGTGAGGCATGACGTGAAAAAAAATCACAGAGCAGTAAAAAAGGCCTAAGCTGAATTAAGAAACAATCGAAATGTACATATACGTAAAATATATAATATGTGGAAAGGCAAGCTAAAACATTTTTTTTAAAGTGGAGTTTTACATATTGTATCTATTACAAAGGCAGGTCAGGTGAGCTCTGTGTGCTCCGAGATGACCGTGTAGCTAACGAAGTCTGTTAATTGTCTACTCATTCAGAGTTTAGTATATACTACATAAGAACATAAGAAAACTGTGCTCTAAAAAGGTGTGTTTTTAAATTTATTCAAAGTTTTAGTATATACTCTGCAGAAACACTAAAAAGGCAAACTAAAACAAGTTTAACTTATCATTGAAAAGAATGATAATGATGACACGGCCTGCTCTCAGTGACCATGACAAATCAGGAGGGTCCGTCATTTTGCCTCCAGCATTACTTACTCAGGATAATGTTTTTTAATCCCCAGATACCAGACCAATCAGATTCCGCTCTTCCAATGTAGTATATAATAATAGACATTATGCAGGCTGCAAACCCAGGAGAATGCTTGAATCGATTAAATTTAGTTAATAGTTTGCATAATTAGCCTATTACCCAATTAGTCCATCTCCTACTCTTGGCCACACTGACAAATAAATGAAGAGCTACTTTTACACTGGGCAGGACGACATTAAGCTTCACTGAAAACGTGCCATTGTGCGCGACAGAGTGGATTAAATTCACACACGCAGAGGACTTATTAGAAATAGCTCACTCAATACCTCAGGATGTTCCCCCACCCCCTCCACCACCCCCCACCGGCCCATCAAGAGCTCCGCAGCTGCCTAAGCCGATTGGGTTATCTCAGTTTGCATTTCTTTTTGTGTTTTGAAGCTGGCTGAGAAGACGTGCCTTCTCATCACTTTAGTCTTTTCACTTCCTACAAACTGGACAATAACTTTTCTATTTCATTTCTGGACCCAGTACTACTGAGCCAAGTAAAGAGGTCACATGGGCATAATGGCACAGCAGTAAAACAAGTGATCCATGAATGATCCATACTGTTTATCAGCCTCCGATATGCGTTCTCATCTAAACGTTCAGCAAAGCATATCACAGTGCTGACTGACAAGATAGAAATGTGTTTTCTCTTTCATCAATGGGATTTCCCAAATATGCAAATGTCAATGAAACGTAGCAAAAAGGGCCAATGGACTGAGTCAGGATCAGCGCTCACACACTGGCTGACCATCCGTCGCACTGGGGCCATACGTGTGCGTTTTTCCGCATCCGAGCTGATGAAATGGCAGCCTATGAGTCTGTTATCACACCTAAAACCTCTGGTTAACTCTGGTCAGCCTGCAATGGACACAGCTGCTCTCTTTTCCTTTTCTAGCACATTAAATCATATGTATTAAGACAAACTACTTCCGATCCTCACATGCCTTCCTACAGTAAATTTAAAAGTGTGTTGTGAACTATTCTAGAACAATGGAGAAGGTGGCACTGCATAATTACACACACAACAACTCATAATCAGATCTAATAATTACCTTTGTTGAAAGTCGCAGCTAAATCAAATCTGCATTAGTCATGACCCTTCGAGCCCTTTCAAAAGGCAATAAAGCTTCTCTTGACTGCTTTTTTCTGTCAACGAGCAGCTTCACATGACCTCTGAAAGTAAACCAGGGGAGGTTATAGTCAGAGGTGAGTTTAGATGTGCAGGTGTTGACATGAAGCAGGTCTGCCAAACTGTGATGTCTAATATGCAGGTTATTTCCTTTTTTATTTGCGTTTCTTTTTATGCAAATAAAAGTATCACATGTGATCACAGCTTGGGTGTATTTCACTCACTTACTCACTCACTCACTCATTTGCTGAACCACTTCAACTTACTATTAGTGTAACGGGAAGGCTAGGGCCTGTCTCAGCCAGCACTGGGCAAAGACAGGGTATACCCCGAACAGCACACCAGAACATTGCAGGGCAACGCGCACACACACACACACACACACACACACACCCACACATACACACACACACAACCATTTACACTCACAACCACACCTAGTGCAATTTGGAACAGTTGATTAGCCTAAAGTGCATGTCTGGGTGGGAACCAAAACTTCTTCTCAAATTCTTACTCAACTTTAGGCGTTTTAGTAACTGAGGGAAGAGGGCTGACCAGTCAGAGGCCAGGCCTATTAACTTCATCTTTGATATCTGCCCAGTTGAGGCCAGGTCACAAGCAAACCCTTTATACCTCCCAAAATTAAAGGCTGACCACTTGGTTATAAGTAGCCATTGAGAGATTTTAGATAAAACTGGGGTTTTGTGATTGGACAGTGTCTGGTGATACCACCTCTCTGTGGTGCTAAATCTAACACATAGTTATGTATACACTCATCAACCATATCATTACCACTGCATACCAGAAACACTCCTCAGGACCTGCTATTTTGAAGATGAATAGACCCAGTGATCCTTACACTTGAGTCACATCAACTTCGACTGTTCACTTTATTGGCAGGTACCACTCATATGGGCTAATTAATGTGAAAGAAATCAGATTTTTTTTTTGTTCTCTTTTTGGGGTGCTACAAAAATGGCATATAATAAATAACATAATAACCTCGTTCAGTTGGTCAGTAAAGAGTATAGTGAGCAAATTCACTATCCCTTAGTTAATACATTAAAACCTTGGTCTGGAATTTCCCTGTACTGACCTCACATTTGGTTATTAAGTAGTATCCAACCCAGTCAGCTAACTAGAGGTGACAGTCACCATGCTTCCCGCTTAGCACATATTAAAATAATAAATATTAAAATAAACTCATTTCGTACCGCACGCATGATCGTGCATGCATTAGATCACAACAATTGTGCAGGTTCAAGTGAAATGCACAGTATAAAATTGCGAACTAATAAAACAGAAGAGCAATGAAAAGAAGCATTCTTATTAAAAGCTTTCATATATTGCTAAAAAGGTTTTTATGAGGTGCTGTCTTCGACCATTCAGTTCAGCAGTATTGCACTAAATTGAAATGAACACACTTTTGTTTTAATTTAGGTCACATGGCATGACATGAAGTGCAAATGAAAATGGTACCATTCTTTAGAAAAGTGCTCTATTAGAGCTATCACTAAGGAAAGACTATCATGAGAGGAGAAAACATAGCTTTCATCACATAACATTGCTTAATGGAAACACAGACCATTCTCAATTGTGTTTTGTCGTTTTTTTTTTGTTTATTTTTTTTTTTTTTTTTTTTTTTTTTTGGTGAAATATCACTTCTATTATGTACAAAACTGCAATGGAAACCAGGCTAGTGGTGAGGAAAACATGTGGCCTGAGACAACATGATGAAGAAACACTGATCGGAACCAGACTTAAAGGGAATCTTTGCTCTTCTGGGTGCAGGAAGCAGGAATCATCTACAAAGAGTCATATCTAACATTATTACTTGCAATTTCTATTTTAAGTATTAAGACATTTCCTTGTGGTGTTATTTGTCAGAAATTCAAATCACATCCTTTACACCAATTCTTACTGATCCGTTAATAGAGTCAATTATAAGCATTTTAGTATTGAAGGAAGAGGGCTGATGGATCATAGGCCAGGTATGTCAACTTCCTCTTTGATCTCTGTCCAGTTGAAGCCAGGTCACAAGCAAACCTAAAATTAAAGGCTGACCACTTAATTATAAATAGCCATTGAGGTTTTAGTTAAAAGTGGGGTTTTGTGATTGGACAGTGTCTGGTGATACTACCTCAATGTGGTGCTAAATCTAACACATAGTTATGTATACACTCATCAACCATATCATTACCACCATCTGATTGGTCTGTTACTAGGCAGCTCCATACACATCAAGCTGCAATGCACTGCATGTTGTGATATCTTTTTAATATTAACAGATTAGCAGTTTGAGCTACCATAGCACATCTGTGGGATAAGACAAGACATACTATCCTCTACTCCCCCATGGGCATTATTGAGCCTTAGGCAAACAGGATACTCTTGCCAGTTCACTGGTTGTCCTTCCTTGGACCACCTTTTGTAGGTGCTTACCACTGGATAACAGGAACACCCCACCTGCTATTTTGGAGATGAATAGACCCAGTAATTTAGCAACACAGTGTGGCTCTTATCAAAGTCACCCAGATCCTTACACTTGCAACACATGTGCTAATTCATGTGATTTGCTTTATTTATTGGTGTTCCGGACAGCACAGTGACATAGTCATGAGTAGGTCCACCTCACAGCAAAAAGTTCCTGGGTTCAAGACCCGGGCTTGGGTGTTTCTATGTGAAGTTTGCATGTTTTCTCCATGCGTGTGTGGGCTTCCGCTGGGTACTCCGGTTTTCTCCCACAGTCCAAAGACATGACATTAGGTTATATATAACTGGCTGTTCCAAATTGCACCTCTATATGCATGTGAGTGTGTAGGGTTGTGTTTGTAGCCATGTGATGGTCTGCCAAGCTGTTCAGGGTGTACCCCACCTTCGCCCGGTGTTGGCTGAGACAGGCTCCAGCCTCCTCATAATCCTAATAGTAGGATTGTGAGTGAGTAAGTGTTGGTGCTCATGATGTTTTTAATGTTATGGCTGATTGGTAGACATTTCATTATGGTTCGGGAATGATGGAACAAGTTACACAAGACACTGTGTGAGCCTCGCCATAATATTAATACGGTTTGCCTAAAAGTGAATCATATGTCTAACAATGGATCTAAATGAATGAAGGTTTGGATGATATTTCAGGATATCTGGAGTGTTTTTCCAGTGTCTGGCTTAATTCATTAAAGTATAATTCACAGTGTCAGGAAATTGTGCCACTTGTGTGAAAGGTTTCACCTGCGTAACAATTTGACATTTTGACTAAATATTATATTCTGGTATTATAGAGACTTTGGCAAAAGGAAGCAAGGGCACTTGCATTACAGTGATCAGTGCCTTCAACTGAAACCCTTCAAGTGGCCTGCTGAAAGGCAGTGAAGCATAACCCCAAAACTCCAGGCTGTGACGGCACTTCAGAAAGGCAGGAGATCTACTCAGGCATAGACCCTTGCCCAGGTCATTCACCACAAACCCAGCACCATGCGCGGAGATACACTTGAAACCTGTTGCTTCTGAAACCGCACTGCTTGGAACTGAGGCTGGAAAATCAATAAGAACTGCTGAAACACAGGAGGAGGTGGAGAAATAATAGGCAACCATCCCTGAAATTCACTCCGAAAAGCCCTGCCTTTCACTTGTCACTGCCAAACAGGGGGAAGAGAAAAAGGAAGGGAGAGCCAGCATTCAGATGAAGAAATGAATGAGAGGACAAGAGACATTCACAAGATTTTGGCTGGGGCTGGAGAACGTTAGGGAAAAACAACAGATTGAATCTTGTCCTGAATTTTGTGCAGTATAAAGGATTTTTTTTTTTTTTTTTTTCTTCAGAAAATATTTTTTTTTGTTTGTCCCAGTGTGGGAGGACATTGGGATGTTGGTGTTTGGTACTTAATTGTAACACTACAAAACAATGCAGTGCGGAAAGATAAAGTCAGCTTATTAGCGTCCAGCAATGTCTGATCTGCTACAGTAATGTCCTGCTGCCTGAGGCAGACAATATGTCGGATTCATAGCGACAGGCAAACGCCAAGCGTCTTCATTACAGCATTAAATGTGAGTGACTGCTAACTGGCACATGACTCTGATTGCCAACATTAGTTGAACTACAAACAGAAAGCAACCCAAACGGCTCCAAAGCAAAGCCTTACACCCCCGACACCCCTTCCTCCCCGACTCCTCACAATCTCCGCACTGTCTCGGGCATTTATGAAAAACAAACTTTGCAGTAACCTAATATTCGTCCACTGCGAGCTCTGGCTAATGTCGTGGCCTGTGGCCGACTCGCTCTGGCTCACTATTAAACAGCTGGAAATGACTAGAGCCTTTCTCCTTCTCACCTACAGCCATTACCATAACCTCCTGAAGAAAAAAAAGCGGACAATTACACGTCATTTAAGACTTAAGCAATTAGAAGGCCATTTCTGGAGCTGCAGCCGGAGCTGAAGCTGGGGTTGAAGTTGGTCTTCTCCAGTCTTAGACGCTGTTAGACGAGGGTACAGTCTGACAGCTTTGGGCCCTGCCACTAGGTTGGAGTCTTGACTAGGTTTAAGGTGACATATGTTACATTTCTCTTGGCCTAATACCAGCATGAGTATGAGGTCAAATGGGGTCACATGCTGCCATCGAAGAGATTAACGGTAAAATAGTATCCTCTGCACCTAGCAGGCAGCAATTACTTCTAAATAAACATAGAAACAGAGGGCCAGCATGTGTGCACATGCATAAAATATATCCACTCAGCTACCCAAACCCCTCCTCCTAATACAACCTTAAATACTCTAAAACAAATGTTCCCATACTACAGATCCACCCACAGTCTCTTCGATACTAGGTTTTAATTTATCTGAACACCAACATCAAGTGCTACATGGCTGTGGTACGTTTTAAATACATATGATAGAGTAAAAAAAAAAAGGGGGGGGGGGGATAAAGAAGTAGGTATTCTTAATAATCTGGAAGAATCATTAGCACATGAGAAATTGGGCTAGGCCTCTGTACGGAATGGATTACATCATTGTGCAAAGTCATAACACAGGAAAAAAGAGCTGGAGTTTATGAATGGGTGTGGAAAGCGGAGAAACATGTCTTTCAGATTACACTGTAAACTGTAAATCACTTGTGGGGGCGTGATGGAGGAAATCCTAAGATTTGTTGCAAAACTGCAGATTAACTTTTTGTTGGTGCCACAAACCACTGCTACACCCAATGGTATATGGGACAAACCAAGCACAAGCACTGTTTGTGAACATTACACTCACCCACAAGTCAGATTACTGCAAATGACACGTTCTTCAATCCAGGTAGATGACCCAGTGACCAAGCAAATTTTTTTTCTTTCTTTTTTTTTTTTGCTGCACGAGTGTGGCCGACTCAGTAAAATATAACAACCCACTGCTATTAGTACATCCCACCATGGTGGTGGTCACCATTAGCATTAGTGCTAAATTGCATGTTTTGGGAGCTGCAATGGAGAAGAACCAGATGACTCTTTCAGGTCCTGCTGCTCCTCTGCAAAGAGCTAGAAGGCAAACACAGCAGGCCCCTGATTCTGTCAGTGACATGCAGGGGAGTAATCTGTCACAGAGCCAGGAACACACACACACACACACACACACAGAGCCCCACACACACATATCACCATAAAGGGGGAAAAAAAGAGTAAACCAAAATGAAGTCGGGCGTATTTTGAGGCAGGACTGTGTGCATACACCCAATTTCTGTGGTAATTGTGGATTTACAAGCAAACACGTAGCACTTTGTTCAGCCTAAGATATCTTGATTGCTCATAATTTTCATTACAACTGATCCTTTCTTGGGCAGGCATCACACTACCCAGTGTCCAAATGTCATGAGATCATTTGAGCCGAATGTACTCAATAAATAAATAAATTAATAAATAATTATAACATTTTAAAAAGCTAAAACCAGTCATTATTTGACAAATACAGTGTAATAAGTTAGACTGGTAATGTTAAAGGCAATGAGACTAATTTTGATCCCAAGTTATATAGATACACTTAGCCATGACTTTAAAAGCAATATAACCACAGACAGTTGAAGTAAATATCACTGAGTTGTTTGTCCTACAATGGAACAGTGCAATCTGATTGTTTTGCTAACTATTATTGAAGGAGGCAAAGTATAATGTAGAGAATAATTCGGTTGAGGGGTTGTGACCAAAAGACCTCAAAGGCTAAACAATTCCCCATATTATACAAAAACCAAATTCTCTAATTATTTTATTATTCATTCAAAATATTTTTAAAGTAGATGCTTATTTGCCAAAAGGGTGTCTGCTAAATGTAAATGCAAATGCAATACACACACTCAATGTAGAAGGCATGTCAATATGTTGTGTGTACCAATCCTGCAGTAATTATTCAACTTATTCAATGGCAATGATGCAATACCAAGAATTATTTGTTGGCTTTCATCCAATCAGAATTGATGTGTTTGAAGCCAGAAAAATGACCAAGTGTAAGGATCTGAATGACTTTGACAAGGGCCTGCTGACTAAATGACAGAGTCTCTAAAACAGTTCTTTAACACAGGTCTTGAGAGGTGTTCCTGGTATGCAGTGGCAAGTACCTACCAAAGATGATCCAGTGAAGGACACATCCAGTGAATTGGCAAAAGTGTCAGTGGTGTCCAAGGCTCAGTGATGTATGTGCAGAGCAAAGGCTAACACACAGTACAGTGCCGGTTGCTGTTGCTATGGCTGATGAGTATATATATATATATATATATATATATATATATATATATAATGGCATTTAAAAAGTATTGCTCATTGTCTCTCTTCTAAAAAAATGCTCTTCTATGGACTTTGGGTTGCTTGTGTTTTTATACATGTGCTACAGGTGCCCCGCTCCTCAATATACACATACAGGTGGTGGCAATAAATGCTGGTTCTTTCCTAAATTGAAGGCCAGAAGGTTCTTCTAAGCTAAGTCACCTGGATCAACATAAAGTTCGCCCAGAGGCAACGCAGCACAAGACCACAGTGGGCCTAAATTTAGGTCTGTGGATCCTGCACCTCCCCCATTAACCCCTGACACCTCCGGGCCATAGGAAGCTAACCACCAAAAGCAGGCTTCGATTAGACCACATGAGCTGCCCTCAAGTTCCAACTTTATGATGGAGGGATCCTGGTGGAGCAGCTGGACTGTGTTTAGTGGCCAGTGACAAAGCCCTGTGGGCATGTGGAGGAAGTGACATCACTAATGATGAGCATGACTTGCCCTGAACTGTGCGTGGAGCTAAAAATTTACTATAAATGATTTAATACTGTATATGCTATTGTTATCCATTAGACCATTTTTTTTTAATCCTGTGTCTTTTTCTACACTTGTAGACATATTGACTAATTCTCCTGTTGATGTTTTCTCTGCCACTGAAATAAATAGAGTATCTTTGGCCCTGTAGAAATATATGGGGTTTTGGAATTAGAGTCACGCTTCATCAGAGAGCCACCAAATTTCGTACCATAGCTCCGACTGACTCACTAAACACATCCATCCATCTGTCATGAGATGTATTATCTTGTTTTTTTTCACTCAGGAGAAATCACACTTGTAATTTTCTGTGAAATTGCACAACATTACCATTCCAATATAAATCTGAAAATAGCTTTCACAGTGTGTTCATTCTTTTACTGATGCACAATAATGTGTGACTTTTCAATATTCAGTAATAAAGTATGCAGATATTCATTTAATTATTTTCAATTTCAGGCATGGTGGTGTAGCAGTTAGCACATATGCCTCGAAGCAAGAGTCCCGGGATCGGCAAGGGTGTTTCTGTGTGGAGTTTGCATGTTCTCTCTTTGCTTGTGTGGGTTTTCCCCCAGGAACTCTGGTTTCCTTCCACAGTCCAAACACATGCACATTAGGCTAACTGACTGTTCCCAATTGTCCCTAGGTGTAAGTGTGAATGGTTGTGTGTGTGTGTGTGTGTGTTGGCCCTGCAATGGACTCACGAGCTGTTCAGGGTGATTATGAATGATGTCTTTTTTGATAACACCATTGAAAAGTACTGGTATTGGTCATGCTTACAGCGTTAATACGTTGACCATAAAAAGCACAAAATTGGTAATTTTATCCCGTATATTACTAGCAGGGGATGAACTGCAGGGGTTAGCAGTTTTTCGCCGGAAGTGACATCAATGCGTTGGGCGGGGTTGACGTCTCTTATGGAGACATTGAAAATTACATTCCAGTGACTCTGAGGATGAGAATGCTGCCAGAGATGTGCATGATAGTAAATCCAAAAGGGCTTATGCAGCTAATGTTTTGCCAACTCGACTTTCCTGACATCAGTTGGTTTAGGAACAAAAAATAAATGTTTTCTGTGATTTCTGCGCTTGTTGTTTGTGCAGCTCAACACTGGGCAATAATGTATTATGCTGCAAGGGACAGTGACATAGCCCAGCCAATCCAACGAATTCACATCACTACCAGGCTCGAACAGCCATTCAAAAAGGCAACATATCTTTGAGCATGTGTAGAGTTGTAACACTCGCGCGGTCTTTAAAATCGGGCATGGACTGATGTTGCCGGAAGGAATAGCTGGTGTTATACATGATCGTTTTAAATAGCTAGTAACGCTAATTCACCACAGGTACTCTTTAATGATATTTAGGCTATTTTCTTTAAACAACCAAGACACTGGCCCTTTAACTTTTAAAGGTTCCTCATAGAGGAAAAATCCAAAGACAATTTTAGCATGCTAGGTGGGGCGTTTCTTTTCTAAGAGTGTATTATAGTAATAAAATGAGTATTAGTAATTGATTGATTGGTAAAGACCAGAATGCAGGGAAGGGCGGCCACCGAATCACTGTGCTTTTACACACAATGGTTTATTTGTATGAGTGGAATTTTCTGCCCTTTAACAATCCTGGAAAGAAAGGTGCTGTCAAGAAACATTACTTTTTATTGAAGAAAAACTTGTAGACAGTCGAACAGCTTAAAAAAAAAAAAAAGGACGGAGCTGAAACTGTGCATCTTGAGCACCACAGAACTGAAGTCCTTCTGGCTGTCCTGCCTCTTTTCCGTCTCCCACAATTCCTGCTTCCATCATCGCCGGCCAGTGCTGTGTGCCAGCTACATCACCGCTGCGCCCACATCACCGTGCTGTGATTGGCTAATGACATGGCAGTGCAGCCAAACAGCTGTAGAGACCCAGACCACCATGTTCCCACCATAATCAAGAAAAACATCAGGGTCAAACCAAAGCATCCAAATCTCTGCTACTTTTCGAGGTGCACTGAACATTTCTCAATGGGAAGAGAGAGGATTATTTTTATTTACAGGTCATTATTTAGAGAAATTCAGCTTCAAACCTAATGGAAAATCATGTGGACCCCTCCCCAGTGAAGGTCTCCATGAGCCAAATGTGCCGATTGTCACGATTAGGGAAAGTCTTCAGACAGATACACGCTTATGTAGATGATTTGTAGTCCATCCAAAGACGGTCATGTTTTCTCGCACTTTATGCACGGTTCTTTCAAGGTGCTGGCATTTTTCCTGGAAGAAGTAGATTTATAAGCTGAGAGAAAAAAGTGTAATGTTAATGTAAACATACAAATATAAACAAAATAGATAGAGCATTTACCATGGCTCTATTTTAACAGTACATTATTATAGTAACAAAAAAATCTAATTAGTTTCATCTTTTGAATTGTTTTCTTACTACATTTCTCAAAATTCACTCATTCACTCATTCATTTGCTGAAACCCTTAATCCTATTAGGGTCACAGGGAAGCTGGAGCCTATCCCGGCCGACACTTTATGAAGGCGGGATACACCCTGAGTCCATCACAGGGCCAACAGACACAACCATTAAGACTCACATCTGCCCTAAGGAACAATTTGGAACATTCAGTTAGTGTAATGTGCATGTCTTAGGACAGTGGGAGGAAACTGGGGAACCTGGAGGAAACCCAAGCAAGACCAAAAGAACAGGAAAACTCCACACAGAAACTCCCGCGCCCGGGATTCAAACCCAGGACTATGTTGCTGTGAGGCAGACTTGCTAATCACTACATCACCGTGCTGTCCTGCATTGGCTAAAATTAACAAACCATTATCACTGCAGTTTTTTTCTTTCTAAAAAAAAAAAAAAAAAAGACAGATACATTAGCAAAATTTTCATAAAATATTAGGTAAAAAATGTTAAAGCTTTTTTTAGTATCAAATCTAAAATTCTCCACTTCACAACAACACACATTTTAAAGTAGCATGCAATTCACGTTTTCAAAGTTACTTAATGTTTATCCATCCCAAAGTTCCTGGTTTCTTTGTGTTAAAAATATCCTTAGCTGAGGAGGAGGTTATCGCTGAATAATCCCTAACATGGAACATGAAGGGGACTATTCATTTCGATATCCACTGAGCCTGAGGTGAATACCACTGGGGATTCCTTGGCGATATCTGTTGAAATAATGCCTGGGGTGGTGGGAGCACTATGCTGGAAACAGCACTACTCTTATTTCTATGGCAGGATCATTCAGGACTCTCTGGCTATTTCTAGTGGTTTTGCTATGGGTTTCCTGATATTACATTTTCTTGATATTACTGTTGTTTATAAATTATTAAATTAACATAGTTTTTCAGCTTGAAATGTTTTCTTTTATGTCAAACCTTTACATTTGTACACAGAAGGTCAAACAAATGTGTCATTATAATGCACTACTTCCTGGTTCTGTCTGAATACAAAATATTGGTTCAGTCTGCCAAATTTCCTACCCAAAGCATTATGAAAACTGTATATTCAATTTTAGTGAAAACTGCCGAAAATAGCCAAGGGAGTGCCGAATGGGTGAATACTTGTTTTAGTATATACTAAAATGCAACATGAAAAAAAGCAAACTGGAACGAGAATGTTATGGTTTTTTTGTGGTATTTTATATCCTGAGTGTTGGGGTGGATAATACATTTAACCCATTACCATTAACCCTACATAATGAACCAATCAGATTGTGTCGCTTCCGTGTAGTACATACTAATGTCAATTAAGTGAAGCTCAATTAATCAAAGAACAATTAACTAATGACAATCTAATGCACAGATCACTTTTATTTTAAATAACCTGCTGTGTTAAGCTGTGTGTGAAGTTAGAATTGGAGGGGGGGGAGCTTGTTAGCAAGTGCAAAAAAAAAAAAAAAAAGTATGAAAAAAGTTTGGTCAGCGTGACGATTCGGAGTCTGGCAGCGGACGAGTGGCGCTTTCTCCAAGCCAGAAAAAAGGCGCTGTAATATATTGTGCAGCATGGAAACAATTACCTCTTGGCAAGAACTCGGCCAAACCAGACTGTCAGACTGTGTGTGTGTGCGTGTGTGTGTGTGTGTGTGTGTGTGTGTGTGTGTGTGCGTGTGTGTGTGTGTATTTTACAAAGAAGATTATTTTGTGGTGAGAACTTGTATTATTTATGCGTAGTATTACTTTTACAGCTTTAGTGTATATCATGTAATATGTTTGCTATTACAGCGACTCTTCACCAGTAAAATCTGTGCTTACTGCAAATGTCAAAACCTGCAAAACCTTAAGAGGAAATTTAAAGTGCAGAACTGAGGCACGTACAAACATTTGATTTAATTCACTGAAGAGCTGTAAGGTGCGATACAGACATGCTACACTAAGTACTGCTCTGCTTTAACATTACTGCAGGAGCCATTGGCCAACCATCCACTTTTCTACTGCAGCGCTTTTTTTAAAACACCCACCACCGAGTTAGAATATACTCATCTAACAAAGATTCAAACAAATCTTTCTCACACACCCACACACTTTCTAACACGTTCGGAGTGGCTGTCTGTGCATCCAACAGTGTATTCTTTAAAATATGAGCGTTTTGGTTCACATTAATTCGCAGCACAGGTAATATAAAGAGGACTATACCTTGCTTAAGATGTGTTTTTACGGTTAGCAAACAAATAAGCATAGAAATCATGAACAGTTTAAAATAAAAGGTTTTAAAAGTGGAATTTTATCACATTAAACAATATAAATGGAAAAACTACACAAACATATTAACATAAAACACTTGGTTTTAGGCTTTTATAGGAAGATAATTAAGAATGAGGTGGTGGGATGCAACCATAAACATGGCCAAGATACTGTTTTCTAATACATTCATTCATTTATCCATTCATTCATTTTCTGAACCGCTTATTCCTAATTAGGGTCGCGAAGAGGCTGGCGCCCATCTCAGGCGACTCTGGGCAGGGGCAGAGTTCACCCTGGACAGCTCGCCAGGCCATCGCAGGGCAGAAACACGCTGACAGCTATGCAGCCTACTCTTGGCGAAAATCAGCAATGGGTCTTTTACATGCCTCTCACCATAGACAGTGAGAGACATGGCCTGCATTTGATAAACTAGTTAGCTGCACTGGGGGGACTGCAGTGACATCCCGCTGATAGTGACATCCCGCTGATAGTCCAGCTCCCTACCACCAGGCCACCACTGCCCCTTTTCTAATACAGTATTTCCCAAATATTTGTATACTTCTTACCTATACCTGTATATATGTACATATATGTACCTATTTTTACATGCAATTGCATATTTTAAAATTAATTAATTTGTGACATATTAAAAGTTTGTTTATTCAGAGGAAAAGTACAGCTTGTGAAGCAAAAAATGAAAAAAACAAATAGATGGATGGATGGAAGGATGGATGGATGGATGGATAAATAGATAGATAGATAGATAGATAGATAGATAGATAGATAGATAGATAGATAGATAGATAGATAGATAGATAGATAGGAGTATTAAAATCAGTGGTTTGGTATGGGAGGATGGAGGGATGAGTTAAAAATTATAAGGGCATGATGGAGTATAATGAAGGCAGTTAAATGCTGTTCTTATGCAGCTGAACCCAAATACCAGGTTTCATGTAGAAGCTGTAAAATTAAAGGTTTCTATTGAAAGGATAGAGGGACTGACAAGAAAAGGAGAAAAAAAGAGAGAAGCAGAGAAAACAATGCTGTATATATGTAAGATATGACAAAAATAACAACATTTACCAGTGTAAGTGGTCTTTGCGCCTATTCTGTTGCAGCAGTCAATCTGTTGAAGAAATGAAGTCAAAAGGAGAAAAGCAAGGCATTAAACACACACACACACACACACACACACACACACACACACACAAAGCAGAAGTGCTAAAGGTATAAAAAGAAAAAAATGAAGTGATTAGTAGTATTGCCCAGAACATGTCTAACAAATTTGGAGGTATTATTTTAAAAATTGAGCATATGGGAGCAGAATTCCCCATTCAAACTCAACTGGGGGAAATGACAAATGGAGGGATTAAAAAGAGGGATGCGGGTGGAATATCAAAATGAAAACTTATAGCCACTGTATTATTTACAAGACCTATGCGGGAAAAAATGAAACAAGGTTTCTACCAGTAAAGCGTAAATAAAGGGTAACTGTTTCTGGAATAAGAAGACCATGATGATGATGAAGAAGAAGAAGAAGAAGAAGAAGAAGAATATTACAATAGAGATTACAAGAGAGTGCTTTGAAAACAGCATAAAAATCTTTTCTGTAGAAACATAATTTGTTGTGCCAATTAAAAAAGTGATGCCTTGTAATTTGAGTTATTTCAACCTCATATAGTACCACAGTGAGGCAGTTACACAATGAGGTAGTTGCACAAGAAGACAGGTGCATAATGCGGCAGTGCCACAATGAGACAGTGGCACAATGAGGCAGTTGTAGAAGAGCACAGTGACACAATGAGGTAGCTGTATAATGAGTTAGTGACACAATGAGGTAGCTGTATAATGAGTTAGTGACATAATGAGGTAGCTGTATAATGAGGCAGCGACACAATAAGGTAGGTGCATAAAAAAGCAGTTGCATATTGAGGCAGTGGCACAATGAGGTAATGTCACAAGAAAGCATTTGAACAAGAAGGCAGTTGCGTATTGAGGCATTTATATTGCTAACATACATATACTGAATTTCTTTTTACTTATATTGAATTTATATATATATTTCTA
>JAQMYF010000021.1:19449641-19457747 GCA_030014195.1 Neosilurus mollespiculum
AGTCAGTAGTGGTGTGTGTTTGAACACACACTCAGATCTCTGATGAGCACATACCCAGTTTACTAAATGTATAAAGTGGTTGCTGTAGTTCAGATCATCCTCACAGGTCCTGTGGGGGGGTATGCTCTACTATTTAATGATCTTTAATGGTCTTTGTGGTGCTGAGATCACCAAGTTATTATCCATATAATAATCACCATGTTATTCAAGCAGTCATGTAAGCATCATGGAACAACATCTTATACTCCATTTAATCTATTACCAGAGTTCATGAAAACATAAAAAAAGAAGGGTTATGCACGTGCATCTGTTTCTTTTTTAAAACAAATGCATGTGCATAAATATCTGCAAAACAACATTTTTATCATATCACATCTTTACTGGGATGTACAGTATCCCATAAATATCTCCAGTGACAGCCATTATTGACAATCTAACAACTTGTGTAGCACTGCAGTCACCTTTTCTACTTTCTAAAAGCTTTTTTAAAACGTTCTTAGAAAGTAGAAAGCAACAGTAGCAAAGATTTGCATACAATGCATAATAATTCATACCATAAAACAAATTTTTTTTTTTTTTCATTTTGAACCACATCTTTAAGGAATGCAATAAAACACTAATATTAATGCATTTAGTATATAGTACACAGAAATGCCACAATCTGATTGGATCTCTCTTCTTCATATCGTTCGCTAGACAGGAACGCCAGTTGCTCGAACGAAAGACGTGGTCCTCTGCAGGGCCAGGACATCTCCATACAGCTTGTCCCTTAGCGAGGTCTCTTCTGGCCATGTTGTTTGCCTGATGACCTCATGTAGAGGACACTCTTGGAGTAGGTGTTCGGTGGTCTTCAGCGCTGTGTCACACGGGCTCTTGTCTGTCTGTCTGATCTTCAGTCTGAACAAATGGGCATTTGTTTTGTTGTGTCTAGTTCTGTGTCGGAACAGAATGACTTGAACTGGTTCACTATCTTGGGATAATTAACTGTTAATCCTCAAAATGATGTCATACATGAGCCCATAACCACCGAGACGGCGATCCATGTACAATAAGATTGAGTGGGATAGCTGTATTATTATATCCACATCCGGCTCCCGTGTGACGCATCAACAAGGTGCGCGACTATCAACCCGGAGATCGAATCCGGATTGATGCCACAGCCATCTGTGACCGGGAGTCCATGGGAGCTAATTGACCAAGCTCTCACAGGAGGGAGGGATGGCATACGCTCACTTCCCTGTCACTCACAGCGATCACCAGCCAATCATAAGCGTCTCTGAGCTCATTCGTACAAGGGGCGGATAGTGCTTTCCCTACGAGTGTTAGACCGCCCCCAAATACGCATGCGCAGCAGTTTAAAAAAAGACAGGTGGCGGGCATTGCATGTCACGGAGGGGACATGTGGATGTTAACGCCCCTCCTTGGTTGGTGGCGGTCGTGTGAATGGGAAGGCACTACTTGATGAGTGGGAATTGGATATGATTAAATGAAGGGGGTATATGGGGGAAAGTAAAAAAAAAATAAAATATCCACATCCACTGAACTGTGAAAAATATAGCATTTTTATTCCTGTTCATTTCAGACTGCTTTATCCTTCATTAGGGTTACTGGGAAGCTGGGCCCCAACCAAGACAACTACGTGTGATGGCAGGATACAACTTGAACAGCTCCCTGGTCCATCCCAGGGCCTACACACACACACACACACACACACACACAACCATTCACACCTAAAAACTGGGAGCAATTTGGGACAGACATTTATCTTAATGTGCATGTCTTTGGACTGTGGGAGGAAACCGGAGTACCCAGAGGAAATCCATGCAAGCATTAGGAGAACCTTGAAGGTGAAAACAGAAACTCCTCTTTACATCAAACAGCATTACACAACCCTGACAATGATTGTGTCCTTATAACCTGTGATTTGTTACCTCGGCAAAGAAGGTTATGTTTTACCCACAGATTGTGTAAGTTTGTTTATTTGTGTGTGTGTGTGTGTGGTGTTAGGATGATTACGCAAACAGTAATGTGCAGATTATCTGTGTTAAATTCTGGATCCAGGAATTGTTTTAAAGGATTCTTTAACATCGTAAGATTATGATATTCTGGTGTATATGGGGGATTTCAGGGCTTGGTAAAGGTTTGTACTCTCTGAGTGCTCTTGTTCCTGATGTGTACCTACTATCCAGTATGAACCGTGACACATGCTTAAGATAAGTCCAGCTACCGTGACATTGCTAGGTATTACTACAGTTATTAACTGCCGTGCCTTTAAAGTTGAGATTAATATTGCAAATATTAACCTGTGCTCTCTGCTAAACATGTGTTTTGGAGGATTACTCGGAGTTCTAGCACTTTGAGCATGATCCATCTGTCAGCAGACCATTCTGGAGTCAATCGGGTCTGTTTTTCTTCAGCTGAGGCCGTTCCTGAAGCGTGCGTGCTTCATTAGCTCTGCTCTGGAGAATAGCGAGCAAGGTCAGGCTCAATGACCTCAAGATTTTAAATTGCAGACAATGACTGTGTGATCAGATGGTAAAAGTAGAGAGGCTGGGTTGAATGTCAAGGCATCCGAGATACCTTCTCTTTATCAGTGTATATACTGTCTATATGATAAGGGATAATGTACAGCAAGCCGACCAGGAAGGACACTGGCACAGTGGTTTACTGTCTTATAGTTTATTATACTTAATGGTGCAAACTAAGTAGTGAATAGCCTACGTGTTTTACCTTTCACTATCACTTTATTTTGGCTTAATATAAAGGTTTTCTGATGAAACTATCCCCAAGTCACAGGCTTAATTGAACAGTGCAACATGGATTAGTAGAAAGTGGAAAACTCTGAAATCACACACAAACACACACACATATATGCACGCATATACATACACAGATTACATCCAACATGTCTGAAATTAGCATACAACTTACCAATTCTTCACTGTTTGCATCCAGCGTAGTAGCCATGATGATAACGCCTGTTGCAGGAGTTGTAAAGACTCGCATACAGGAGTAAACAAAGTGCTACAAAAGACATCATGGCTGATTCCATCCGACCAGCCCCATGACATAACAACGTATTTCATGTTTATTTAATACGGTTGAAGTGAATGGGCACCTTTAAAAAATATTCATTTAAAAACTATTTTTATTGTTTCTGCTAACGACATGATCCATAGAAATGGTATATTGTTTCTCAGCCAGTCAGAATATGGCATTATGTTCGCTAATTTCCATTTAACAGGTAAAGCGAGCATTTTCTTTCCATTATTTAATGGCTCCAGTGATGGCCTGGCGAGCTGTCCAAGGTGTACTCCGCCCTCGCCCAGAGTCGGCTGAGATGGGTGCCAGCCTCACCGCAACCCTAATTAAGATTATGCAGTTCAGAAAATGAATGAATAAATTTAATGGCTTACTCCCATTATTTCCACACAAACAATTTCAACAATATCCTAAAATCATCGAATAAATGAAATCACACTGACGAATCATGCTAAAAAATCTGCTTTGGGTTACAGATAACAGCACATGCTGGTTTAGTTATACAGTGTGTTTTGTTGTTGTTGTTGTTGTTGTTGTTTTTTGGGGGAGTTTTTTGGTTCTTTTTTAAAGAACATTGTGTCACAGAGTATCAGAGCGCTGGTCTGTTTGCAATGTAGTGTCAGGAAGTCTGTTTGAGATTAATCAGCTGGATCCAGTTTGAACGGGGGGGGGGATGTTTTAGACAGTGCTAAACTGGGAGCTGTAAACTTTTCATACTTACCTTCATACCTTCATTGATTTAATGCATTCCTTAGCCCCTTACCCTAACCTTAACCATTTATTCATTCATTTGCTGAACCACTTTATCTTATTAGGGTCACGAGGAGGCTGGAGCCTATCTCAGCCAACTCTGGGCGAAGGCAGAGTACACCCAGAATAGTTCGTTAATCCATCGCAGGGCTAACACACACACACACACACACACACAACCATTCACATTTACACTTACACGCCGATTAGCCTAATGTGCATGTCTTTGGACTGTAGGAGGAAACAGAAGTACCCAGAGGAAACCCACAAAAGCACGGGGGGAACATGCAAACTCCACACAGAACTGGGACTCGAACCCAATACCTTCTTGCTTTGAGACAGACATGCTAACCACTATGTCACCCTGCCACCTTGCTAACCTTAATCATCAACATTAAATACCTAACCCTAACCTTTACCCTAAACCTAACCTAAAAATGATTCTAACCTGAACCAAGAAAACAAGTCTTATTCAGACTGAGGACCAGGAAAATGTCTTCTCTCTTTTGGTTAAAAACGTCCTCAGTCATAGCAAGTATACACACACACACACACACACACACACACATGTAAAGCTTTACATTGTTAATAATCTGAGAAAAAGATACAGTTCATTATTATTAGTAGTAGTAGTAGTAGTAGTAGTAGTAGTAGTAGTAGATATTTATTTATTTACTTATTTATATTTTACATTTGCATTGCCATAAACATCTAAAGATGTCGTGGTTCATTGAGCCTGAACGCCATTGAGAAACGTGTTATCTGTTTCTTAACAGCGTATGTTTCCTATTATTGTCTTCCCGAGCTGCTCTTGCCTTTCTGTGCATTACTCTGTACTGTACAGTGCAGTTCCCCTCACCCCCCCCCCCTTCCTTTTAGTATCACTGCTCAGGAACTGTAGACCCTCCATTCATCCACAGCAAAAGACATCTTCAATAACACTGATGAGGATGTGACCCTGGCACATGTAGGCGTCTCCATTTCCTCTCGATTAGCCTCTGTCTGGGCAGAGAGAACTAATGGCGTATTTTCTTCACTCCTCAAGGCCGCCCCTCGAACCTATGCAAAATCTCTGAGGTCCTGTTGTGGTCGAGCTGACATATTATTAGTGGAACAAGGTTAGTTATAGGTCTGAAAAGTTGTTTTTCAACCCACTGGGCATTTATCTTCTTGGCCATTTTGGCTGCCATCGTTTATCAAGTGAATATGCTAAAAAAAAAAAAAAAAAAAATTATATATATAGCATGGCTAGTAGGGAGCAGTTAGCATGATTGTGCTAAATTAGGAATTCCCGGTACATGTGTTTTTTTTTCCTCTACTGCTCTAAGACACATGATCAGAACTGATAGGCTAATTTACACACTCTTACCGAATCAACCTGGAGGTGTTTAAGCAGGAGAAATCCTGAAATGTGTAGAGCACGAGTCTGTGCGCTAGTGAGCCATGATGCTACCTATTATATTTACTGTTAATGCATTTTGTTAACAGATCAGCTCAGGGAGTACAAAGACGTCTTCGGCATATATATTTAAACAATGTTTGCATTTCAGTCAGAGTGAATGTTTTTAATACAGCCTTTGGAAGCGTGTATAAATAACGACTGGTGTGGTCATATACAATATGTTAAACTTAATATGGAATAAAAACGATTTATATACAGGTCCCACATCAAGGCAGTTCAGGATCAACTTAAAATGGACCAATAACAACTTTTTTATGAGCCAATTTAACGAAGGCCTGGCTGGTGCAATAATGCACGTCTGGCCACTTGATGCCCACTGGGAAATGCACGGCTGTTTCATACGCTGGAATCCACATCTAATTAGCGTCCTTACTCGAACTTCAGGTTTTAAAAAAGGTTCCCAATGGAAGAATGTCTACATACTGTACCATTCAAATGAAATTTTCCTGACAGCCATTCCTTATACCACATCGCTGATGATTTCTCAAATCTGATTTCTTTTGAATTACGGCATGGCTAATGCGCGTGCTCTAATATGTATGTTTCTATTGTAACAGTTATCTCACAGGGACATCAATAGTGAAAAACAATACAAACTAAGACTATAATCAATGGGCGGCATGGTGGCGCAGTCGTAAGCATGTCCGCTTAACAGCAAGAGGGTCCTGGGTTCAAGTACAGGACACTTCTGTGTGGAGTTGCATCTTCTCATTAGGCTCATTTGGCTGTTCCAAACTGCCCCTAAGTGTTGAGGTGAGTGTGAATGGTTGTGAGTGTTTCGCTGTGATGGTCTGACAAGGGTTCCGGGTGTACACCGCCTTTGCCCTGTGTCAGCTGAGAGAGGCATGATTAAGCGTTTTAGGAAAAGATGATGGTGATAACTATAATCAGGAGAGGTTTTCAGCAGGAAGATGTTTTATTTTATGGAATGAGTCTCCAGTGTCAGTAACTTTCAACCATGTGAGTGTCTTCAGGATAGATGGTGCTTACAATTTTTTTCACAAACATAAGGTGCTGCATTTTTTTTCTCAAATTAAAGAGAGAGAGAGAGAGAGAGAGAGAGAGAGGGAGAGGGAGAGAGGGGGAGGGAGAGAAAGAGATAGAAAGCGAGAAGAGAAAAAACAATAGTGACATTTATACCCCATTTTTTTTCTTTAATTAAATGTTCCACAACTTTAAATCTACAGTAACTTGTATAAAGCGTTAGGCATCGCCTAAAAACAGAGCTCCCGATAGGTGGCCAAGCCTGGTGTTATAAAATTAACACGGCTCCTTTAAGAGATAGAACAGCATGTGTGTGTGTGTGTGTGTGTGTGTGTGTACATGGTGAGTGTGTGGTGAAGTGAGAGAAAGAGAGCGATGCTAGCATGGTATTTGGAGCAGATAAAGTGTGGCAGTGAGACTTCAGCAGTAGTGAATGGAGAGTGAAGTTCCAGGTTGCATATTAATAAATCCTGCAGCTCCTCAGCATCAAGACGTCTCTGCGTTTTGCTTCTCCACTGCTGACACCTGGGTTTAATCCCAGATTTTGCACCAACTTCAGCCCTGGAGAAAATAAATAAGTCTCCAACTACGGTCTGAAGTGAAAGCAGGAAAGGTTAACACTGGGTTTGCTTTTCACTGACTGATTTCTGCTTTCAGATGTATCACCTGTCCTTTTAGTTTAATTATCCGTTTAAAGAGTTCATGTTTTGTCAAGCTTCTTATTTCAGCATTTGCTTCACAAACATTAATTTACTTGTAAGTTTGTGCAACTTTACCAGAAATAGATGGTGTGTTTTTAATTCTGTATGATGGTTTCAGTGCCTGTCATCATGCAAGGCACTGATACAAAACAGCCAATCAGCATCGACTCAGCAACGCAGCATTCTTATTGAGTTTTCTGTGGTGGTCACGTGTGGGTCACGTGTGTTCCATGACCATGGCACTCCACTCGGGAGCTCCTCTGTAGACCAATTAACAATTATTTGCGGAAGGTGGGGTGGAAATCACTGAATAGATCCCAAGACCACACAGGAACATAAAAAACAATCGAAATCAAGATTTTACAGTTAATTTACATATTTTAGGCAGACGAGCTCTGTGCACTCCACTAGCACACCATAAGCTGTGTACCATTGTGTTTTTAAAATCATTCAAAGTTTTAGTATATACCTCACAGAAACACAAGAAAAGCAAAGCAATTTTTTAGGCATGATAATGGCAACACCGGCCGTTCCAAGTGACCGTGACAAACCGTGCTTCTGTGTTGTTTTGATTCGAGCATCATCCACTCAGGATAATGTCTATATCCTCCAAACTGCGAACCAGTCAGGTCAAGCCATTCCTGAGTAGTATATAGTAATACAGGGTGCAACATATTTCTTTATTATATATATAATTGTGTTCATTGTGAAGTTGCTGGATGTAAATAGAATAAAACATTTTTGGTAAACAGCATTAAAGGGTATTAATCACGCTTCTCCTTCATAAAACGGAACAGACTTATTTATGATTTACCTCACTATCGCAGTGTTGATCTGACGATTCAGATATAGAAATGAATAAAAAAGTAACAATGATTTATCTGTAAAACACGGTCATTAGATATGTTTGATAAAAAAATCTTTCTAGTTCGATTGGCTTTTTAGTTCGATTGTTAACTCCCAACACTGTTGAGTTGTACTGTCGTAAACTTACAATTTCTAATATATTAACATTTTATTAACATTTTTATGAAATGTTTTCCTTATATTTTACAAGTATACTTGCTTAAATTTAAAAAACACTTTTTGCCACCCTGCGATGGCCTGGCGAGCTGTCCAGGGTGTACTCTGCCCTCGCCCAGAGTCGGCTGAGATGGGCGCCAGCCT
>JAQMYF010000021.1:19466903-19482710 GCA_030014195.1 Neosilurus mollespiculum
ACCAAAGTACTTATATATATATATATATATATATATATATATATATATATATATATGTATGTATGAGAGGAGCACTACAAAACAACATAATCATGGAATATATTAAAAAATAAAACATAATATTTTATGTTCAAGGTCACTGTGCTAAGGTCAAAGGTCATATATGCAAATTAGCTAACCCAAGCACAGGTTTCGGTCATAGGGAGTGCCTACAAAAAAATTTCAGAAAGCTGGCCTGTGCATGAGCCAAACAATGGCCTGGACAAACTTTATATGTTCAAAGTCACTGTGCCAAAATTTCAGAAAGCTGTCATGTGCATGAGCTGGGCAATGGCCGGGACAGTATTGTCATGCCGCCCGCCCGCTTGGCCAACGACAATACCCCTCCAGCCATAACTGGCTAAGGGGTAAAACCTTTAAAGTTTGTATCAAGAGAATTTAACATAATTAAGTAATTTAGCATCAAAAAGTTATGGGGTCCACAGTAAAGTGTAATGTTGAAGTGGCTGCCCATGATGTAATCGCCAAATTTGAGTAAATGGGGTTTATTTTTTTTACATAGTCTTCCCTGATGTCTAAACACCTCTGCCATTGGTGTTGCAGCACTCGGATCCCCATGGTATAGAAGCTCTCATCCCAATGGTGAGATAGATTACCATGAAACTTAGTCTATGAACTTTTCACCCCGTCCTCGCATGAGTTGGCGTGGCAAAATATTTCAAAATTATTTTAAGTTTATACTGTATGCTCTGTAACGACTGGTTTAAACCTGAATTAACAAACACCAGTACTCAAGCGTGCGCAGTTTCCAGTTCCTAAAGATGCTTTCGAAAGCAAAAGCACTGAAAAATGCACTGACATGTTGTAAGTGTGTTTATCCATGAATAGATCAATATCGGATGGCCTAGCATTCAACTGTCCTGAAGACACTATGGATGACCATGAAATCCATCATGAGCTGCTTTAGGGGTGTTGGGAATACAGGGAAGGGTCTCCCGAGGGCCAGGTTCCTCAAATTCCTTCCATATCCGATGATGTCATGAGGGTTGTTGAACATTTGTGCATGATTTAATTTGAATATAACTATATATAATATACTGATATAAAGAAATCGAAAAAAAAGAAGAAGAAATCGAAGAAGAAGAAGAAGAAGAAGAAGAAGAAGAAGCAGAAGAAGAAGAAGAAGGAGCAGAAGAAGAAGAAGAAGCAGAAGAGACTGCTGGAGACTGTGTCTGCTAAGGGTCAGTCTACCCCCCAAGTAAAACGTTATTCATAAGCCCTTTTGAACCTCATGTTTACCAAAATGTCATCTCTTTCTAGCTGTCTGTAAAGCATTTGCACAAGGTCCATCTGGAGAAACAAATTTTTAAAAGTGTGATTTCCAGATGGACCATGTTAAGCCTTATATGAAGAAGACGAAGCTAGAAATTGAATTACACGAAGGCGGTAAAGGTGACTGGCTTCAAATATCTGTACAGTCATGTCCAAGGGAATGGCTTTGCCAAATCAAAGTGCAAGAAAAAAAAAATAAATTATTAAAAATATGGGAGTTGAATGTCTTTACTAATGTCTTTAGGAGGAGTGTTACTGGTTTTAGGGATTTAATGTTATTATTAAACTTTGCATCTCTGACAGCTATGATGTGTAAGTACAGTACATCTCAGCATATTACACTTTATACAATTTAAATCTTAAATGCTTATAAATTAAAGGCTGTACAGGTTTAAGCACATCAGTATAATCACAGTAAGCATTGGGACTGTGCTTTGTTGTCGCTGGAAGACACCCACAATCTAAGGCAACTAATAAGGTTATACTAAATCTATCTTCAGTTTCTTATTACCTCCACCAAGTTATTAGTGTTTTTCCAGGGAATTTCTTTCAGAGGTGAGGCTTTGACCAAGGAAGACGCCGTTTGATTTTGGAAATGATCCAGAACAAATTCAGAAACTCTAACGTTTTTTAAAGGATTCTTTAACACTGATTTTTGAAAGTATTATATTACAGCAGGCCAAGCAGGGGTGTGTATAGTTTCTGTTATTTGCAAAAAGTTATGTGCGGATTTTCATGATTTTTTTTTTTTTTTTTTTGTTTTTTTTTTTTGGTCAAGACAGACTTCACTTGATTTTGGAGATGATCCAAATCAAATTCTGGATCCAGGAATTTTTTTAAAGATTCTTAACAGTGTGAACAAGAACAATTTTTGGCATCTTGGTTCAGATGGGGGATTGCTTCGCTTGGTGGAGGTTTGCATTTTCCACTTGGGTTTTAATCCCTAACTTCACTCCACTCCAAGAAATTATAATTCTCTGAATTAGTGAAATGTAGTTCATGGTACACACTAATTTGTTCGCTGCTTCAGTGTAGCTGATTGCTGGTACATTGCATCATGTGTATGAGTGCTGAGAAGAAGTGATTCATATCTTTCCTAGATGACTGTATAACAGTGTGGTGCTATCATTACTACTTTTATCTTGGCACTGGCTTGGGTTCTTTGCTACTTGTACAATATATGTGCCTTCAATTACATTTCTAACCCTATTTGTGTGTGTGTGTGTGTGTGTGTGTGTGTGTGTGTGTGTGTGTGTGTGTGTGTGTGTCACTTTACCATATTTTCTTTATTTGTTTTTTTTTAAGTATACTTCTAAAAGTGTACTGATCCAAAATTAAATCTTGTGTAGTTAAATTCCTCTGACGAACTAGAAAAACTCTTCATTTAGAAAAAAATCTGATTTATATAACAATAAAGATTCCTAGTTTATTTTAGAGTTCTCATTTACCCTCACAGCTATGCACAGACCTGCCATTAGGATCATCCCCAAACACAGGAAAAGCTTATGTATGTCTTGTTATTACAGTGTAATATTATTTTGCTTTCTTTTAAATAGAGAGAATTCATGTGGTGAAATCCCGCTCTAAATAAAAGTGCATAAAATATTTGTCATCGGTACTTTGTACAAGCCCCTATAAAATAGACGCAAGTTCTAAAGAAAGGTGTGTGAAGCTTGATGTGAACTTCCCCCTGAGCAAAGTGACGTGTGTAAGTAAACAGTCTGAATTCTCTGATCTGCTGTTGCTGAGCAAACAGTCATAAATCCCACATTTCCCTTCTTTTAAAAGATAAACAAAAGATCTCGAGATCCGTCAGGCCTCAAACGCACCGCAATACAATTCTAGTTTCTGATTTCCGGTGCCATGAAAATGAGATGAACGTTACTTTATGTCTAAAGAGGACCACGACAGAAAAGTGAGAACTTTCCTCAAACACGTCGGCGAGATTCGGAGAGGAATGGCGAGCATGACTTAGAGATTTACCTCTACTGTTTGCACTGGGTCTTCACACCGCACCTCCAAGTCCAGATGAGAAGTTTCCCAAGCACTTCTGCATTTCAGCCTTTTCAGCCAAGAAGCTTTTTTTTCCACCTACAGTTTGTCCGAAAGACCAGGGAGACCAACCAATAATAAGATCTGGTATTAAATAGATCAGAGATAACAGCAGTGTGTATCGGCATACGTTATACTATAAATTCAGAAGTTAAGCTAGACTGAAAAGCATTCACAGCACAAATTAAATTTAAAAAATGAATCAGAACAGACCCTGGTGCTATTCCCTCACCGGCATCTCTTTATTCTCTCTGGATATTATTTTAAAGTTAAATAAATGAATAAATAAATAAATATATGTCTTAAAGTCAGAAAACACTGGCACTGAAGACTCCTTCATAAATAAACAAACAAACAAACAAACAAATAAATAAATAAATCTCCTTACCAAAGAATATATTTTTTTTGTGTATCCTTTTTTTTATTCATTTATTATTACGATAAATACAGTACGAGTCCCTGTGATAGATTTGTTACTATAGAAGAGATAAGATTAGAAGTAGAATGTAAATGTATAATAAAAATAAAAAGATGTCTGGTGAGTCAGCAGTACATTAAAATGTTTAAAAGGTGTAAATAAAAACACATTAAGCCACAGATTTAAGTCATAAAACTGTTACGAATGACGCACCTCTCCAGGTCAAAGACTAAAGCCAGGACACTGATGCACTATATTGCACATTAATAACAGTTTAACAGTAATTAATCCTTAATATTAGTTAAATGGCTTGTTTGATAGCCCAGTCAGGAATCTATTCAAAACTATTCCATATATATTCGATTATTCACAACACCATGAGAGAAAACATGCTAAACTTGTTTACGAGCTCAGAGCGATGGCGCTCAGGCGAGAGTCTGCCGTGTGACGTCATTCCTTCAGTTCCCGAGTTCGCTGTGTAAAAGCCTTGTTGTCCTTCCTAATAGCCTGAAAAGAAAAAAACGCATCTATTATGAGATTAGCTGCTGAAAAGGGTGAGCACGAAATGGTGTTTTAAAATAAACGAAAGCCTCTCCTTCCTATTAGCAAGGTACTGCTAGTACAAGAACGAATGTGCGGCTGACTCAAGTACTAAGAAGGTCTGTTCTGTTTGCGCTTCAAGTGAATAACTTAAATAAGCATGGTCAGTGTAAATAAACGCAGCATGACAAGGTACAGAGGAATCGAGACTCGCATAGTTGGTTTTCTGTATTTGGAAGTGGGGCCTTAATTAAGGTGGCGGGCCAGATAGGATTACTGACTGATTCCGCGTTGCGAGAGCTTGACACTGAGCAAGCAAACAAGGTAACAACATCCAGAAGTGTGCTTTTCTCCCTCTGCCTGTGTGTGTGTGTGTGTGTGTGTGTGTGTGTGTGTGTGTGTGTGTGTGTGTGTGTGTGTGCGTGCGTGGGTGTGTGTGTGTGTGTGTGTGTGTGTGTGTTTGAAGGGGTGTTGGGGTGGAGTGGGGTGAGGTGGGAAGGCAAAACCTATCACCACAGACCTAGATATGACAAGCCCTAAAGTAAACCGAAATGAAACAGTCATACTATGACGGATATGATCTCCCAGGTCAGCAGAGTTGGCTGCTTTATTGAGGATGGGCTTTTGTTGTGTAGTCTGTCACATACAGAGAGAGAGAGAGAGAGATAGACTGAGAGAGAGAGAGAGAGAAAGAGAGAGAGACAGAGACAGACAGACAAACAGAGTGAAACAGACAGAGCGAGACAGAGAGAGAGAAGAGAGAGAGAGAGACAGAGAGAGACAAAGAGAGAGATAGACAGAGAGAGAAGAGAGACAGAGAGAGACAAAGAGAGAGATAGACAGAGAGAGAAGAGAGACAGAGAGAGAGAGATATACAGAGAGAGAAGAGAGACAGAGAGAAGAGAGACAGAGAGACAGAGAGACAGAGACAGAGAGCGAGACAGAGAGAGAGAGAGAAGAGATGAGAGACAGAGAGAGAGAGAGATGAGAGACAAAGAGAGAGATAGAGAGAGAGATATAGACAGATAGAGAAGAGAGACAGAGAGAAGAGACACAGACAGACAGAGAGACAGAGACAGAGAGCGAGACAGAGAGAGAGAGAAGAGAGACAGAGAGAAGAGAGACAGACAGACAGAGAGACAGAGAGCGAGACAGAGAGAGAGAGAAGAGAAAGACAGAGAGAGAGAGAGATATAGACAGAGAGAGAGACAGAGAGCGAGACAGAGAGAGAGAGAGAGAAGAGAGAGACAGAGAGACCTGACCGTTTGTCATTAAAATAATAATAATAATAATAATAATAATAATAATAATAATAACTTCATCTTAGATTTTCAGCATTTTAACAATATAGAGATCTTCGTGTGTGTGTGTGTGTGTGTGTGTGTGTGTGTGTGTGCGTGCGTGTGTGTGTGTGCGTGCGTTCCCTCTTGAAATGCTCGCGGTGTTTTCTTCGGGTATCTCGCGCCCCCTTTGGTCAAGGTTTAAAATTACCCCAGGTTCACCCCGCGCGGATTTCTGGGAGCATGCACGGTTTCTAAAAACACAACTTCTGTTTACACGTCCCGACCTTTAGTGGGAAACGCTAATAAATGACAAACCAGGCTGAGCTCACGGAAACCTCGCTGTCTGTTAGCACCACGTGACACTTAGTAAGCGTCTATAAAGGTAATATGACTGGGGTAAAATGCCAAAAAAAAAAGAAGTTTTAATAATAATATTAATAATAATAATAATAGACACTCGCCCTTGTCCTGCACTGAGCTCTTTATAAAGGAATGATGTGATGCGCTCTGGAACCAGCCCAGCATCACATCCCGGTCCGTGCTGTCTGTCGAATGAAACGGAACACGCAGTTTGGCTTCCTCCTGATGGAAAAGTGAAATTGGGAGAGTAGTAATTGGCGAGGCGGAGGTGGAGACCAGGGAAGTGTCGGGTATCAGAGACGTGACGCGGGCGCGCAGCTCTGAGCTCCGACCAATCACCGCGCGTGCGCTCTTATAAAGACCGCGTGCGCCTCTCACGTCGCGCAGGTTTCGGACTTCTCTTGGAAATAAAGCAGCAGCAGTCGCGCGCGCGGGATCTGCCCACAGGGAGCGCTTCCTCTCGCGATACCTCCGTGCGCTAAGTGTGAAAGGGCTTCACGCGCATCAGTGGATTTCGGACGTCGTGACACGGCTCGCGCCATCCAGGTGGAAGAAAAAGTGTATTTTAGACACCACGCGCGCAGGTACTGACGTGTTAGGTGTTATTTAGAAGTCGGAAGTGCGTTTAAAGTGTGTTAGTGAGTGAAGGAAGAAAAAAAAAAACAAAAAAAAAACTCCGAGGACTTTTTTAAAGGCTGTCTCGACCAGCATTCTTAGTTTTCTTTCTTTTTTTTTTTTTTTACTTTTTTTTTTTGTTTGTTTGTTTGTTTGTTTTTCTTTTCAACCCCCCGACAAGCATCTCGTATGAATCTCCTCGACCCCTTCCTCAAGATGACGGACGAGCAAGAGAAGGGCCTGTCGGACGCACCGAGTCCGAGCATGTCCGAGGACTCGGCGGGTTCTCCGTGTCCGTCCGCCTCGGGCTCGGGCTCGTGCTCGGACGTGGAGAGCGGCGGCGTGCGCGCGCGCGACGCCGTCGGCGAGCTGAAGAAGGACGTGGAGGAGGAGAAGTTCCCGCAGTGCATCCGCGAGGCCGTGTCGCAGGTGCTCAAGGGCTACGACTGGACGCTCGTGCCCGTGCCCGTGCGCGTCCACGGCGCCAGCAAAAACAAGCCGCACGTGAAGAGGCCCATGAACGCGTTCATGGTGTGGGCGCAGGCCGCGCGCCGCAAACTCGCAGATCAATATCCGCACCTGCACAACGCCGAGCTCAGCAAGACCCTGGGCAAGTTATGGAGGTTAGTCAGCAAGAAAACCTGCTTCATTAACCTGTTAGTTTAAAAAAAAAAACACGCATGCACAGAGTCCAGAATTAAGATATGAGGACATAATTTAAAGGCTGCAACAGAATAAAATAAAAAAGAGTAATAACTCAGTTATAATTAACCACAACTAGTTCTGAGTTCAGTCCCAGTACAGAACTCCTGTAGTGGTGGGCAGGGTGTTAGTACCACAGCTTTTGCTTTCTGACATGGCCCCGCGATATCATTCGAAATGTTTACGCGTGTACTTCTTTCTCTTTTTCTTCAGATTGCTGAACGATGTGGAGAAACGTCCGTTCGTCGAAGAGGCTGAGCGCCTGCGCGTGCAACACAAGAAAGACCACCCCGACTACAAGTACCAGCCACGGCGAAGGAAATCGGCCAAGAACGGTCAGGGCGAGGGCGAAGATGGCTCCGAGCACACGCACGTCTCCACCAACGCCATCTTCAAGGCACTACAGCAGGCCGATTCTCCGGCGTCCAGCATGGGAGAGGTGCACTCCCCCAGCGAGCAGTCAGGTAAGGAGACAGTGGCGTTTTTCTGAAATATCGAAGTTGGTACTGAATGTTGTTGCATGGTGTGCGGTACTGGTGAATAGTACCATTAGGTGTTAAGAGCATGTAAGTGTTGCTTCAGATGTGTTTAACTGTACTGTACTTAATACACAGGCCAGTCCCAGGGTCCCCCGACTCCGCCCACCACCCCCAAAATTGACGCACAGGCAGGCAAGAGTGAGCCAAAGCGCGAGGGCCGTCCACTCCAGGATGGCATCGGAGTTACTGTTGGCTCTGGCGGGCAGCGTCAGCTCAACATCGACTTCCGCGACGTGGATCTGGGCGAACTGAGCAGCGACGTCATCTCACACATGGAGAGCTTTGACGTGGCTGAGTTTGACCAGTACCTGCCACCCAACGGGCACCCCGGGCATGGCTGGATGGGTACAGCAGGCACCGGTTGGATGGCCAAGAGCCCGGCCTCAAGCCCTCAGGTGGGTGCTGCCAGCCCTGGAGACGATCAGAACCAACAGAGGACAACGCACATCAAAACCGAGCAGCTGAGTCCTAGCCATTACGGCTCCTTCAACCTGCAGCACTACACCACCTCCACTTCATCCTTCCCATCATGCATCAGCCGGCCACAATATGACTACACTGACCAGCAAGGCGGCGCCACGTCCTATTACTCAGCAGGCCAGAGCTCGATTTATTCCACCTTTAACTACATGAGTCCCAGCCAGAGGCCCATGTACACCCCTATCACCGAGACCCAATCAGGCCACAGCCCCCAGCACTGGGATCAGCAGCCTGTCTACACACAGCTCTCCAGACCCTGAGAATGCACACATCTACATACACACACACACACACACACACACATACATATCCACACACACACACACAAACACACACACACACACACACAGATATGTACTGACGCAGTGAAGATTATTTAACAAGGCTGACGGCCCCTCTTACAGACCCTCCATCACTCTTCCTGTAAAGCACACACTTGAATACTCAGCAGAGGAAAACTGAAAGGAAAGCTGGACTTTTGAAACGAAAGAGCAGCTCACGACGTGCCTTTTTCATCCTTAACTCGCCTGATGCCAATTAGATATATATTTTTAGCCTTGATTGCGAGATAAGAGAATCGTTTTTCTGCGAAAAGAAGAATCCTCTGTGAGGACTTAATTAATGATTGTACTTTAGTATGTACTGTGTATGTTTTCTTCCCTTTTCCATAGCTGATAGGGATTTATTTTATTCTGTAGGGAAACGGTTTCTTTCTTTTTTTGTCTTTCTTTCTTTCTTTCTTTCTTTCTTTTTTTTTTACTAAACCACTCTTAGCAGACCTGCCTAGTCATCCTCTTGGTATACGTTTTGTTTGTTTGTTGTTGTTTTTTTAAATCCGCCTCTAGGATTCTGTTTGCCGCGTTAGTGGATCTTCACACCGTCGCATCCTACATCAAGTTCATGTTCATTCTTGTATTTATGATTATTAAAAATGTTCCTGATGCTTTAGAGTGGTGTATTTTTCGAACGATTTTTGTATGACATGTCCGCCTTGTGCACCATCAGTGCCTGGTCTTGTGGGGTTGTTGGGGTTTTTTTTTTCAAAATGGTAGAATGTGCAGCTGAGAACTGACTTAGTGCCTGGCAGTGGCAGGAAGTGACCTTTGACCCCCATGTCATTATGTCCAGTCAACAGTTACGTATACTGGTCTCATCTTTTTTAACCCTGATGCCCCCCCCCCTTTTTTTTCTGTTCAGTCTTAACCTCTTCTAATTTATTTATTAGTCTTAATTTTATTTCAGATTAATTAAGTGCAGTGTATTCATTAATACTGTAAGCAACTAATTATTTGTCTTTGGAAGTCACCCTTCTGGGTATTGTCATTAAAACAGAAGGGTTGCTACTTATTATGGTACAGTTCTGTAATCATTATGTTTATTTATCATATCTAGATGTCTCTATTTTAAATGTTTATTTGTCTTTTTTTTTCTTCTTCTTCTTTTTTGTGCTAGCCAGAATTAATGATGAAGTACTGTTAAGGCTGATTAAACTGGAACTGTCAGCTTTTTTAAGTTTATTTTTGATCTCTTTTTGAAGCTGTAATTATTTTTTAGTGTGTGTGCGTGTGTGTGTGTGTGTGTGTGTGTGTGTGTGTGTGTGTGTGTGTGTGTGTGTGTGTGAGTGTTTATAGAGATACAGAGATTTCAAATCAGATCTTTTCTAAGGTTTTTGTTCTTAAGATTTTTTTCCCCATGCCACATATCTTCTTACTGTTACATCTTCTGAACATTTCCCCCTTTTTTCATCAGACGTAACATAAGTTTCTTTAAATAATTGCATTTTTTTTTATTATATTTGCAATAAAATTAAAAAATCTCTGAAATAAAGCTGTAGCTTCTGTTTCCTTTTACTTTTTCAAGTCTCGAAAAATAAATAACTACTAAAAGTTGTTATGGACAAACAACAACAAAGTTCATTCAAACGCCTCTCTTCCTGCTCATCTGTCTCATATCGGGCAGCTTACGTATCCAAACTGATTTAAGTGAGACACAAAGCAGGGTAAAGAGGATAAAGTTGTTGTGTAACGTATTATGTAACGTATTATTTTTCTTCAATTACAAAAAAAAAAAACCAAGAAGAAGTGATGATCTGTTTAAAATGTTAATAATTTCTTGTGGTCAGCATGGTGGTGGATCTGAAGTCTGTATTAGCACTGTAGGGACACCAAGCCATCGCTGAGCACCAGGCACAATTCATACACTCATCCTGTTATTCATTTTCTAAGCTGTGTAATCCGAATTAGGTTCACGGGGAGGCTGGGGCCTATCTCAGCCGACTCGGAGCGAGGGCGGGGTACACCCTGAACAGCTCGCCAGGTCAACACACATACAACCGTTCACACTCACTCTCACACGTATGGGCGATTTGGAACCACCATTCAGCCTACTGTGCATGTTTTTGGACCGTGGGAGGAAACCGGAGTACACTCATTCACACACGGGTAATTTAGCATAGCCCATCCACCAACTGGCATCGGTTTGGGAGGTGGAGGACCCTGCAAAAAGCCATGTGGAGAAGAGTACAGTCATCTGAATTCGGAATCACAACTCCGAATCAAGATGATATAATACAATTTATATTTAGGAAATTATTATTATTACTACCACTCATTATGCTTTAATAGATAAATATTATGCTTAGGATTAATAACAGTAATAAATTGAAATTTAATTGGTTAACTTATTAAGATATTTCCAGATGCCCGAAGTTTTGACCAGCAAAATCTTTAAACCTAATACAAAGAAGAAGAAGAAAAAAGAAAACCTGAATTCTATCTACTCTGCATACTGGCATTTCTTTCTTTTTATGTAATCTTTCCTTCACAGAAACAACAATGTACTTGATTTTTCCTCTTTCAAAGGTCAATGAAAGGAAATACCAAGACACCCAGAGAGTAATATTGAAGTGCTTTTCACGGTGCTGTTCAGCACTGGATACCATCGTGGTCCTCGGTGACACTTTGCAAATGAATGGCGAGTAACGTGATACGATTCTCCGTGTTCTGCTTCCTCATGAGAATTCACTTCATTTTGCAAGAAGCACGTTGGATCCGAGTTGTGTACTTCCTAACGTACAGTTGTATATTTTCACTTCATTTACAACCCCAGATGATCTTTTCCGCTTTTGCGAGTCGAACATGTGCTTCCACACTTCCTGCAGGATTTACAGAGTGTATGATGTGTTACACACATGCTAAGGTGAGCAGATGGGCCTCAGTGTATGTTTGGCTGAGGGGAAAGGTCAGAGGTCAACCATCGCCAGCTGTTTCACAGCAGAAGGGTCTGTTATTTATGTTTACATAGGCACCGAAGTCTCCCTGATATAACACTGTGGCCGATAATTCATACCTGATTAAAATAATGAAAATTTGTGGAATTTTGATTGGAATATAAACAGTGCTATTAAATCACTGGTATAAATTTGTACTACATAGAAGCTAAAACAATTAATCAAGACTTGCAAAAGTAAAGCTGCATACCCTATATTAAGTTATGTCAGATTACTAGTGTAAAAGTTCGACATCTTTCTGCCACTGCACGGTTGATTTTTTTATTTATTTTTTATTCTGATTGCTCAGAGAGCGTTAATGCATTTTTTATAACCGCACCTGTGACAGTGTTCTCAGCAGCAAGTCAAATCACATGTTTATAGAATTGTACTTGTATAACCAATATCTTATATTTCTATAATTACAGCAGTAGCCTCAGAACATTCTCATGGGGTAGCAAAGGTGGGCCTCAGAGACGGAAATAGCAAAATATTATAAGGTTCTGGTCACATTGTTTCAGGGCTGGCACAGTGGCGGAGTAGTGGCGGAGTGGTAGGACTTCCGTCCTACACCAAAAATGTCCTGGATTCGAGCCCCATACCTGGCGAGGGTGTTTCTGTCTGGAGTTTGCATGTTCGCTTGTGTGGGTTTCCTAAAGGTACTCCGGGTTCTACCCACAATCCAAAGACTTGCGCATTAGGCTAACTGGATATTCTTGCCCCTAAGTGTGTGTGTGTGTGTGTGTGTGTGTGTGAGTCTGAATGTTTATGTTGGTCTTGCGGTGGTCTGGTGAGCCATTCAGCATGTATATCGCTTTCACCCAGAGTTGGCTAAGATAGGCTTCAGCCTCCCCATGACCCTAATACGATTAATAATAATGATAATAATAATAATAATAATAATACTAATAATAATAATGGGCGGCACGGTGGCGCAGTGGTTAGCAGGTCCACCTCACAGCAAGAAAGCCTGGGTTCGATTCCCGGGCTCTCGCGTTTCTGTGTGGAGTTTGCATGTTCTCACTGTGCTTGCATGGGGTTCCTCCAGGTACTCCAGTTTCCTCCCACAGTCCAAAAACATGCACAGTAGGCAAACGGGCTGTTCTAAATTGCCTCTATGTGTGATTGTGACTGTGAGTGTGATTGGCTGTTTGAGTGTTGGCACTGCCATGGTCTGGCGAGCTGTTCAGGGTGTACCCTGCCTTTGCCCAGAGTTGGCTGAGATGGGCACCAGCCTCCCCGCGACCCTAATACGATTAAACGGCTTAGAAAATGAATGAATAAGATTTATAATAATAATAATAATAATAATAATAATACATTTCATTTAAAAGTGACTTCATTTATTTATTCAGTTATTTATTTATTTGTTTTTTTAATTTAATTCTATTTTATTTTATTTGACCAAAGCAGCTACAAGCAAGCTACCTTGGGCATCTTTATTTATTAATCCCTAGGATTATATACCTAAGGTATACTACCATTAATAAGGTTTTAATGTTTATGCATCATAGTTGGTAATCTAAGCCAACTAAGATTATCTTAATAATAATAATTATTAATTATTATTAATTATTGATAATAATGATAATTTTAGATGCACTGGTACACTGTAGCCAGACCTGCTGCAGTCTGCATATACAGTCAGCACTTACACTCTCTCACTATGCAAATCTCTTTGAATAATTTGCTCTCTCTGTCATAATGTAATGCCAACACCAGGTCCCAACACACTTTTCTCAGCCTCTGGATCTGTGTGAGTCATTCCGTGTTAGTCACACCGATACTGTATCTGCCGGTGTGGAAGCTCTGGATGATACATGGAGATCTGTATTTCCTGAAAAATAAAGTTTACGTCTAAGACCATGCTTAGACGTTCATCTGGATACGTCTTGTGCTTATTTATGCTCATTAGAATCGTTAACATTATGATCATACCAACCAGTCTGTGTCCTTTTCATTAATGTTTGATTCCCATTATCTGATGTCACTCAGTCACTCAGACTTCCTCACATATGCACCGATGCATTCACATAAAGTAACAGAATACATGAATCAGATCAGTCCACCTTCTTTCATTGCTTCATGGCCCAGTTCTGATGCTCACATACCCATTGTAGGTACTTTTTGTGGTGGACAGGGTCAGCGGGGCTGCATTTCTGGACTTGGCAAAGACTCAGCCACTGGGTTCCACTACACCAAACATCACCCTGAGCACTGGACACACCTGGGCTTTTGTTGATGAGGACTTGAAGAGATAAGGTGATGGGGAGGTCGATATGGTGGCCCCCAACATCTTGCCTATTCCCATGCCAATGTGCCAGGGCCCAGTGATATGCTCATGACCAAACCAAGTCCAAACCCAATCCAGGGTCAGACAAGGCAGTACCCATGCCTATGCAAAGTCCATGCTTATGTTGGCAGTCCAAGGTTAGTATCTTGCTCAGGTATGTCAGTTAAGGGCAGTCTAGAAGAAGTACCCTTCAGGGCTCTGCAGCACTTCATCTAAACTTCCAGGTTCAGTTTGACTCAGTTTTCAAGAGCCCTGTTGGCAATGGCCACTTCTGGGTTTCTTGGCATGGCTGCATTTCCGGACTTGGCACAGCCTCAGCTTTCCAGTGTTCCTCACAGCATGGCTACTTTTGGGTTCTGCAGCACCAGAAGCATTTTGCACACCTGGGTTTTGTTGATGAGGACATGAAGAAACTTTAAAAAGGACTGGTTAAGCTTACAGACTTTTTAAACACAGTGTTTAACGCTAAGCATCTTTAGTTTCTGTTTGTCTGTGCCTGGTCGGCCAGTTTAGTTCCTTATTGTGTTGTTTTGCCTTTGTGCTGCCAGTTCTGTTTTATTCAGCACATGGCTTCTTTGCTATTATTGGTTTGCTTTTTTTCTTGATCACTCCAGTGTTGAGAAAAGTTTGTAAGCCACACCTGCATCCCGAATCTGCCTGTTCTTTATCTCTGTGTGTTCCTTGGCTCTTGACACATTATAACAAGACAAAGCTGCTTATTAACCGAGTGTGAGGTCTGTACAGAGAACTCTCAGCCAGGGGTCATAAGTAAAGATCAAACCGAAGGCGAGGTCTCTACAACAAAGATCAATTGTTGAGATTTCTCTGTACAGACCGATCAAAAGGTTAATAAGCAGTTTATTATATGGTATTTTGAAATAGCAGCCTTACTAAATACACTTCAGGTGCTGTTACTTGTCTGGTTCTGAGCAAGGAGTCTTCATTCATGTCTGTAATGGCTTTGGTAGTGTCACACAACCACTTCTGGTTCACCTGTAAATTGTGTTTCCTAGAGTGGGCAACATTTGTAATGTGTAATGTGGAGCATTACGCCTTTCGGTGTGTTGTGTTCTAGTTTTCAGTACTTGGTGTTTTCTTTGTCTTGTGCTTATTTGTTTTGTCTTGTTTGTGTTTCTCTTGGGTTCTCCTCATCTAGTGTATGTATCCTGTCTAAGCTGAGTTTCAGCTTATGGAAGCTGCTGAAGATCATAACACACAGTCCAGTGAGTTAACAGCTAACTTGAATAGCAATACACAAGCGATTTATTGCCCACGTATCAACCAATCAGATTCTGTCATTACCATATAATAATCATTGGTATTCACTTCAACAGTGGTATTAATGCTATGGCTGATCAGTGTATACTTTTACAAAAATAAAATCATGCAAATTTAAAATTTTACTTGATTTAAAATCACTAATATGTGGCCAGTAATTTAGAATAAATTAACATAATGAAATTGGAGAGAACTTTGGGTATATACAATGGTTATCATGCAGTCCTGTTGCTGTTATAGACTGTCAGAGGCTATACAGTAACAGATGTAATCAATGAACTAATTAGAAATGTAGCAGACACATTATGTTCTTTATATAAGAGCCTATTAAATAAAAAGAAGTTTAACTATTAAGTTTAAATAGCAAATTGAATTGTGATTTAAAAAAAAAACCCTACATCCAGTGCACACATGATTTCATCACATCGGCTTAGTATCTTGTGGCTTCATAAAGCTGTTTACATAAATAGATAGATAGATAGATAGATAGATAGATAGATAGATAGATAGACGGACGGACGGACGGACGGACGGACGGACGAACAGACAGACAGACAGACAGACAGACAGATAGATAGATAGACAGATAGAAGGATAGATAGATAGATAGATAGATAGATAGATAGATAGATAGATAGAAGGATGGA
>JAQMYF010000021.1:19518420-19545487 GCA_030014195.1 Neosilurus mollespiculum
ATTGTTTATATTATTATGAATAAATTCACTGCACAATCCCTCCTGTGAAAACCAGCAGCAGTAGTCTCTCCTCAGCAGGAAAAATATGATGTGTATTTAAAGACGTAGTGGTTAATTAAAATATTAGAAAATAGCTACTTGTATATTTACCATGTCACATTTACTCAGCATTAGCCAGGCATCACTTTGTGGATTAGTCTGTGTTTACTGACTCAAGCAGTGTTGATTCTTCGCTGCTGTAGTGCGTCAGACAGCCTCCGTGATCTCAGTGAATTCGGAAAGTGCAGGCTACATGGAGCCACTTTGGACAAGGGTCAACCTAAGCTGGAGCCACAAGAAGGGGACTCAGCACCAGGCTAGCCACAGACGGTAATTGAGTTAGCATCTCAGTAATGGTCTGCTGGTTGCCACCACACTGTTGCCAGGCACTCAGTGTACACTACCACGCTAACATGGAAAGAGCATCTTTGTAGTTTCCTTTCGATAGTCAACATGCTTAGCTACAGAACAGAATATGCATATGACATCACTCGAGAAATGAAATTATTGGCGTCTATTAGCACATGTTAATGAGCATGACGTCTTTCAGCATGAGCAAATGTGACGATGCATCTGAAGTGGCATCTAACTGTTAGAGCTCTCCAAACCTGTTAGATGTCTTAAACCTGCACACCTCAGTGATCAGACTGAAGGGTGTCCTAAATACAATAAACAGGTCTCCTTGCTGCTTATGATTAGAACTTTTTCTCGTGCACCCAGTGTTATGCTAATATTGTAATGCTTGGTTGCCAAGTGCACTAGGAGATGAGTGTGTGTGTATGAGCAAGCAATAATATAATCTTTTTTTTTTTTTTAATGGTGTAAAAGAGTGGAAACTATGGGTGTCCCTCACCACTTAATCCTGAAAACCAACGATTGAGGGCAAAATGAGTCCCACCCCAAAAAATCAGTTCCATATTCCAGGATAACATCTAATTTCTTGGGTGGGTGGGAGCACTGCGTGTTTGTCTGTGCGTTATACAAGTAAGTAAGTGTTCAGCAGGCTTGCATTAGCTGTCATATTTTCCTCTTTTCATAGAAAACAACTTTATTTGTGTGAAGAGGGCTGAGTGTACCTTTTCAACAGAAGCCGGCTTGGCACAATGCTTCCAAACCATGCCTGGCAAATAACACATATCTTTACCAAGCCCATTTTCCCAGGATGTTTTGTTGAGTGCATGCTGTCGATCCCTGATTGAATACAAAACCTCATTATGGTCAGGCAATAAAGGAAGGACTTTATAGCAAATTGAATCAGTCCTGCGGTTACCCTCTGCCACTTCCCATTCGGCTAGCTGAGGCACATTCAGGCTGCCACGCCCAACTAATACCCAGTCAAAGCAAGCAAGCTCAGTACTTGGCTGGAACACTAGTGGATATGGAGCTCTTTTAGATTTGGCAGCCTGGTACACTAGGGACATAGGGAGCAGAACTGAAACTCAGAATCGAGCCAGTGCCTGGCCCACTCTTTCCATTGCCAGTCAAGAGAGAGGATGTGAAGGAGCAGTTGATCGGCAGAGGACCAAATTGTACAGAGAAGCATTGTTCCATGTACTGGATTAACAAAAAGATCAGGTCTTTAGGATAGAGGCTTTGGGTCAGAAATGACCATTCAGTTCATATTTCATATCAAACAGGTCTTGAAGTTATTTTCTCCTGAATGCCTGGTTCAGCTGAGCTGAACAGGCTACCATCCTTTAATAACCATCCACTTTGAATTATTATGCATTATTCCAGTGCTCGCCAACCCTGTTTCGTGAGATCTACCTCCCTGAAGACTTTGGCTCAAACCCTTATTATTCCTACCTGTTTATCGTATCAATGACTTAAGACGTTCATTCATTCCAAAACACTTTATCTTTAATTAGGAACATGGGGAGGCTGAAGCCCATCCCAGCAAACTCTGGGTGAAATCGGGGTACTAACCACTAGGCCATCCAGGAACAGGATTGGTGGCGATTGGATAATGATATGGAGAAATATACCTGTATGGAATAGAGAGAAAGTATGATTTCAGAAGACGCACCCTAAAAGAGCATTTACACAATAAGCGATGAGTGCCAGGTGATCATGTAAAGTCAATGAACGGCAGCAAAATGAGCAAATGGAAGGCACAATTTTGGCAAGTGACTCAAAGTGGGCAGGTACGGAGCTAAACTTTCACTTGATGAGATTAGAGCGATTACCAATCAGAGCCTAAATATATTGATAACTGAGAGATGCCGCCAAACATAGTTCCTCAAAACATTTTCCGTACAGAAACAATGAACACAAGTTTAATGATTCCTCCTACATCAACATGGAAGAGCCACTCAATATAGCCATGTTCTTCAGGCCTCCACACAAAAATATTACAAGGATAATAACCGGAAACATGATGCTTAAGTTCACTTTTCCAAAAGGGTTGGCATTTTCCATGAGTATATATTTATATATTTATAATGTATCATGATGCAAGAGTCTCCATTCTATACTTGCTGTACAATAATACATAAGCCCCATAGCAATGAATCATGACTTTGATGGCTGATCCATGTCCTTCCGTGCCACTTCACTGTCTTGAAACCGATTGGCATTTATGTACAGCTCATGTAGTAATTTCGTTACTCTTGTCTTCCGCCTCGACCTGCTAAGAGACCACAGATGAAAACTAGCTAATGTAGCTAATTCTGGTGCATTTACATTTTCATTTAATATAGAAACATCTATGAATGTACACTGTCCCTTTTAAATAAATAAACACATAAACAAACAAACAAACATAACGAAACTGAAGCAAAAGTCAAAATGTGGAAGGGCCACAATAAATATGGAGGTTCATGACTACGTTTCCACTTAAAGGTTATTGCAAACATACTTGATGATGATGATGAAAATGATGATTCAAAGAATGGAGCTGAATGCACACATTTAAACTTCATGTAGTGCAAAGGTATCAAATATTTCGAAATTAACCATTAAACACTTTTATTAAAAGGTTTTTATTTTGGGTTTCAGACTGCAGAAGTGTATGCTGGGAGAACAGACATTTAAGAAACAATGGTGTTCTGACTGGTTCTCTGCGTAATGATGGAATCAGTTCTTTGTGCTCGGTGGCACGGTGCACCTCCTCATCACAGCAAGAAGATCCTGGGTTCGAGTCTCAGGCTCGACATGGGCTTTCTTGTGTGGAGCTTGCATGTTCTCCCCATGCTTGTACAGGTTTTCTCCAGGTACTCTCATAGTCTAAAGACATACACATATTGTTGATTGGCTGTATCAAATTGCCCCTATCGTAAGTGTGAGTGCGAAAGCTTGGCCCTGTGATGGACTGGAGAGCTGTCTAGGGTGTCTCTCACCTTCGTCCAGTGTCGGCTGAGACCCTAGTAGGAATAAGTGGTTTGGCAAATGAATAAATTCTATAATGATAACTACTCTCTATATAATAATGATAATCATAACTAGCTAGCTACTGCTCATGGATCTACACTTTCTGCAGGAAACTAGCTAGACAATGCTTATGGCCTTACTCAGAAACAAAGTGGGAAACATGCAAGAGGGTTACCTAGGCAACCAGAGTTGACCACAAGCGCTTCACTTCTTGAAACAATCTGCTTGTTCTGCTCATCGATTCCTGTGTGGATGCCTCTTAAACTGTAATTGAGCAAACACCCCATGTAAATGGTAAAAATAATTTTCAACATTATTGATACATGATTGACTTTACTCATTCTTACAGTACATAACCACACAAAGCACACAATGTACAGTACAGGAAGACCTGTGGTAATCTATGTGCCATGTTTTTGATGTACAAAAATAGCAGCAATCAACACAATCCAGGATCTCTCATGCTTTCTCTTGTACATAAATGTCTGTTGATGTTCTTCTATGTGACCACTACTGTGTGAGCCACCACTTGTATAATTGGCTGTATTCTGTGACATTTTGAAAAATGTAATATAACCAATGATACAAAAGCAGCATAAAAATCCTGTTAGTCAGTCTCAGCACTGAAAGTTTAACCGAGTCTGTTGTGCAAACTCTGATATGTCTTATAAGCTGCTGGATGGCTGCATTGAAAGATCCAGACGCTGCATATTAGCCTTTCCCCCAGTTTCGCCAGTGTAGCTGGTATAACGTGAAGGCTAGACACTACATTTCTGGGAAGGCTTCCAAACTCAAAGTTTCTCACGCCATGGTCCTCACACCTGACTGTAAAAGGATCTGACGGGTGGCGCATAAAGGCTGGTGATGTAGAATGGGAAAGTTTAAAGTTTTAAACGGCTGTATTTTCTTCTGCTAATGAAAAGTAGTAAGAAAATACCATATAAAACAAAAAGAGTTTCAGCACCGGTTCTTCTACTGGGCTCTCTTTTCATTGACAACAACCATGTAGAAATTGCTTAATACTGGTCATTGTGGGTGATTTGAAACCTATCACATGGACACTGGTAGGAAAAACACAAATGCATCTAGGATGGAACATCAGTTCATTACAGAGCATTTCAGTGCAGTTACTGTAACTTATCTCCTCTGAGGGATGGTGAAGAACACAAAAAATGCAACAGTAAAGGTGTTTGTAAATGCCAGAATGACCTTAGTCTGTATTTTGTAATGTACTACAGGCCAATCGTGTTTTAGAGCAAGCATCAATTTGTTAATGAAGCAGTCTTGGTTTCTGTGGAGCAGTGTCTCTCTTTCTGCTCCATTTCAGCTTTTACGGCTCCCAAAGTGTACAATGACAGACAGAAAACAGGAGTGTTCTCTGAAAATGTGCCCCTAATTGGTTTCTTTGGACGCTATTCTTCTTCCACATGTGCGAACATTAAACATCAGTGGCAGCTTTGCACTGATCCTCTGGCTTGGTGTGTCAGTCACTGCACTGGCGCACTTTTTCTGGCCCAATCACAGTGCTGTCCAGTTGCAAAGGCCTCCATCCAACTGTGTGGCTAACCAAGCTGGCCTTCTGCAGAGTCTCTGCTGGGACAAATTACTGGTGTCCTGTGCTGTTGCATGAACTTTCTGATGCACTCAGTACAATGTGCTGTCTGTCACACAAGCCTTACACCATTTTTTTGTATCCACTATGAAGAAGAGTTATGGTGGATCTGGATCCCATCCCACACATACAATTTTAATATAGTTAATCCATAATATGGCATGCTTTTTTTGTTTTGTTTTTGTTTTTTGTGGGGGGTAAAGTACCTAAACACAGGAAGGGTTTGCACAGGTCTTATATTTCAGATCAGTCACATCAAAGTTTACACAATGATTGAGTACTAACCCCATCTCCAAAAAAAATCTGGGATGTTATTTAACATGCATTAAACAAAAGACAAAGATTTTCAATATTTTTACTCACAAACCTCATTGTATTTTGTAAATATAAACCAAGATAGAATTTGATGCCTGAAACACATTCAACAAAACTGGAACGGACTTAAAAAAGTTTTTTAAAAGTTTGCGCAATATTCATGTCACAGTCCTAAAGCAACTGGTATCAGGTGAGGTATTATGATTGGGTATAAAAGCAGTGTACACGAACTTCTTAAACAAGGATGGGTCCTGGCTCACCCCTTTGTGCCAAAATTCATATTAGAATTATTAGTAAGTTCAAAAGGAATATTTGTCAGTGGGAAATTGCATAGGATTCAAGATCTACAGTACATAATAATGTAAAAAGCTTCAGAGAATTTAGACACATCTCAGTGATGGCAGCAACAGTTGAAAACCCCTGTTGGATGTGCGTGACCTTCGGGCACTCAGGCAGCACTGCCTGGGAATCCGTCATGCTAGTATGACAAATTCAACCACATGGGCTTGGGAGTACTTCAGAACACAATTGTCACTTAACACAGCTGCATCCAGAAATGCAAACTGACACTCTATTACACAAGCAGGAAGCCATACATCAATTCTATGCAGAATCATGGCAAAGTTGTCGTTATCTCAGCTTCAGTTTTTAAGAAAAAAAGGAATGTCAGGTTTTCTATGCCAAAGATGATAGCAAACTGTGAGTAAGCCAGCATCTCAAAATGGTATGGAGATGCATCAAGGCCCATGGCATGGGTGAGTTCCATTTGTGTGAATGATGTCTAGACACATGTTAGCATCAAGTATGCATATTCCAGCAGGACAGTGCCAGGCCTCATTCTGCAAACAGCTACAACAGTCAACAATTGGAGCTACTTGAATGAGCTCTGAAGTAGGGAGGGATGGCATACAGCCCCTACCCTGTCAATTAAAGTGATCACTAGCTAATCATGGGCAACTGTGAGATCATGCATACCATGGGGCGGATAACACTTTCTTCCAAAGTGTGTTACGCTGCTCCTGAATATGAATGCACAGTCGGCACACTGGCATCACAATCCTCAGGAAGCATGTGCTTGTCTTTGCCCTCCCTGGTTGGTGGTGGCTGTGTGATAAGGAGGCAATACTTGAAGGTTTGGAAATTGGCTACAACTAAATTGGGGGAGAAAACCGTGTCAAAATAAAAAAAATTCTGTGTGCAGAGAACCAATGACATGAACCAATGCAGTAAAACAACATGCATCCATGGACACATACTGTACACATATACAGCCGGGGAAAAATTAAGAGACCACTTATAATAGAGATCTCCAGATTCTATTACTACTTTTATGGCTATACGTTTATGTATATACAGGGTGACCCAAAAAACCTCCTACATTTTAAAGGTAAAAAAAAAAAAGCTTAAAGATAATCAAATTATTATTTGCATACATGAAACATAGTGAGGCAGGAGAGGCAGTGCTATGATCTGTTGGTAGCCCAACCCCAACTTAAACACCTTGATCTTGAAGAACTTGATGTGTGGTTTCAGCAAGATGGAGCGATGGCACACAGAGCTAGAAGATCATTGGAAGTGCTAAAATTTTTCCATATCTGCTGATTGCTTGGCGATGTTGGGTGGCTGGCCCATTCCCCTGACCTCGCTCCTTGTGATTTTTTCCAGTGGGGCTACCTTAAATCATGAGTGTTTACTCATCGACCCCAAACTCTTAATGCCCTTAAGATTACTATTCAGGAGGAGATAGCCACTGTTCCACCAGACATGACCCATTGAGCCATGGCAGCCTTCATAAATCACCTCCACGTATAGACAATGACAGCCGTAATTAGTACGAAGTCGTCTTCAAAACATTATGTACAATATAAAAGCTGTATTGAATGAAGTTTCATGTATGCAAATAATTATTTGATTATCTTTAATGATTTTCTTTTACCTTTTGTTAACATTTGAAATGTGGTAGGTTTTATTGGATCGCTCTGTACTACAGCGTTGTATACGCTAGGAAGCTCTACCGGGTATAAATGTCTTGGAGGGAGGGAAGCTTAACTTCAGTGATGCCCTGGCACAATTAAACACCCCTCTGTAGAGACAGGGATGCCCTACATATACATCTGAAAGTGTTCTAGTAACTAAACATAACCATATATGTAGGGCTACTAGATGCCTTAAAGTTTATTTCATTTGTTGAGCTGCTTTATCCTTTATTAGGGTTGCAGGGAGGCTGGAGCTCATCCAAGCTGACTCTGGGCAAATGTGGGGTACACCATGAACAGCTCACCAAACTATCACACACGCAACCATTCACAGTCATACCTAGGGGCAATCGAGAATAGCCAATTAGCCTAATGTGCATATCTTTGGACTGTGCAAGGTAATTGGAGTACCTGGAGGAAACATACACATGAATTAGGACAAGATGCAAACTCCACACAGAAACACCTTTGCCGGGCACTGGCCACGAACCCAGGACCTTTTTATAGTGAGGCAAAAGTGCTAACCACTACACCACTGTGCTTTGGCTACAAGATTATATCATAGGCTACTGGAATATCATAGAATTGAAGTAAATTATCTAAGAGAGTAATTATCTAAATATCACTGTATATATAAGTATTACTTAAACGAATTAACCCAAACCAAGTAAAAGAACATAATCATTTTACTTTAAATGATTATCCGAATGACTGCGTCACTGCTACTGAAAAAGGCAATGCCCAGAACATGTGCTAAAATCTTCGAGAAGCATGGGTCTAATGGTGGTAAGCCACACACCCAGAATGTGGTGGGAAAGTTACCGAAAATGAGAGAGGAAAGATCAGGCCAGAGAGTCAAAAGAAGGATGGAGAAAGCCAAGGCTTCAGTTCTAGCCAGTTCAGTTCCACAAACCCTGAATGGCAGGCCATTCCCACAACTTCTGCTGCACTGGTTTCTCCATCTGATGACAGGAAATGATGAAAGGCTTGAAAAAGGATTTTAACTTCTAATGCCACTACAACACTATTATACAGAAGTCCTACCTAGTTATCAAAATCGTTTTGATAGCTCCTCTTCAAAATAATTTCGTTGTCCATTTCTAGTAATGAAAGTTAAAGCCAATAATATAAAAACAGACGCGTTCTCTTTTTAGATAGAGTTTTGTCTATTTGAAGTGTCATCACACAGGACATCTGCTGAGGAGTCTGCAAGCCAAAACCACACCACTAGCTTTTTTCACTAAAACAGGACTGCAGATGAAATCCACACGTGCAGCTGTTGCTCCAGAATGGAGGGAGTGAAAAAAAGAGGGAGTGATAGAAATATTTCATTTTCAGGCAGTATTTCATCTAGAGAGACCAACTGTCTCCATAAGGAAGAATTCTTTTTAGACAACACTTAATATCATTTTTGTACACTAAATATCAGGATCAGGATTCTATTAGTGAATTTAAATTTTTAAAATTAAATAAATAAATGAATCATTATTATAAAAAAATTAAATAAATCATAATTATTAATTAAAAACATTTGAAAATTGAAAAAAAGTTATTACTTAGATGAGTGTCATTTTAAACAGATATAAAGAATTTAGATGGTGTGAAGTTAATGGTTTAGATATATTGAAATTAATTATAAATTAGTTATAAAAATAATAAAAAACATCATAATTTTTAGAGTAAAATTCAAAACCTAATATTTATTTATCTCAAATTTAAATGCAACACTTTTCTATTCTTATTAAAACACTACTACTTCTACTATTTGTATGAATATTTATATGTTTAAATGTCAAATTAATTTTACTTAATTATATTTTAACATATTCTCACAGCTGTATTGTGGTTTTTGTTGCTATTCTTGATAAGAAATTATTTGTAATATTTATCAAAATACTTTCTGATGTACAGTAAAGTTTACATACCCTGGTATAATCTGTGACTTTTTTTTTTTTTTTTTTTTAGAAATTATGAATAATGATACAAAAACTTTTATTTTACCCATGGTTACTGGTTGGGTGAAGCCATTTATTATCAAACAGTTTGCTCTTTTTTAAATCATAATGACAACAGAAACTTACCAAATTCAACTGATCAATAATTTACATACCCTGGAGGTTTTGGCCAGATATCATACACACAAGTTGACACACGGCTTTAAATGGCTATGAAAAATGACCATCCTTCCTGTGACCTGTTTCCTTGTAATCAGTGCGTGTATAAAAAGTCAGCGAGTTTCTGGACTCCTTACACAACCCTGCATGTTTCAGCCCGTGCTGCACTGATGTTGCTGGACTCCAAGCCATGGGGAAAGCAAAGGAATTATCAAAGGAGCTCTTGGACGAAGGTAGTTCAACTTCCACAGAAAAATAATGTAAAAGAATATCCAACGAAATGATAATGCCAATCAGCAGTGTTCAGACTCTAATTAAGAGGTGGGAAATGAGGGATCTGTTGAACCCAAGCTATGGTCAGGTAGACCAACAAAAATTTCAGACACAACTGCCAGGACAATTGTTCGGGATGCAAAGAAAAACCCACAAAAAACTTCAGCAGACATTTAGGACTATCTAAAAAAAAGTGGTGTGGATGTTAAAAGAGACACAATAAGGAGGCACTTGAAAAAAAAATGGGCTGCCAGAAGAAAGCCGTTACTACGCCAGTGCCACAAAGCAGCCCACTTACAATATGCCAGACAGCACAGAGGCAAGCCTCAAAACTTCTGGAACAAAGTTAGTTGGAGTGATGAGACCAAAATTGAACTTTTTGGCCATAATTATAAATGCTACATTGGGAGAGGAGTCAACAAGGCCTATGATGAACAGTACACCATTCCTACTGCGAAACACCGAGGTGGATTGCTGATGTTTTGGGGACGTCTGAGCTACAATGGACAAAATTGATGGCAAGATTAATGTAGAAAATACTGTAGGAAAAATTGCTCTCAGTGGCCCAGAGACTGCAGGGGATGTACCTGGATGTTCCAACATGACAAACACAAGGCCAAGTTAAGTCAAGGTTCTAGAGTGGCCATCTTTGTCTCCTGTCCTCAATATTATTGAGACACTTTTGGGGAGATCTCAAACATGCCGTTCATGCAATGCAGCCCAAGGAACAAGAGGAATGGGCAGCTTGCCAAGAAGAATGGCCAAAATTTACCATCTGCGAAAATAAAGTGCCTTATCCACAGCTACCACAAAAAACTTCAAGCTGTCATTGATGTTAAAGGGGGCATTACACAGTACACTTCCCAGATTATTAGGGGGGATAGCTGTCCGGGAACCTCAAAAGTCCAGCAATCACTAAGGTTCAGAGTCCCTACCCTTTCCTGTACATTTACCATAATCTGTCCGGCAATCGCCGTTATCCAGCAGCAGTCTGGGACTTTTACAACACTTATCCAACACTCAATACAATATTGTGTTTTCACAAACTTAAGGAGCGTTTCAGCACAATATTTTATCACATTCATTTTAAATGTGATTCTGGCTCGTCATCACTGTCCTCACCGTCACTTTCACTGAGCTCTCCCATCACTGATGCCACTATCTGTTCATCGGACATTATTTCGTGCCCCTCTGCAGCTTCATTTTTGTCCATCCATTTGGACGGGAACGGGCTGGACAGGAGTGAAAAATCATGACCGACCCGGATTTCCATCATCAATTACCGGACTTGTCCAAGCATTTGTCCGGCAATACCAAATAATATCCAGCGCTGTATTTTGTACAGCAAATTAGAAGTCTGTGAAATAGGGGTACGGGAAATCGAGGTGAAGTGTATTAAGAACTAGGATATCTAAACTTTTGATCAGGGTGATTTGGTCAGTTTCTGTAGACATTACGATTTAAAAAGAGCAAACACAATTGTTTGATAATAAATGGCTTCAACTAACCATTAATCATGAGTGAAAGAAAAGTTTTTGTGTTGTCATTCATATTTTCTGAAAAATAGCAAGGAAAAAAGTCACAAATTTACATCTACAGCATTTGGAAGATGCTCTTATCCATTTTTATACAACTGAGCAATTGAGGGTTAAGGGCCTTGCTCAAGGGCCCAACAGTGGTGAGAGTGGGGATTGAACCACTGACCTACGGATCAGTAACCCATCACTTTAACCACTAAGCTACCACCGCCCAATTCTCCCAGGGTATGTAAACTTTTCAGCACAACAGTATTTGTACTCGTCTTGTCACCTAGTAAACCAAAACTGACTGCCACAGGAAACTCCTTTTGATTTCTGTCTGAAATCATTGCTGGCTATGAGAAACTATAAAGGTAATAAAGAAACCCTTTTTTTCTTTATTTCCTTTTTCCTCACAGTCCCAGTGATATGTTTTGATGTCTATTTGGGAATTCCAAACACTGAATCTTACATGCAGGATGAAAGTAAGTAAAAATCATGGCTCAAATATTTATAGCTGTGCACTCATTTTAAAATATACAACAGAAATATCTGTAATGTGATTTGCTACTTGGCATATGATGTTTGACCACATACAGACAGGTGTGATGACTTCACCAGAGTTGTCCTGGCGGAGATACTCACATGAAGGTTTCTAATTTTGCTTCAGGGGACCTCGTTGCCGTCTTTCAATTGGGGGACTAATTAGTGATGAGACCAGTTGTCATCAGGGCTAAAGGAGTGTGTTTATTTCTGTGTGGAAGGGCATGACTTTTCTCTCTTCTTCTCTTTCCATCGCTGTCTTTCCACATTTCCATGTTTTGGAGTCGGATGAAAGGAAATGGAATCTGTCTCGTCATTCTCCAAGACAGAAAATCAAACAAATGGATGAAAGTGTGCTTATCTAAACTACTGCCGCAAAATTCCATTGGCTCTTGGGATTGGTTTGGATGAGAAGAAGTCTAGGTCACACAGTACTAATCAGCAACGCATGCCTGGGGCACACAACGTGGCGTGACCTCCAGCTTGCTGGATTAAACTCCTAGTCAAATTCAAATAAAGCCATTTTTAAAAAGGCAGCCTTGAAGTTCAGTCTAATATAGTCTGGATGCTACATTTCTTTACAGAAAGTTATTATGATATTAAGATTTAATACTGAATAAACGGTATGCGTGTAAACATCACATGCAATACAGAAAACAACTCTGTAATCCAACTGTGCACATTCCAGTCTCCGAAGCTTTCACTGCCACTACAAAGGGGATCTTGTAGGATCAGAATTAAACAAAATGGATGCTGATATGCAGGCTGACTTTATTCATTTATTTTCTGAACCACTTAATCCTAATTAGGGTCACGGGGAGGCTGGCGCCCATCTCAGCCGACTCTGGGAGAGGGCAGAGTACACCCTAGACAGCTCGCCAGGCACAGACTCACTTGAGCTGACAAAAAAAAAAAATGGTGTTTTCCCTGTGCAGCATTTAAACAAAATTACTCTAAACCCAGTGTCTAAAAATTGGATTTTGGAGCTGGATTTTAGTTCCATTAGTTAACATTCTTTCCAAACAGGTTTTCTTCAACTAAATCTTTGCAGTGAATGCCATCATTACCTCTTCAGTAGCAGCTGCAATATTTTTGAAACAAGAGTTTATACCTCAGAAAAAAATGACGTGCGTCACTGTAATCAGGTAAACCTACTTATGGTTTCAGGGGTTTGAAACAAGAGCAGACAAGAGCATTGAAAGCATTTACAATGCAGGTGAATATTTACCAGTAAAATACAAGACCTTATTAAGTGTTTAGAGGTAATGGAGCTGCACCAGGTCCGGCCCTACTGATGACCAAACAATTTTAGTAGCCTGAGTGGCAGGAGCACATTGACGGTTCATCAAGTAAGAAATGAGAATGCATTTGCCACTTTACAGCAAGAGAGATGCCATTTGTTACTTTAGAGGGCAGTCATTAGTGATTGGAAATGTGATGGTACAGTGAGTATGACACGATTGCTGCAGTTTCTTAAACTCAGCTATTGCGCATTGAGAAAACAAAAGCTTATTTGTTAAGTGATTAGTCATTGGGCGTTTTTGCAAGGCATCGTGCTTTTGTGGTCTACGGATGTGTTAGCAATCATTGGAAAACCTGGGTGCCACTCAAATTGAGCAGTTTTAACTTACTGCGTGTATCCACAACTGGAGGTCTGCACGCCTCGAAAAAAATTCTAAACACATTCCAAAAATCAAATGCCAGCAAGGACATTGAGCAAATATAATACTAACAACTTTAAACTACTTCTCATTACTTCTCAAAATCAAATACCTCCATTGATCCGAAAATCAGTTAGCCATAACTTAAAGCCCACAGTTACTTCCTCAACATCTTCACCTAAAATTTTACCATCAAAACCTTTACAGCTGCCAAACACCAATCAAAAGACCAGTTCTGAAATGCTGTACATGTGCCACATTTTAAGGTTATACAACTCTGATTGATGGCACATTTGGATAATTGCTTACCATTCATTCAATTGCCATGGGATACTGACCTTTGATAAAGCCATGGATGAGCAGGAGTCAACTCTGATCAGAAGTTTTGATCAAACTTTCTTTGTTGTTTTGTCTGCCCTGCGATGGCCTGGCGAGCTGTCCAGGATGTACTCTGCCCTCGCCCAGAGTCGGCTGAGATGGGCGCCAGCCTCCCTGCGGCCCTAATTAGGATTAAGCGGTTCAGAAAATGAATGAATGAATGTTGTCTTGTATGGAGTTGCCAATTACCCACTTAGAGAATACCGAGCCTTATCCACAATATGTTTTAAGTTTACCGATTCGACATGTACTGTAATGTTTTGTGGAGGCACTGACAGATTTATTGCTTTATTTTGACAGTGTATTACTAGAAAATAGCAAAGAACCCATGTATAAAAATGAATTTGTTGACAGTCGGGTTGAGCATAGGCTGGGTATTTGAGCAGTGTTCCAGTTTTGGGAATTTTGCCACCATGATGGATTCAAAATGATGTTTTAAAGATAAGAGTGAAGTGTATATTTTCAGATTTCATTTGACAAAAACAGTGTGTTAACCACTTAAGAATTAAAGTCATTCTCAGATTTTTTTACAGATTTCTCCTATTTGCAGATGCTCACATTTAATCATTTGATTGATAAGCACTTTCATGGCCAGTTATGGCCTATTTCTTCATTATTGCATGAAAGATTAAGGAAATAAAATATCTGGAATTAATTCCAAGTGTTGAAATTACATTTTGCAGATGTTTATGGGAAATCTGAATATGTGTTCCAAAGATGATTAACTTTCCGTTAAAGGAGGCCATCATTATAACAAATTACAGGCCTTTTAGAGAGATAGCAGAACCTTTAGGAGTGGCCATTTTGTCTTTCAAAAGAAAGAATACAGTTTGAGTTTAGCAACACCAAAAGGATGGATGATCACAAAAGACAACTAAACTGGATCTCTTTCAATTCTTTCTTTGGTGAAGAAGAACCTATTCAAAACATTTAGTCAAGTCAAGACCAATCTTGAGGAGGTAGATTTATGACTGTCAAAGCCGACAGTCAAAAGACTTATGCATGAAATTAAATATAGAGGGTTTAACCTCAAGATTAAATCCACTGATTACCCTTAAAAACAGAAATGCCATATTAGATATTGCTAGAAGGTCTGCCCGGTTATGGAACCTAATTCTGTGGGCAGATGAAACCAAGACTTGTACCAGAATGATCAGAAGAGAAGAGTACGAAGAAAGAAAAGAAGAGCTCATGATCCACAGCATACCGTATCATCTGTCAAGCATGGTGGACATGGGCATGTATGGTTGCCAGTGGAAATGGGTCATGGGTGTTTATTGATGTGATTGCTGACAGAAGAAGCAGGATGAACTCCAAAGTGTAAAGAGCAATACTTTGCTATGATTCAGTCAAATGCTACAAAACTGATACGAAGGCACTTCACGGTACCAGTCACCCAAAGCAAACAGCAGAGGAACCCAAGAGCTTCTTATAGCAAAAAAATAAAATGTTCTGAAATGGATGAGCTAGTCAACTTTACTCAACATGCTTTATCCTGACTAAAAGCAAAACTAAAGGCTCAGCACAGTGGCGTAGTGGTTAGCACATCTGCCATACAGCAAGAAAGACCTGGGCTTGAGTCCCGGGATCGATGAGGGTGTAGCTGTGTGGAGTTTGCATGTTCTCCCCATGCTTGCGTGGGATTCCTCTGGGTACTCCAGTTTCCTCCCACAGTTCAAAGATTGTGAAATCGCGTTGGTCCTGTGATGGACTGGCAATTTGTTAAGAGTGTATCCTGCCTTCATTCAGAGTTGGCTTAGATAGGCTCCAACCTCCCAGAGACCCTAGTAGGATTTAATGGTTCAGCAAATGGATGGATGGATGGAAAAACTAAAGGCTGGGTAAATTTTCTATAGGATGTGTCCCTGTGTCTCCCCTGCAGTCTGTTCCCCTGAGTTACATAAAAGTTGTCGTTGAGCAAGAGAATTTCGGCTAAAATGAAATCACTCGTTTATGGTTATTACAGTAAAAGATTGCTGGCCAGACTCTTGTCACCTCCTTTGTTATAAACACTTGGCTTGATGGAAAGTGGGGACAGTTTTCCGTTTTATTGATGAGAGATAATGGAACTGCTTGACCTTCTGATTAGAGAACATCCTGAACATTAAGCCTGTAACATGCAATTTTATTGTTTCATGTTTGGCCTTGATTTTCAAATTATGATATAACTGGAATCGAGGGATTGTGTAATTTTGACGTTAATGGGTCATTGGATTTACAGATGGTTTAAAATGAAATGAGTAACATCATCAAATCTTTCTGCAAAAAAAAACAAAAAAAAAAAAACATTAAGAACGAAACACCTGTGTACTGGAAACAGGATAGACTTGAGTTTACATGAGCTTTAACATGGCAGATTCAGACCAAAGTGAAACATATGATAGTGAGTTATAGACATATGAAAGTTTGAAACATATGATATCATCTCACCATTGAGGCAACTGTCTTAGAGTAATTGGCTTTAATGCTCACCTGATGTTCTTTAAGATGTACCATTATGATGTCCTTGCTAATATACAAAAATATTAAAAGCCAAACACTTTATAAACATATATAAACTATACACCAATCAGCCATAACATTAACACCACCTGCCTGGTCTGTATAGAGGCAGCCCTATATGCATCAAGCTGCAATGCATGATCTGACTTCTCTCTAGCAAAGCCAGCATTAACAGTTTAAACCGTTTGTGCTAATGTAGCTCCTTTGTGGGATCAGACCAGGCGTACTAGCCTTCGCTCCCTACACAGTAAAATTTCCAGAGTAGAATTAACTTTTCCAGAGTCAATTTTACTCTGGGAATTTCACTGTGTATGTGCATCATTGAGCCTTGGGTACCCATACCACTCTTGCCAGCTTTCTTGGACCACCTTTGGTAGGTACCTGCCACTGCATTCCAGGAACCTCACAAAATGACACATGAATAGACCCAGTCATTTAACCATCAAAATGTGGCTCTCATAGTCACTCAGATTGTTGGACCTGCTCATTTTTTCTGCTTTCAATCTATCAACATCAAGAACTGATGTTTATCACTTTATACACTTTATCTATAATACATCCTACTTCAGGTGTCACTGAAAGGAGATGAGTAATCAGTTTTACTCACTTCACCTGTCAGTGCTTATAATATTTTAAAGATATGGTTGATAGCTGTATATACACTATATACCGCGGTGCTCACCAACTATGCTCCTGGAGATCGAGGCTTTTTTCTTTAACCAAAATCTAACACAACTCTTTCAGCTGATCAAGAACTTCTTAAGCCAATGATTAGATGGTCAGGTGGCCATGACTAGGGTTGGAGCCAAATTCTTCAGGGAAGTACAGCTCCAGGAACAATGTTGGTGAACACTAAATTACTGTAAAAACAAACAAACAAACAAACAAACAAATAAATAAATAAAAATCAAAAAGCAACCATTGGTGTGGTAGCATTTGAAGGGGTCAGAGCAAAAAGGAGGTTAAGTCACATTTTGGGTCGAAATATGTTTATGGTTCCAAGTAACAGCAAAAACAAGATGTTTCCCATCAACCAATTAAAATTGATCGTTCTCACATGACTCTAGTATGAAATGAAACTGATCTCAAGTTTCTGCAACAATGGGGTCACGTCCAGCCAGGACTTTGTTTTGCTAATTTGCTCTATTTCATATGCACTGTAAAAGACTTTTCCGTTGTTTTGTTCTCACCACTTCATTTATTTATTTGTTAGCATAGTTTGGGTCCCATTCTGCTCTCAGAGTGAAGAGTCATTGAAAATCAATCCAAATGTCTTCTGACTCCTCACCTTTCTGATCAGGCTGGTTTCTTCCAGGATGACTGCGCCCCCGTTCGCAGTGCATGAGGTTTCACCAAATGGTTTTATAAAGATGAAAATTATGTAACACTGTTGCAAGGGAATTCACAGTCAACCCATCTGTACAGCTCTAGAACATTTTGGAGTGCTGTCATAGATAGCATCCTCCACCACCATCAGCAAAACAGCAGCTGAGGGGATATCTTTTGGACGAACGATGTTCCAGTGATTTGTAGAATCTGTGCCAAGGCACACTGAAGCTGTTCTGGCAACTTGTAGCCTCCCAGATCTTACTACCGACCTACAGGTCTCCATTTCAACCACTAGAATTTTTTTTTATCTATTTTTCATTCATGAAAATCCCCTTGCTGAGACTGTGACATCCTATAATAACTACAAATTTCATTCAGGACCTGAGACATACTGATATCCAGTGTACTGTTATTGCAGCGCTATTGTTAGACAGGTTAAAGAGGGAAAAGAAAACCACAAGACTCTGGCCTGCTTGCTTTAATGCAGGTAAGCTAAAGCAGAGAAAACATAACAAGACAATGGAGACCCTTGTTTTTCGGGAAAGTGACACTCTCATGCCGGGGCAGGAAGTTCACGTTGCAGTCAAAATGAAGAATTAAAACCCACAAATGGGAGCAGAAACGTGAAAACGCTCACCTGGCTCCGTGAAGTCTAATCGTCTCGCCGTTGCTGGCATGACAGTTGTATGAGCATGCTGAAGTGCCTATTACCATAAACCTGCAGACAGTGTACCCAGAAAATCAGCAGAATCCTAAATATACACAGAATCCATACCAGACTCAATAGTAAATATATTTTTATGAGTGCAACTGAATCACAACTTATCAACACAAAATTTATTGTGAGATCAGGGCCAAGTTCAGGGTGTACCGTCTGCTAGATCACATTCGCTAATGTTTTGTTTACTAGAACAGGGGTTATTGAATGATTTTTACTTGCAATGTTCCTGTGAATCCTCCTCTCACATGCTTGCATGGGGTTCTTCCAGGTACTCCAGTTTCCTCCCACAGTCCAAAAACATGCACAGTAGGTTAATTTGCCGTCCCAAATTGCACCTAGCAGTGAGTGTGAATGTAAATGGTTGTGCATGTGTGTTGTCAATGCAGTGGACTGGCAAGCTGTTCAGGGTGCACCCTACCTTCACCCAGAGCCGGCTGAGATATGCTCCAGCAACCCTGCTCCTCCTTGCAACCCTAAGAGGATTAAGCAGTTTGGCAAATGAATGAATAAACGAATGAATGTTCCTGTTACTAATACACTGCTAAGGAAGAAAAGAAAAAAAAAAGTCACATGCCCTAATTTTGTTGTACCTTTTTATTTCTATTTCTCATTTCTCTGAAAATGCCTGGAGAACGGTTAAGTGCTTGCTCACCCCCATCTACCACCTAGGAGAAATGACATCATAGTGCACCTGGGCAGCTGATCAGCTCCATGGACTTCACCTTAGTTATTATGTTTAATAATAAAACTACTGGACAGCTTATTTTGTGTCATGAGTTCTTTAATCGCAGAGTTTAATATTTAAACCCAAAGTATTCACTCCCACTCTTTATTGATGAAATGTAACAGGTCGCTTTGCAGATTGATTGTTTTTTCAGTTTCTATTTATTTGTTTAATATATGAGTTTATAAATTCAGTATAATAAATTAACAGTTTGTCTGAAACCCCATTGAAACTGTATCAAAGTGTGTGTGTGTGTGTGTGTGTGTGTGTGTTGGTGCTGCTATTGGAAAATAATCAACAGTAATAAATAATCCGCAGCTCTGTTTGTATGTGCCTGCAGTTTTATGCATTTAAACAAAAGAATGTGCTTTGAGATGAGTCAGAATTCATCACATCCAATCTGTGACATCATCTAAATGTTTATAGGTGTCTTGGTTATTTTTAGAAGAGAGGAAAGGCGGGAAGGAATGCGAAACTAAAGAGAAGGGAGCAAAGATGAGGGATGAAGAGTGGAAACAATGCAGCGAGGATTTAAACCAAAAAAAAAAAAAAAACACCAAATGTTTAACGGAGCCTTATAACAGAACACACACACACACACACACACACACACACTCAGCTTTAAGAAAAGGGTACTCTCATCATGCACCTCCTCTTTGATTTTTCAGAATTGGGCACTTTGGTTAATAAACTGTGCTCCCTCCTGAAAGTTTAGAGAAGACTTTATATATATATAACATATCGGGCATAACCACAAAAGAGGCCAGTTTATTTTCTAAAATCCCCCAAAAGGTTTATTTTAAGATACAACAATTTGAAAAGAGATTGCATCTAAAAAAAAATACCCACATACAATACCATTTTTGAAATTGACATAGTTACATTCCTTCTGTCACATGTGAAGAGCTGAGTTGAATGCATGTACAGAAATACAATAACTTTCATATAAAACTTCAAAGAGAGAGCAAATATACAAAGTCAAATAAATTTCATCCAAGAAAACCCAATATTGGATTGGCTTAGCCAGATGTAACCTCTAACTGAGTCCTGATTCTAAATAGAATTTTATATAGATATAAATAAACTTTTCATTCCTTGACAAACTGGACAGTTTTGTGTGGTGACACGCCTACTTATATGTTGCATCGTTCCATTTCTAGTGTGATATAACTGGCATTTTACATAAGGTTTTAATATAGTTTATTTTTGTCTTTATAATTCAGTGTTATATTTAATATTTTGGAAGAAACCGCTTTAAGCAAGCAGTATTTAATTGTGAAACCTTGTAATTTGATTAAGTGATTTACCCCTGCGATTAGTAGCACTGGGGTAAAGGTTATTTGCTAATAAGTGACTGGATGTGAAGAAATGGGAGGGACCATAAAAATGGCTTTTTTGTGCCATACATATATGTGTGTGTGTGTGTGTGTGTGTGTGTGTGTGTGTGTGTGTGTGTGTGTAAGTTTCATAGGAATACAAGCATTGGGGAAATGGGGTCATAGCTCCAGGGTCCTGTCTTAAGTCTATGAGTTCCACATATTCTCCAGAGGGGTGTTCTCCAGAACCACTTTTTTTCTTAATCATCGAAAAACATGCCACTAGCTGGACTGTGTGAATGGTGCCTTGTGAAAGACTGGCTTCGATCAATGTTTAATTCTTTCACCTCGGGCCCAGTGTTCCCGGGATCATCTCCAGATCTGCAGCCCTGAAGAGGATCAAGCACGTACCGAAGACAATGAAGAAGATGAATCTCCAAGATAGGTTTAAAACAGAAAAGAAAAAAGTAGAATGATTATGTTTAAAGACGTAACACACTCCCGCTCCACGTCTGAGTGAGTCATGTTGCTGGAGGTTTTACGTCAGTAAGCATGGACCTGCATCCAGACATTAGATATTAATTAAACAGAATGGGAGTGGAGAAGAAAACCATCCAAAAAAGCTTATTGCCAGCCTTATGGCATTTATATAGTGAAACCTACTGCTTCATCATGATTTACAAATTACTGCTCTCTCTCTCTTTCTCTCTCTCTCACACACACACACACACACACACACACACACACACACACACACACACACACACACACACACACACACACACTCAGCTGCAGTGAGGTGTGTCCACTCCTCCTACTTCTGGCAGAGGCTCTAATTATTCCCAGTTACTCTTTCTCACAAACACACACACACACACACACACACACACACACACCATCTGTGCAACCCCTGCACTTAAAAGTTCACTTTTAGAACTTACATCAGTGCCTATTTTGACAGCACCCTCATTCAGATGACCTCAGAATTAACCTTTGACCCCTGTAGCTTCCCAAAGACACCCAACACATGACATTGAATCAAAGCCATGGTACACTTCCTCTGTCTTTTAATTCTATACGTACATATCAGATAAAGGAAAGGATATTCATTAAAGCAGCTTTCAGATGAGGAGGAATACTTTTTTTTTACATTAATTAATAAATAAACTGGCCTTATAGCCATGTCATGTTCACAGTATACAGTGACTGTAGGGTATATTACATAATACAAACACAGAGTGATCTCTAGTAGGGTCACATTGTTCTGAAAGCTAAAAACAGTAGAATAATGGCACATAAGGGAGATGAGCGGGAATACGACCAAGGGTGAAAAAACAGACAGCATTTTAAGAGTTTAAGAGGAAGCTGTTGGGAGTGGTTGTACTTGCTCATCCCTAAATGATATTTATCAGAGGAAATCCCAAAAATATCAACTCCGTGTGAAGCAAAACTGCTGAAAATTCAGTAAAGTAACCCAGAAGTCCAAAACCCTGTACAAAACCCTGTACACGGACGATCAGGCGGTTGCTCTGATAACAATCCGAGACCCATCAGCTTCCCGGACGGAGTTACAGCACAGTGAAGCATACAAAGCTGCCTTTGATCAGAACACAGGAGAAAAGATGGAGGGAGAAAAACAAGAGAGAGAGAGAGAGAGAGAGAGAGAGAGAGAGAGAGATTGCTGAGTCGTCATTATTATAATCAAGGCTGATTCCATGACAAAGACACAAAGCGAATGAAATATGAAGAGGACATGACCGTTCTCTCCATCCTGTTTTCTCTTTGTGAGAGGACTGATTATTAATTGACCTACTTTTATTATTCATTGACTTTACTGTACTTATTTTATTTATTTATTTATTTTTTTGCACAGGGTGTTTTGATCTAGTTTATGCCTCTGACGGAAAAGAATCAACTCGGCACAGGAGGCTGGAACGGATGGATTATGGGATTTGGGCAGAATTCTCCATGCGCCGAGTAACTCGAGCCTGCGGCTGAAATGGCGTAGAGGTAGAATTCTAAATGCTGGAAAATGAGCGAGAGGTAACACTATCTCCCGCCTCACAAACGGCCCATAATCCTGTACATGTGCAGCCTGCAAAAGGGATACTTTGGTTTTTAAGATGACTTGCTATAGTCCATGAGATTAATACTGGGTTTGGAAAAGAAGCTCGAGTCAAATGCCATTATGTTTACAGTAATGAAGGTAGAAGTGTGAGGACAGTCCAGTGTTATGGGGTATTGTGATAAATAGCTCAAAAACAGATTAGCACTTGCTAACGTAGCTGCAGAGTTTTGTGTTATTTTATATTGAAAGTGTAATGAAAATACCGTAATGCACCCTAAAGTACAACTCAAAATATATACCCTTAGTGGGGTAACTGGTATAGATAATTGATGGATGGATGGATGGTTGATGATGACAATGGCATCCAAGTGGTGCAACAGCAAAGTGTCTGCCCATTCATCTGGAGATGGCAAATAAAACCCCTGATGATGTCACAGCTGTCATTGGCTGGGAGCCCAAGAGAAAAAAATTGGCTGTGCTCTCTGGGCGAGAGGAATGGAATACTCTCTTACCCCTACCATCTGTGAGCTCATACGTGTGGAAGTGGGCAGACAGCGCTTTGCTCTGAGTGGTTACCTAGATGTTGCCTTAGCAGCACTTAGGAAAGCTGAAGTTAGCTGGCTTCACATGCTCTGAAGGACCTCCTGCCCTGCACATTTTAGTGCTTTCCTTGCTCGGTTACACCCAGTTCAATTCATGAAAAGCTGTTAATTAGCTAATTAGTTAAATTAGGTGCGTTGGGAACAAAGAAAACATTAAAATATCTAAGGCAGTAGGTTCTTCAGGACCAAGGACGGCCACCAGTGCTGTGCCTGGAGATCTACTTCCCTGAAGACTTTGGCTCCAACCCAACTCATGCCTACCAGATCTAGTCATTGCCTTAAGAAGTTCCTGATCGACTAAAGAGGTGTGTTAGATTTTGGTTGGAGATAAAACCTGCAGGAATGTAGAGCTAAAGGAATGGGGATGATGACCACCACTCAACAGGATAAATATAATAGCCTTTACCCTTTCTTGCTGGTGGTTTTTGTATGATTAGGAAGAGGTGCCTATGATGTTGACAAAATTCAGAAGGAAATTAAGGGGGGGGGGGTGTAAGAATCACTAATAGTCCAGTATAGACTCGTTGTTTTGTTCCTTTTATTTAAAAAATTCATCTCCAGTAAGCACTTTATCCAGGTCAGCTGCAGTGGATCAACGGATTACCTGGGAATGCCCGGGAACTCAGTCCATCACAGGGCAGCACACACACACACACACACACACACACACACACACACACACACACACACACACACAAACTACAGGTAATTTATTTAAACAGCTATCAGCTTATAAGATAATGTATGGATGAAAGTTGGAGAGCCCAGAGGAAACCCACACAGACATGTAAAACTCCATTTTGGCAGTAATCCAAGTTCAGGATTAAATTGTGGAGCTATAAGGGCATGTAAGAGAGGTGCGCATCCAAAATCACTCCAAACACACCATAAGGTAAAAACACTGGTGGTCCATCATGCTATTAGAGAGCACAAAAGGTGGCAATGATGTAAATGCATTTGGATCCAGAACGTAAAGAGCGATGTTTATTTCATTGAGCCTTGCCTAGTAGACATAGCTTCATAGGCAGGGCCAGCACAAGAGTTTACACCAATTACTGTAAGCCCATCCAGACACCAACCCTCTTGGACAAATATGTATGCATACTCACGCATGGGAGGAAACTGGAGTACCCAGAGGAATCCCATGCATCATGGGGAGAATATGCAAACTCCACACAGAAACGCCCTTGCCAGGCACGAGGCCCGAACCCAGGACCCTCTCACTGTGAGGCGAGACTGCTAGCCATTACGTCACCATGCGCCCTGTCAGCACAGGCCAGAAGAGGAGTGAGGAGGGGGGAAAGGAATTGCTCTCGGGAGCGGTACAAAGCAATCGTGCCTAGTGTGAGAACACCCGAAGAGCTGCTGCTGAGAACTGACCTACGCTCATCCAATGACTCAGTCATTATTTAGAGGAGGAATTCATGTCGAGGGTGGTTTCTCTCAAAGTGTTTGTATTGTCAAAGTCTTCCTTATGTGCATCGGTAAAGGTTCAACATTCATCCCCAAAACAGCGGGTCTTGTGGAGTGTTCCTGGTATGCAGTGGAAGGTACCAATCAAAGGTGGTCCAAGGAAGTACAACCAGTAAACTGGCAAGAGTGTCATGGGAGCACGTGGGGAATAAAGGCTAGTACATCTGCTCTGATCCCACAGAAGTGCTACTGAAGCACAAGCTGCTGAAACTGTTAATGCTGCCCAAGATAGAAAGGAGTCAATACACACATTGCAGTGCAGTTTGCTGTGTATGAGGTTGTCTAGCCGCAGACCAGTCAGGTGGTGTTAATGTTATGGCTAAATGGTGTATATACACCCTCTTTATGACTCAGCACAATAATATCCAGAATGTTTCCACCTCTCACACTTCCACTCGCTGTCCCAGGTGTGAAAGGTGAAAAGCCAGTGCGGTCACTCATGTCCAGGCAGTGGAATGCAATCTGTCTGAACAGCATTTTCCGTGTTTAATTATATTTCAAGAAAAAGAATAAAAAGCAGTAAGGGGACATTTATCATCATTTGTCACCGCCTGTAGTATTGGGCAGAGTGGTTGAGTGTGTGGCCATCTGGAGGAATGCTCTAGAGCCCGGTGTGGTAGCCAAACTCTATTAAAAAGGTGAGAATGTTTGTGGTATGGAGGTTGCACTGATTTGAAGTGGTCCATACAGCAAAACAGATTGCCTGTGTGATCTGTATAGTGCATATGTGAGTGTTTGTGATGGATTACTTGTAGGCACAGGATATCTGTTCAGTGTTCGGGGACTGGTACTCTGGCTTCTTCTCCAACTCATTTTTTACCTCATGGCAGCTCCATATTGGGCTAAATGGGCTGTGACCATCAGTTTATGAGTATATATTTTTACAGTACAGAGTATATGATTTGTGTGTGTGTGTGTGTGTGTGTATAAACCAATGACAGCATGAACATAGCTGAAGCCCATAAGCACATGGAGATATTTGAGGTAATACTAGATGGACTGCTGTTTCTGGGCATGGCTTTGTGTATTTCTCTCACACCCATGTTGTGTATGATGAGACTGAATACAGATTTATAAACGGCCCCTGCGTCAAAAAACCATGTAGCAATAACACAAATAGGAGAAAACCCCGTTGAGCGCTCATAACTTTTTCCACCGCATGAACTTTTGTTTGGTTGACAGTGTCATTATAATACATGCACATGGCTTGTTTTTATTTGGAAAATTTCTCCACAGATCCTCTCACGTCAGGATGGCGGCGCATGTCGCAATAAGCTGGCTTTTATCCTCTGCTATGATTCTGAATAAGTACAAGACATGCCAGTTATATTAATCAGTTCAAGTTGCCTGACAAGTCGTCAGTACAAATCCTATAAACCAAAAGTAATGCACCATTTCCAACCTTTAACTGTGTATATGTGGTAATAAACAGGAATCTATTGCTTCATAGGTAAGATTTTAATTAGAGAGGGCCTCAGTGACTCATACATATTAACAGAAATTTATTGTACAGTAAACACATTTTAAATACAAGGAATTAATAGAGTGAAAGGTACCACCGCCATGCAGAAGGGATAATGTAACAAATAGGCAGTATAAAAGTACTGGTCTTAATTATTCATGTGCTTGTTCCATTTTTCTTGAAATCTCTATATATAATATATCATTTATTCATTCAATTCCTAATCCTAATTAGGGTCGCGGAGACTCTGGGCATAGGCGGGGTAGACCCTGAACAGCTTGTCAGGCCATTGCAGATCCTACTCACATACAACCATCCATTCGTTTATTCTCTGAAGCGCTTAATACTAATTAGGGTCGCGGAGAGGCTGGTGCCCATCTCACCCGACTCTGGGCGGGGGCAGAGTACACCCTGGACAGCTCGCCAGGCCACCTCAGGGCAGCCATACACTGACGGCAACCCAATAGCCTACTCTTTACGAATGACAGCAATGTTTCTTGTACATGCCTCTCACCGCAGACAGTGAGAGACATGGCTGGCCTTTGACAACCCAGTTAGCTGCACTGTGGGGACAGCAGCGGCAACTTGGTGAACTTGGTGGGCTTGAAACCCTGACCTTGGGATCAGTAAGCCAGCACCCTACCACCAGGCCACCACTGCCCCCACATACAACCATTCACACTCAGTCTTACACCTAGGGGCATTTTGGAACCGACATTCAGCCTACTGTGGATGTTTTTGGACTGTGGAATACCTGGAGAAAACCCACGCGGGCACAGGGAGAATATGCAAACTTTATATAAAAATGCCTCGAACCTGCAAACATGCTAACCACTGCACCATATATATATATATATATATATATATATATATTTATGTGTGTGTGTGTGTGTGTGTATATATATCACCTATGGTCACGAGCTTTGGGTAGTGACCGAAAGAACGAGATGGCAAATACAAGTGGCTGAAATGAGTTTTCTTCGCAGGGTGGCAGGCCTCTCCCTTAGAGATAGGGTGAGAAGTTCTGTCATCCAGGAGGAACTCGGAGTAGAACCGCTGCTCCTTCGCGTTGA
>JAQMYF010000021.1:19566133-19579966 GCA_030014195.1 Neosilurus mollespiculum
TATAGATAGATAGATAGATAGATAGATAGATAGATAGAGAGATAGTTAGATATAGATATAGACACATACACACACACATATACACACATATACACACACACATATATACACACACACACACACACACACAACACACACACACACACACACACAGAAGAAGAAGGAAGTGAGGTGAAAAACATACCAACCTGCATACGTATGCTGCTTTTAATGCTGTTAACTTTCAACAGGATTTTCTATAATTAACAAAATGGGTACTTCCCCTGCATGCCACAGCGTGACGACACACAAATGATTAAGTGTGCATGATGCAATCCATAACCAGAAATAATACAACAACTTTACAACTACTTGAGTTTACACAGTGGTTCAATACAAACAGCAACATTTACTCTGTTTCTTTTTTTTCCCCAGAAAGAAAGCATAGATTGTAATTTTTAAGTTTTAAGTCTTAAACATGAATAAAAGCACAACAGTGGTTTGTAAGGTCCAAATATGTACCATAAATCAAGTTTGAAGTTACCGGAAATTCATATTTCCAGTTGAGATACAGTAAAAGTACTACAGTTTCATACCTTTTTCTGCAACCGTCGGAAAAATGCCACTGAACATCCCCCACTGTCCTTATCTAATAGTATCAGATGGGAAGGCAACTGTACAGACACAAACAGATTACTATCTCTTGGTCTGTCTATTGGTGGGAATTCTGGGTGAAAAACCTTTTCTGTTTTCTCGCAAATTGAAAACATTCCAAAAGCTCTTAAGTCATACTCGCTGGAGGAGTCATGGGGTTGTGGAGGCAGAGCACCACCATGTCTTTAGGGATTGCCTAAAGATTGACACATTATTTTAAAAAGTTTTGATAATATCAACAAGTCACTAAAACAATCTCAATGTTTCTGGTTTCAGAACAGCTTTAAAAGCAAGCAGCTTTTTAACCTTATAAAAGTTTTCATTGGTGCTTCCGCCTGTACCCCCCCCCCCCCATTTTTCATGTTTTATGTTTTGCTTGTTGTCTTATTTTGTGTCCTATAATATGTTGTATATGTTAAAATATCATTAGAATTGTGTATTTATTCTTTTTCGATTTGACCATTTCTCTTTGACTGTAGTGCCATATGTCTGCTGCCAGGCTCGATTAGCTTTATAGATATCTCTAGGCAGTGAATACCCTATGCCTGCAGCTATCGTGTCTGACTTGTGTTATAATTTGCTTGTGTGGTGTTCAAATAAACAACGTGTGCTCAGGAAACATTTTGGGAATGTTCTGGGGACCATACAACAAACGTTAGTTCTGCAGATCTCACTGACTTGTGTATTTATTTATTTGAGCAATGTGTTGAAGAAATAAAAAGGTAGCAATTGATATCTTGTGAAAATATTTTCTACTAGGGCAAAAAAACAAAATGAATGGTTTAGCGAGTGAAGAAATTCAAAAATTTGTGAACACTATGCCTAAAAGGTTAAACGCTGTAATCAAAGTAAAGGGTGGCCACAATAAATATTGACTTTTATTCCTTAAAAAAGAGAGTGTTATTTTTGTTATTACTATATATTGTTGTTTGTTTACTTATTCTCATCAATATGATCCAACATTACATGAAATAAATACTTGAATAGTACTTGGTTTCTGATTTATCTTCATGTTGTTAAGTGTAGAATCATCACTGCATCACTGTATTTTTTAATTTCTTCACTCGCTAAACCGTTCTGTATGGTTTCATGTTCATTCATGCTGTGCAAAAGTAAAAAAAAATTAATTTGCGACACCTTTCAATTTTTCTGGATAAATGGGTATTTTCAGTGTTTTTGTTTATTAACCATACTTTACCTCAATATACTTGTCGGAATGATTTTTTTGGTTCTCGTTGCCTACAGTAGAATTGTTTAATACATTTTCACCAAAAAATTATAGAGAAGTCATTTTTTACTTCTTTTTATTAGAGATAAAAGAATACCTTTTAGACAAACATGGTGGTGTATAATCTTCACTGCACACTACTGTACACACACACACACACACACACACACACACACACACACACACAATAAGTATTTTTATTTATTTTTTATTTTTCCCCATTTATCTCCCTAATTTTTTCATATCCAATTCCCACCCATAAAGTATTGCCTTCTCAATCACATGACCACCACCAACCAGGGAGGGGCGTAAACATGCACATGCCCTCTCTGTTACATGAAATGCCCGTTGTGCCTGCTGTGCACGAAGGAAAGTGCTATCCGCCCCGTCGTACGAATGAGATCACAGACGCCCATGATTGCCTTGTGATTGCTGTGAGTGACAGGTAAGTGAGCGTATGCCATCCCTCCCTCCCGTGAAAGCTCGGCCAATTAGCTCCCATGGATTCCCGGTCACGGATGGCTGTAGAATCAATCCGGATTCGAACTTACGATCTCCGGGTTGATAGTCGCACACCTTGTCGATGCACCACTGGATCCGATGCTTTGCATTGCACTTTGTAATGTATGGCTTGGATGCAGCTGCCCGAAACCCATTCCATGAAGCTCTCTACGCACTGAGCTCATCTGAAGGCCACATGAAGTTTGGAGATCTGAAGTGGTTGACTTTGCTGAAAGTTGGCAACCTCTGCACCCTATGCGCCTAAGCATCCGCTGACCCCGCTGTGTCATTTTACGTGGCCTACCACTTCATGGCTGAGTTGCTGTCGTTCCCAATCGCTTCCACGCTGTTATAATACCACTGACAGTTGACTGTGGAGTATTTAGTAGCGAGATAAGTTCACGACTGGACTTGTTGCACAGGTGGCATCCTATCACAGTACCATGCGGGAATTTACTGAGATCCTGAGAGCGACCCGTTCTTTTATATATATGTATATAATACATGCACAAAGTTTCATATCAGACCCTCCTCTCCAAAGTGTCATCATATTCATACCAAATCTGGACAACATGCCTGCGATGCAAAATCATAAAGAATCTGTTAACATTGAAACGGTGAGCTAATAAATTACCATTTGATGCTTCTCAAACAAGAAGTGTAGCACTACTTCACAGTACATCATGCATGCGACCTACATTCGAATTACCGAGCCTGTTCAACAGTAATTAACAGATTCATACACCTTCAGAAAGTGTTGCGTAATTCTAGTGTACACCATTTGATGTGTCCCAATGTACACACGCATATTCAGTGATGCAACTTAATAGCATCCACATGCGGACACTTGTGCATGAAGCACCCGAGGAGCTTAGGTCCACCAATCACTGCTTGCAGAGATATTTTTAGTTACTTTACAATGTACTGATATTGGCATTTCATACTCTTATTTTTATCTCATTAAACAGGCAGAAGCTCTGTCCTCCATGCTGGACTCTTTTTTTTTTTAAATGTCCTCAAGCGTGCTACCTCAACTCGCTATTAACATTATTTACATGAATGCTAGCACATGCATTGCAGATGTATGTGAAGTGTAAGAAAACACATATTTTAATGCACATGTTCCTAACTTAAGAAATTATAATCCAATTTCCCATGAGGATAAACACCCAAGTTTACAACAGTGGTGTTAACTGAAGCTGCCTCTATTTTTGGAACATCCCTCTCTTCCTTCTCTTCCCACATGTACCATAACAAATGAAACAAAAGGAGTGAATTCCTTCCTTCGAACTATCTGGGCTGTCAATGTTGCTGGGAGAAAGGGACAGAAAAAGTGATTCTCGGCTTATTCTTTTTTTTAGTGGAGTCGAAAAGGATGAAGGAAGCAGTAGGGGAGCAACGAGTGTCTCCCAGGGAGTCTTACACAATTAGCAACCATTCCACACATCTGGAAATGGGACGCAAGGGGATTATCTTCATCACTGCAAGCCAACCACATGCATTTTCCACACAGAAAGACATGTAAAAGCATACACAAACACGCATCAACACACCACAACATGGCCACATACCGACAAACAGAGCATGCGTACATTTACATTTAAAATATGAACGTTACGCTCCAAAGCACGTTTATTTCCAATTAACGAAATATGGTGCCATAATTAAACGTGGCAACTGGACTAAGAGCAACTTATTTCCCGTTGAATAACTTCTGATGCAAAAGTCTGAAAGCACAAATAGCACAGGGTACAACAGGATCACGTTTAATTATAGCCATTACATCGGGATAGTAAAAGTGAAAGCCACAGGAGAAAATTAAAGGACAACAAAAAAACAAACCCGAAAAAAATTTGGAAACTCAGAAGTGTAGAGTGAAAAAACGACTGCACTGACGCATTAGCAGCTGCACGGCTGAGCAATCGCAGCTCAATCAACACTATTTATAACGGAACACACCAGACAGAATATATGACAAAGTGTTAAAGGGAGTACTTGTATGAGTCTTCCTGAAATAAATGTTGTGTTTCCATCAGTGGTATCCATCTCATAACACCACTGTAACTTTCACCCGTGCTTTGGAGCCACAAGGCAGAATGTTGCGTATGATTACGCAACCTGATCTCAGGATCTCACAGTCGTCTGCTTACTCACCCCCCAAAAAAGAGGCTCTGATGACTGCAGACTGATGAAACTCTCCCTGCAGAAAGCTCTCTCTCTCTCTCAGTGTGTGTGTGTGTGTGTGTGAGAGAGAGAGAGAGAAAGAGAGAGAAAGAGAGAGAGAGAAAGAGAGAGTGTGTTTGCATATATATATGTGCGTGCGTGCGTGTGTGTGTGTGTGTGTATTTTCATATATATATATATATATATATATATATATATAGCAGGATCTGGATAAACCCCAGTATGCATGTAAATGAGCGTGCGGCATTCCAGGTCCAGAGGTTTTTTGGGGTGCTTCATCAATAATTCATCTCCAACCACAAACTCACTGCTCCATCTGACTGTCTGTTTAAGAAAAATCTTTCATTTTTGACCATATTAACAAACAAATGTATGTGAACAGGCACACGTGTGTATGTACAAACACAGACAGAGAAGGCCTAAACACACACTTTAATCAATAAACACACACAGACTCGCCCTCGCTTTCAGGCCTTTGCCTCACAGATGCACATCTGTAAAGCATCTGAGTTACAAGGGAAAGCCACTCACACTCACTACATCTCAGATTTTCCTTTTTCTGTATCAGTTCATATGATTTCATTTAGTTTGAGCAAGATTACACGGCTTAGGAGACTGAGATGTGTGAGGTGAATATACGGTAGCCTTGCAAAACCAAACGCCTTAGCGTTATTATTATGATTGTTATCATCAATATTATTAACAATGAACTGGGAGAAGTATTAAGAGTAGGAGTAATATAAGTAGAAGTGGTGGTAATTTCAGTAGGAGGAGGAAAAGTAATAGTATCAGAAGTATCATTAGGGTAGGAGTAGTAGGAGGAGAAGAAGAAATACTAGTAGGAGAAGGAAGAGGAGGAAGAATAGGAATAGTAGTATTAGGAGTAGGAGTAGCAGTAGGAGGAGGTGGAGTATTAGTTGATGTACGAAGAGGGGGAGGAGAAATAGAAAGAGGAGGAGTAAGGTAGGAGTAGTAGTGTTAGGAATAAGAGTCGTAGGAATAGTAAAAGGAGTAGGAGTAACAACAACTTTAATAAAATCATACAGCAGTGGCTGATGATCTTGTAGGACCACCGCTGGCATCAGAACCCTGACAGTCAGTGTTAGTATATTCAGAGGAACACCCAACCTGCCAAACCCCTCAGTCCTTCTTCACACCCCTTTCTGCACATCTGGAAGTGTGGGCGGACTCGATTTCCTTTCTTGGTCGAAATTTCTCTTGGCCTCATTTATCTCATCAAACTAGTCTCAGATCAATGAAATGTGACCGACCTCCAACTCTACGGATGCAGGGGTGGGGGGTGGTGGGGGTAGGGGGTGGGGGGCTTCCAGCTGTGCTTTTCGTTTAGACAGTATCCCTCACAACTTCTGGGTCCAGGTGAGAGTGTTTGTTTAATCAAATTGAAGAGAAAATGAATATTTAATGTGATGAAGGTTACAGTGGGTCATTGCCTGGTTTAATGTGTCCTGGCCCTAAGTTCCCAAAGGTGTAGCCTGTGGAAACATGTGTGCACACAAAGACACAAGCACGATTGAAGTGGTCCTGGAGAAGTGAAAAGACTTGCACATGGGACACATACATGCCCAAAACATCCATCCAGCCATCAACCATCTGTACCACATATCCGTGAGGGTTGGAGGGAAGCTGGAGACACTCCCAGTTGACTTCAGGTGGCACTCCTGAACAGATCCCCACAGATGCGAAGAACATTTGAGATTAAATACCAGAAAGGGACGGTTGCAGTTAATTGGTTAAGGCTCTGTAATTGTCCAGTATGATGTTTATTCAAGTCCCAGCACTGACACTGGTACATTTTTATTCGTAACTTGTACTGGTATCCATTAATGCTAAATCACAAAACTCCTGCATAAAATGCATGAGCACTGGCAGGGCTAGAGATACAATATAATCCATATAGACCCGACTGGATTCCGTGGCTATGCCATATCACACCCGGGCAATAATTTTGCTTTAAATGCGCTAGCCCGTTCTTCAACAAACATATACCTTAACGCTAACATAAATCAGACAACTCTATAAATATGATCCGAGCTAAAGTTATAGAAGACGTTTTAGATGATTACTGCAACAAAGACAATAGTTTCCTTTTTTAATGAAGTACTTTGTGGGTAGGTGTTAGGTAGGTGTTATCATCGGTGACTCAGCTGCTCAGAAAGCCAGGGAAAGATCATTCCACCACCTGGGAGTTGTTTGTCTTTGGCACATACCAAGTAAAAAAAAAACATTTTATAAATACTCTTAATCATAATAGATTCACTCCGGCTCTGAGCCTAACTCCAGCAACTGTATCATTTTGAAAAATAATAAAAAAAATCAGGCAAGAGGCTGATAAAGGGGCAAGAGAGGGGTATATGCTCCTGTTAGTTATAAGTCTGATCAGCATATCGTCACAGTACACTCAGTGACAACTTGGTGATAGAGGGGCTTGAACACCCGATCTTCAGATCAGTGGGCCAGCACCCTACCACTGGCCACCACTGCCTGGGTTACATTATAACAACTATAAACAATCACTTCATCAGCAGCCTGTTTTCCCTCTTCCAAAAAAAAGTTGAAATCTTATCATATTTGCAAGAAACCATAATGTCATCTATCCCGAACACTTTCCTTTTACCACTGACGATTACAAACGACTGACACCGGGGACTCCTTCCAGAACTGCTTAATAAACATCTCCTCAAAGAAATCTGAACCAATCAGAGCAGCTCTTATATAACCGCGAAGCTGGTTTGTATAACATGATGCGCCTGTGTACGGTAATCTGTGTAAAGACGAGACAGAAATAAGGCCTATTTTTCAATCACACAAAATAAGACCACTGAAATTACACAAAACCACAAACACACCCACACTCACACAGAGCTCCATTTTATTTGGCCACAAAGTGATGCTTGATAGACACTGATTGGCAGCTTAATGGCTTACCGGGCCTGTTCTGTACCAATACAGCTTACATCACGGTCTGAATACACAATCGTCAACACACGCACACTCATTCTGGCCTATCATGTCTACGTTGCATAATTTCAATGGCAGGAGCTATGAAACTCATCCGAGTTCTTAGTCTGCGTGTGTCTGAGCAGAATACGCATTACTGCACATCATTTTCCTGAAACTAAAAGAAGGGAGAGAGACAGAGAGAGAGAGAGAAAGAGAGAGAGAGAAAGAGAGAGAGAGAGAGAGAGAGAGAGAGAGAGGGAGCGAGCGAGGGAGGGAGCGAATGATGTAGGAGTGGAGTGGAAAAAAAAAGGTCTGTCCAAAACTCCACAAGAGTGCAAGTGATTCTCATCAGCAGCATCATCCCCTACACCCACTCCTGTCAAAGCCCTCTCTTGTGGCGTCTGAACTGCCATTTTCATCACTCCTGTTCCCTTTGTAATACACCAAATTGTTTTGCCAGGATGCTTTGTTTACTGTTGGCGTCTACACTTCGTTTGGAAGCCAAGGCACTCAGCAGTTACAATTCCTAACAATTTCCTAATCACCAGCTCTCTCCATCTTCCCTCCTGCTTGCTTCAATCTTTCCTTTCCACTTTGCTATAGTTTAAGCAGTGCCTTAAATCAGACTTACCTTTACATGAAAAAGAACATACAGGAAGATATACAAAAGATCAGTGTTCGTTGTAATGACTCTTGGGAGGTCTACTTAAGATAAATAAATAACCCAAGAAAACATCCAAGATAAACTACCATGCCCTCCTATATCAATACCTCCACTCTTTTTAACAAACAGTGCACAGGATACCACTAATCACGCCCCAAAATGTCTAGTGTACCCAAAAAAGAAAAAGGAAAAAAAAAAGACACACACACACACACAAGTGTATATATACATACATACATACACACACATATATATATATATATATATATATCTCCTACTTTACTGGAAAGAATTTTCTGTATATTTTTAGACCAAAAAAAGCACTAAGCCACTGAATCAGGTAATAAAAACCACAACAACAAAACTTTTAAAGTTGTGTGAGTTGGTCCTGCAATGGACTGGTGAGCTGTTCAGGGTTCCCCCCCCCCCCCCTTCACCCAGAGTTGGCTGAGACAGGCTCCAGCCTCCCTGTGACCCTGGTATGATTAATCGGATCGACAAATAAATGAATCGATGATGAATGAAAGTTGGCTAAAATAGGTCATAGTTATTTTTAAAGTTTGGAGTAAATTGAATTTAGGTGATTAATAAAATTAAGAGAGAGCACAAACCTCTGCCAAGCACAGCAATCCCCAAAATGAGCCAAAATGTCAAAAAAAATAAATTAAATAAAAATTCCTGGATCCAGACCATGTACAAAATCAAATGGAGTCTTTCATGTCCAAAGCCCCGCTCTCTGGAAGAAATTTCATGAAAATACATACAAAAAACCAACAACCTTTTTTGCAAATAACAGAAGGTATACAGCACCCACTGCTGGCCACACTGTAATACCATACTTCCAAAAAAACCTCACAGGCTTTAAGAACCCTTAAAACAATTCCTGGACCAAGAAATCCACACGTAACTTTTTGCAAAATCCGGCTAACAAACATACAAACAAATCAAGGAAAAACATAACCTCTTTGGTAGAGGTTTTCAGTATAGAAATATAATACAGGCTCCACTTGATCAAAAACAAATATATTGCTAAACATATTGATAAATTTGGAGGGGCAGTGGTGGCCCGGTGGTAGGGTGCTGGATTACTGATACCAAGGTCGGGGGGGGTGGGGTTCAAGTCTCACTATCAACGGGATGTCACTGCTGCCCCCCCCACCCCACATTTAATACTGAACCATAACTTTAATAATTGGGGAGTTGTAATTTTCATCACTATTATAGACGCCTGTCTATGATGCAGAAACTTCTTAAGAAGCACTGTTCTATCTACCTATGATAACCGCATCATGTGTCAAATTGCATGACTGAGCATTCATATATGGCAAAAGGAATAACAATCATTTTATGAGTTTTCTTGCAGATGTGATCATTAAAAAAATATCATGTGTAAAACTAGTTATAAAGAGGGATGTCTGTCTTCGTTCTCTGTAAAATCACTCCAAATTCTCTTTGAACTCTTTCCACATCCAGTACTTCAGACCTGTGAAACTGTTCAGGCTATTTTCCAGTCAAGAAAGAATTCTATCCATCTATCATTATATCTGTACGAATGGTGGGCACTGACTAATCTGCTAATTACCAGATGCTAGCATAGCTAATAAAGCTGGTGTCCTAGTGCGTTGCATTAAAATGTGATAATTGGCATAGTGCCATGTGAACCTTTGCTTAAAAAAACTGAAATGATTATTTGAAAATATATTAGTTTTATATTAATGTGTTTGCATTGCAGGCCAGTTAGTTAATTGGAAAAAAGTAATGTTTAGCTGGTTGATGTGATGTTACCTAGTTTTTTCTGGGGGGGCGGGGGGGGGGTGTAATTGAAAAATAAATCAATCAAAAAAAAAAAAAAAGTCAATCAAAATTCCATTTGGACTTTTTTTTCAAATTACATGGAAGGCAAAACAAAGAAAAGATTTTTAGGGTTTTTGAGAGTTTGAGATATAAAACAGAAGGAGAGACATTTAACTCTACAGATGGAATTGTAATTAATCCTTTAAAATTAATAAATAATTCAATCAATCAATCAATCAATCAATCAAATCAATCAATCGCATGTCCAAATTCGACGGGGTTCTTAACATGGCTCTGATTAGGCATTACAGACCCCACATTTAACCCACATATTTTGTTATTACCATCCTATCTTATTTTTTCCTCTTACCTATGACTATAAGGCTGCATTTTTTTCTCTACGGCAGCTTCTGTCTTAGTACCAGCTCTAATTTCATCCATTTCCCACACAATAGGGCAGTATAGTATAGTAACAAGGCTCAGTCCAAATTTCACTGTGTACCTACGAAGGAGCAGAACAGACGTCAGAATCGATGAGGTGCAAGGGCGTGGTGCTGTGGACTTTTCCTGCCAAGTACACCAAGACAGGAGAAATGCAGTGGGAGAAAACAAAATCAGGGGGGAAAAAAAATCTTTCCACTGGCTGAGAGAAAGTCAAGGGCATTAAGTAGCAGGTGAATGTCTTTAATGGTGCTTTAGAGTAATTAGTGTTCCATGACACAAGACCCAGAAAGAAGTGTGTAAAAAAAAAAAAAAAAAAAAAAAAAAAAAAAAAAGAACAAACCCCTAAAGGCTATTTACAACAATTCCATTAAATAATAAAGCCATAACATTTTGTAATTGCACTCGAGGGTGCCCTCATCGTGCTGTGATTAAGAAAGTGTAAGTTAGAGAAGCTGAGATCATGAGTGCAGGAACGAGAGAAGGACAAATATTTATACAAAAATAGTCATGGCAAGGCAAGTAAAAATACTGAACTTTAGTTCATAGTATTAATCTAATCCTTTTGCTCAGAGTGCACAGTCATAGTGGCTATGTTCTGCACCGGGATTAAAACAGGCTTTAGATGAGCCATGCCAACAGGTTTGCTACGTTACACACGTAGCTTGTAATATAAATAGTAGCGAATCATCAGTGGTAATCATCATCAGTCTGCAGTATGTCAAGCGAAAAATGAGAAACGTGTGTCCATACGTCTGCCAGGGCATCTCGCCGGGGGTACAATTAGATGACAGCATGAGATGCTGGGAAGACAGGGTTGGGTGGGTTGGTAATGATGGAACAATGGCAAGAGGAAGGATTGAAAGCAACTGGGAAACAGCACTGGCATGGGTCAAGGCTGAAAATGAACTGAAGACAGGAGAATGAGTAACCCAGGCAGCAGGACAGCAAAAAAAAAAAAAAAAAAAGGTGTATAGGTGTAGAACTTGGCATGGACTATGCAGACTGGTGTCGTTTATTATTTGAATTAACTTTTTGAGAAAATCACTTTATATAACATGTTATACATTTTATTTACAGTTTACATTTCATTTTGCTTATGGCAGCATGATACGGCTAAGCACTGAGTGGGTGGGTAAATAATGACACTTCCAACATCTCGAAGTTCTAACAAGTTTAGTTTTGCGTGGCAGTAACCTCTAAACAACATATTCTTCCCACGTCTATTGTGCTATGTGTCTACTGGGTTCTAGGCTGAGTAGCTCTCTCACTCTCCGTCATTTGCTGAAACACCTTATCCTACTACTAGGGTCGCGGGGAGATTGAGCCTATCTCACCCGACAGTGGGCAAAGGCGGGATACCCTAAACAGCTCGCCAGGCCATTGCAGGATATAGGCATGTAACGATTTACCCAGTTCGTGATCCAGTTAGATTTGTGATATTGGGTTTATGACTTAATTTTCCAGAGCATATTTTTGAAGAAAAAAAAAATGAACGCAGAAAATATTATTACAAAAACTGCAACATTTTTACATATACTAACATTTACTTATTCTTTATAAACTTAAACAGCCCTTTTCTTATAATATATATTTATAAATGAATAATTTTTTCAAAAAAATTTTTTTTATTTTTTTCAAAAACTAACAATTACATTTTTACAGACTGGAAGAAAAATGTAACAGTCTATAAATTATTATTTTTTTTTTTATTAAAAAAGGAAAATTTAATATGAAATAGGCCTTATTGTAAAAATTATTTAACTTTGTGAAGGCTGTAGTTAGAGTTAAATATAAAACACTAACTGAACACTAACACTGCCACTCAGTGTAACTGCGTCAGGTTGTAACCGCAGTGACTTCACCCACAACCTTCCACATTTCCAAGGTAAATAAATTTTTAAAATGTTAATGAAACTTAGTGTGGCAGGAGAGGCCAGGTGAAGGTTTGATGGTAGCCCAACCCCAACTTGAACACCTTGATCTTGAAGAACTTGTTGTGTTGTTTCAGCAAGATGGAAGCACAATACACACGATGATCATTTGAAGTGCTGAGGGAAATGTTTCCAGATCGGGTGATCTTGGTGCCGGGCGATGTTGGGTGGCCGAACTGTTCCGCTGTCTACACCGCTTGTGATTTTTTATTTTGTTTGCGTGGGGCTTAAAATATGTAAACATAAATTTTAAAAAATCTTGTTTTTCTTCATGTTACCATGTACTGTAGTACATACTTAAATTCAAATAGGTGCCATTACACAGCTTTGCATCTACTCACGTTCAGAGCTCACCTTCATATTTTATATTGAATATTTTGCAGCCTTATAATAATTATAAATTATAAATGATTATGTAATCATTTTGAATTATGTAATGATTTTTATTTCCACAACTCAAATAGTTATAAATATTACCACAACCCATCATTGCACAATATATGTGCAACTGATTTACAAGTCCGATTATGATTTTTAACATTTCTTTATTATACACTATTCATTGAATTGGTTTAGAATTTGGTAATTCTGAGTGCTGCTGTAACGACACCCTGCACTTTCTTCTTCAGGATCAATGAAATGCAAACCCAAGTTAAAAAATAATAATAATAAAAAATCTTTATAAAAAATTGCCTTTACAACAAATAGCTTAAATATCTTACTGGTATTGCTGTGTAGATGGGGTGGGGCTACTTCGGTAAAACTGTTTTTGGTTTTGGTAGCTCATATCTGGGGTCGACTTTATTTAGCATCTGGATAAACCCCTGGTTTATTTTCTCCAAAGTATATCTAGGCACCATATATCATTTGTCTGAGATGCATGTTGTGCTACTACTTGAGTCGCATCAGATTTCAGACAAACTTTACCGCAGACAATGGTTTGTGCTTTACCAAGGAGACGCAGCCAGTTTTTGAGACAAGATCCTCACTTGTTGATGCACGTGCTGCCATGCTCTATTTGACGCATAGGTATAGACTTTTTTTTTCTTTTTTCTTTATTGAAAGGAGGGTACTGGGGGATCTTATCAAAGAACGGGAGTAAGGCAGGAAAAAAAAATCATGGGTGGGGGCGCCAGCGCCGCACATAATCCCCAGACCTACTAAAGTTAAAAAAATTCCCATGAATATAAAAATATTTTAGGCTTTAAATGTATCACAATTTTTATTTCACACATCGTCCCAAACCGAAAAAAAAAAGAAAAAAAAAAAACTCTAATTCATTGATAAAATCGATTTATCCCACAAATTTATTTCTCTTCATTTTACCGTTTCCACTTTAATGATGCAGTGGTACCTCACACGCTCAGAGTTGCTGATGGGAAGGTACCAACTTTACACAAAAATCTTGTGAAAATGTGAAAATGTTTTTTTTTTCCTTTATATTTGTGACCCAGTCTGGCAAAATGAGTCACAGTGACCAAAAATTCAAAATT
>JAQMYF010000021.1:19589906-19601691 GCA_030014195.1 Neosilurus mollespiculum
ATATTAAATAACTTATAAGAAGCCAAGGGGCACCAGTTCTCCCCCCCCCCCCTTCCTTTCTTTCTTCTGCTTTTTAAAGCCTCTCACGCTTCAGTTGCAACTCTTGTCCCAGGCTTGAGGACACCCCGCTGCTAATTAAGAGCAAACTAAATGAGTGAGGCTGCTTTTTTTACGAGCTGTGACTGTGTGTCCGTTCCCTTTCCAACATAATGATCAATGAGCAGCCAGATTAATAGCTTTGCATTCAGTGAACTATACTGCCATGGGCTGTGCTGTATCTTTAAATATTTTATTATTTTTAATAACGACAGAGGAAACTTTGCATAATGTAAGTCGTGACATTCTGATGTACTGATCTCAAACAGAACGAGGAGGAATAAGACCATGTGTGATTTGGCTTGACACAAATTTGCTTAACTAACGTGTCAGAGGACATGAGTGTGTGCTTGTGTGAAGCCAAAGTAACACTTACATCAAGACAAACCCCATTACCGCAAGTGTGTGAAGATCAAAATACCAGCTTGCATCAGTAAAAAGCAACTGTGAATAATTGCCGTTTGTGAATAAACCATGCCTGCTCTAATTTATCCAGCTGGAAATAAAGGGGAAAAAATGTTGTCTTGGGTACATGGAGTACAGACTAAATAATGAAGTGAGCCGAAGGACTATGTTACACCAGCACAATTTCACAGTTGCAAGTTTTTATGAATTCCAAAGGACCAACTGGAATATGAAATTGTGAATGCGTAAAGCCAGGTTTACATGCAGTGGGAACATTTAATGCAACTTTGGATTACACTTTATTAGGATGAGCCCCTTTAGCCACTCAGTCACCAAACCATGTACAGACCGGTCAGAGTTTAAAAGCCCTTTCAGACACAAATGCGAAATAGCCGGTGTGTTCAAAGCAAAATACCTTGAGCTTTCAAAATTTGGAGCAGGACCAAAACCTCATCCCACCAAATTCCATGTTATTTGGTTGTCCCGGCTTCCTGTTGTCATCCCACTTTACCTATTGCCATGCCCTTTAGGGTTCCCTGATGAGCTATGCATGCAACAATACATAGATTTTACTGAGATTCTTTCAGAAGTGTATCTAACACCCATGTCCTCCAGAAAAGGCCGCATTATTTGGTCGCTGGTATCGATATTGTAGCCTGACACTGTTGGAATTAAAAAGATCCCCACAGTTGAACCATGTATTGCTTTCCTTATTATTTTTCCCGACAAGGAATGGGTTCCCAGGCAAATTTTGGGCTTCCAGCTCAGGAGGCCCCTCAAGTGCAATGTGGGTTTTTTTAGGCTAACAATCATCCTGGAGCCACCCAGGATTCGGTCCTGATGTCACTCCATCACACCTCCTGCCACTATGCTGCCCCCCTACTCTAATACAGTTCTGTTCCTTGTGCAGCCTATGCCCACTACTGTCTATGGCCATGCTTCAGTTAACAGGGCAGCTTTCCAGCCGTAAGAAACCACAGTTTCCTTGGCTGTCAGATGCCCCCTCCATCAGTGACATCCCAGGGATACCAAATAGTGTGTCCTACAACACTGATGCCCTTGGAATGATGGCGGGCCAGTTCACAGCCCTCCAGCTTCACTGCTGAAAGATGACCTCAACCCACTGGTTCCTGCACACTTTCTCAGAAGAATAGAGTCCCCAGTTGTGCCATCCCTCCCCTACATACTGCCGTGTAATGCACAGTGGTATGCAAGCCCAGACAAAGCACATGCTCTTTAATAAGAGATCTAATGAATGAATGAATGAATATATTCATGTTCCCATTTCCCACAACACCCATTACCTGGATAACCAAATAAAGTAAGCAAGTTAATAATCTCCAAAAAAATCGCTGCCATGTTGTTGATAGGCAGTGGATATGCCTGGTGACAGACAGGTAGACTGTTGGCTTTGGAGTATTTTAATGTGTGAAGAGTTGAGCACACACAAATGACTGGCTGTTCTTCATTATGACCTGAGCACATCCAAATGCACATTAGCATATTTCTTATCCATCAGCTATCAGGAGCTCCTATATCCAAAACTATGGATGATTGATTAGCCTATTTGAGCTTGATGCCATCATAAAAGTACTAGCTGTGCGTCAACAAGACAAAAAGCAAGATTTCTCACCTCTCTCTTTGCTGTAACTCAAGAAAGAGTAAATGGCTGGCAAACATCGAGACCAGTCACATACAAGCAGCTGTTTTTAAGGCTCTGCCACATAGGAAACACCTCATTCACCATCACCATATCTATATGCACTCGTGTCTGTTTCTCCAAGCCTTTCTGGTTTTAAAGAGGAGGTCCGGGAAAAGCACTGGCTTTTCAAAGATAGACAAAGGCACAATTGGCATCCTTGTAAATTTGTAAAGCGCGAACTTATAAAAATACGATATGATTCAAGGCATTGCCTGGTGGGCGACATATCCTTTGTTGTTTTAGTGCGGATGGCAAAAAGAATGCCAAGATGGACTCAGATTGTAAAGCTGGCTCTTTAAAATGGTGGATGTGTAACTTTCCCATGGCCCACGCAAAAATTTACTTCAACTGACTCTCCCTATGCACTTGCCACACAATTCTACAAAAAATGTAAACACCATTACATTTGCACAGTAGGATAAAGTAACTACTTAAGCTTGGGGAATAAAGCTGAATCAACAAGATTTAAAAAAAACAAATAAACAAACAAAAAAAAAAAACACCATTGTAACTCTTACTTCTAAATAACTTATGCAATATTTATTTCTACCTTTGCGAGAGTTATGGCCTGATGTGAGATGAATGCTTCAAGAAATGTCCTTCAGCAGCATACTGTCAATGCCTCAAGACAAAGAAGAAAAAAAATTTCAAAGACTTAATAAACTGTACCTCTCTTCAAGGACTTAAACAAGACCAAGTCCTGCAACACCTCACTAGAGACTCGTTTAGGTGTAACCGAAGTGGTGTGCAGAGCTTTAGTGTCCTTGAATGTCTAGTCAGAGGAAACGGCAGAGTCACAGTGGATGCTTCATCAGAACTTTCCTGCTGCTGTTTTTAAAAACTCTGACTCAGATCTAGAGCTCTACTGAATTATTCATCGATGTATTGAACTACCTGTGAGCTTTGCGGGATGTTTTAGTTTCGTCTGGTTTTCAACTTCCACTCAGTTATAATTTTTCATTATTATTTAATGGAATACTATGGAAGGTTCTACAGCTGCCTGCTTGAGGCAGGGTTTCACATGAAGCGCTTCATAGCACTGAGGAGGAGACAGACACCGATGCCAAGTTTGAAGTGCCAACATAAAGACGCGGGCAGAAACAAAATTCTTTAGACTGACGTGCAATCCATTCTCCATTTCCACCTCCCAGACAATTTCATGGCACGTGCAAGAGTGAGCAACTTGTTATAAGGCAGGAAAGAAGGACTTGCCCAAGTCTGTAAAGCAATGATGAATAAAAGAAATATTTTAGCTGTAAGTATGTATTGCTGACAGGAAAATTACTTCTTCGCAAATCAAATTCAGCGTTATAAAAAAAAAAAGGAAAAAAAAATCATTTCAAATGTGTAAAGCTTGAAAATTCCATTTGGAGCATGCACCTTTGTTTCTCTCCGCAGGATGTTCCTTAAGCCAGGAAAAACGACTAAAATTTTGACTAAACGTCTGCAATACTGTACATGGTTATTAATACAGCACCTCGACCAGGGCCAAGTCCAGCATACATTTTCTATTAGGCAACATTTGCTTGTTACAACAAATTTTAACTAAAAGTCTGGTAGTACTGTACATATATACTGATTTAGCAGTAAGACAAGGCAAAGTCCAGTATACATTTTCTGTTAGGTAGCATTTGCCAAAATTTTGCAAGCTTCTGTTTATTGAATGACTTGTACTCGCGATCTTCCTTACACATCCTCCGCCCACTTCCTGCTCTCCAGGTTTCTTGAGAATCACAGAAAAAGGGCTTTTTTTTGTGCTAATCTTAAATACAAATTATTTTATTATAACATCCGCTTGGAATTTGCATTGTTCAGGGAATGCAATAAACATTAGCACGAATATTTGAGGTTAAGAACTTCGTAGAATTTGGTCACATGGGATTTGCAGTGTAAGCAGTAAAAATTATGCTGCCTTCACATGCTATCATAGTTTTGGTAAATATGAGTTGCTGACTAAGAGGCTGCACATGAACACCCCCTCAACTTGTAATCTCGATCTGCCTTCTTGCCTGTTATTGGCTAGCTACCTCTCAGTAGCTAACGTTGTGTGCTAACAAAGCCTAACGTTTTCTGTTAGCTTCTGTTCTCCTGACAATACATAACTGTAGCCTTGCTGAGTGCACCCCAGATGCAAACATAAAAGAATTTTTTTAAAAAGTCCTTAAATTGCCCCAAAACCATCAACACATGCTTGTGTTCAATTTATTGGCGTGTTTAATTAGGATACATGCAATAAGATGAGTTTAATAAGGATGAAGACATTAATTACTACATTTCTGGTCAATGTGTTATATCTACTTTATCATATATTATATATACACTTTATCTAATGTGCGATATCGACTAACATGTTTGATCAGGTTGTCTGTTTTGTAGTAACATGGCATAGATATTTTGAGGTAAGATGGTAAGCCATGTATCTACAGCTTGCTGTGGTTTTTTTATCATCATTAATTAATAAATATGTGTTTTCCATCACTGTTTTGTCTTTGTTTTTTAGCATAGCACTGTAAACTGGTCTCACGTCACATACTATCACATGGTATAAGATGGTATTTAGAGTTAAATTACTGGACCTGTTGACTGAAGAAAATGAGGCCAAAATGAAATACAATTTATTCAAACATTGAATTAGTTTCAAAAGATGAAACAATAGGGTGCAAATGGGCATTGTGATGAAACACGATCATTTGTACGCTTCGAGAATGGAAAAGTAAAGCAAAGAAATCTTGTTCCAGGTTGATTTTCTTCTGTTTCTGCCTAGTACATACTAAAACTTCGAATGAGTTTCAAAAAGATCCCAAGTTACCAAGTACCCTTATGCTCTGCTCACACTGCTCATTCAGTGTATGGAGCTCACCTGCAACTATCAGTCTTAAAATGTATAAAAATAAACTAAAATAATCTTGATTTTATTAGCTTCTTATGTTCTTGTGCGGTCTATATTGAAACAGTTATTTGACTCAGGGTCAGTGGATGTTGCTGATTGAATAGTCCAGCTGACATTCTGTCTTAGGGATTATTCATGGTCATCTACCTCACATTCAGGGGAATAGCTGTTCATTGTACTTTATTGATACCTCAGCAGTTAAAGCTACAATAAGATCTTTAACTGTCCTAGTCAACAATAGACCATATAATTTTAAATGTTTTTGAAACAAGACCATAGGAAAAAAGTATAACCGAGGGCCTAAACAGTGCTTATGGGATGCCATGTTACACTTTTTGTGCATGTAAAAACAATAATAACAATTTCAAAAAATAAATAAATAAACATGTTATACCCATTTTCAGACGTTATTTGTCATTTTGGACACCAAATGAGCAAAGTATGTTTCCTAATGCGAAGTTTTGAGTTTGCGTGCTGGATGGCTTCTTTGAATTCCTCCTCCCATTTATGATCTTTCTGCTCTGGGTGCCTACTCCGCTCTGATTGGTTGCCTTTTGACAAGTGAAAGCTCCACGCTCATTACACTGGGAGGCAAAATGGGATGGGTGGGGCAGAAATACTGTTGTGCATGGGGCAGTGGGGGAAGGCAAGCACATCAGAAGCCCCAGCACCTTAAAAATAAATAAATAAATAAATAAATATTATTTTGTTTTTTAAAAAGTAAAACCTTATGTTTACAGCCATCTCAAACAGCCCAAAGGAAATTTTAAAACATGAGCTAACCTCATTATTTGACACTCTGGCTTTGTCTAACATGGCTATTCAACACTAACTTTAGTGGGTCAAAAAAATTAAAAGCATAACATTTCTCCTTTAAGACTGTATATCAAGTTAACTTTATTTTCCTACATAAGTGCTGTATAGTTTTAAAATAAATAAATAAATAAAGTGATTTCCTCTGGATTCTATATACCTTCTGTAATGGTGAGATTGACACAGAGCAGTCGAACAACTGAAAATAAAAACAAAGACATCACCAGAACACTGATCTGTGATTGAAGGGTTAAACTGAAGCACATGACTAGAACTCCAACAGATGAACCCAGTTCTGTCCAACACACACACACACACACACACACACACACACACACACACACACACACACAGACACAGTGATTTAAGGCCACTAGGGAACACATTACTACCACTGCCCAGTGACAGGGTGGACATATTGAGATACTTAAGAAGCGGTTTATAAGAGCTGAGACCAGAGACTGAACAAACTGCCAAACTCTCTTCAGCCTCTTCCTTGCTTTTTTTCCCTCCTCCCTCATTCTCATCTCTTCTCCTTCTCTCTCGTTTCTCTTTCATTCTCTTGAGACTATTCGGTTGCTTCTCCCACAATAACCAATCATCCTGTCTCTCCACTTACCACTTTTGAGTTGGACTCACTCTTCTGGTTATTCAAACAAGCTCAACTCATAATTCCTTCTCTACATGTGTGTGTATATTTTTCTTTCGTGCGCTCCTCTCTGCCACCATGTTTGTGTGCTGTTGCTATGGGTTCCTGATAGCTCTGTGGCCATCGCGGCTAAACTCAACCAGTGTTCGCGTTGTTTTTGTGGTAACACTGACACACTCTCTGCCTCACGTTCTTCCTCCCCGTTCTCCACTCTCGAAGCAGATGATTCAGTTACAGTCGCGTTGATGATGACATATGGACTACCATGATGCCAAAGAGGCATGGCGAGTAAGACGAGATATAAAATATTATGCAAAATAAAAAAAAAAATGCAATATTAAAGGTGCACTTTAACTGTGGGTCTGTTCAGACGATTCCAGAAGGGTGTGTGTGTGTGTGTGTGTGTGTGTGTGTGTGTGTGTGTGTGTGTGTGTGTGTGTGTGTGCTAAATTGATTGAGGCATGCATGTTTTGCTGGGAACGTACAATGTGGACACAAGGCATTGCCAAAGTGCCAGTTTTACTGATTGTGTGTGTGTGTGTGTGTGTGTGTGTGTGTGTGTGTGTGTCTGCAAAATTACATTCTGTTGATTTTAGCAGAGTGATAAGTGCAGTCTGTTCAGTACCTCGGTGGACTCAGGATGTGTGTGTGTGTGTGTGTGTGTGTGTGTGTGCGCGTGCATGTGTATGAGTATGTGTGTGTACACACCTCATTTGGTGCTGAGGGACATTCCAATCATTCCCTACTACAACACTACAACTACAGCAGTGACATTTGTATCACAACGGGCAGCAAAAATACACAGTTTGTCCTCCCTTCCACCAAAAAAAAAAACCTAAAAATCAGCAGGCAGTTACTCCCATTTGATCTTTTTTTTTCCCCCTCTTCACTTCACATTAATTTCCATGGTAACAAAATATAAAGTATGAGGGCTGGGTTCGTGAAAATCTTGGTTTTATCTCCGTGTGTGTGTGTGTGTGTGAACATATTGGTGCTGTGTGATTCTCCTTGCCTTTATCTCCTCCTCTAACCACACTGGGTTTATATATCACAGTAAGAATCATTCCCATCATTTTTTCCTGCCAAATCTGTCATAAATCACTGCGTTTTCATGCTAAATGTCGTTGTAATTGTATGTTAGAGATCCAACCAGCACTGCCGAGTCGATCCATTATCACCAGCAACATGGCTGATGATATGGAATAGCAAAAGCCTCGAATAAACATGGAACAGCTCTGAATATTCAATTCAAATTTATTTATATCATTTTTGGAACTATACACAAACCAAAGCAACAGTGGCGAGGAAACCCAGCACATCGGAGCCAGAGTCAGAAGACGAACCCGACTCCTCTGGTGACACTGGAGAAAGAGTTCTTGGACTGAAATGGAGTATCCCAGTACTCGGGTTGCATTCATTTTCATTAACTATGCTGTATATACCTTATGTGGTACACAGTGTTTCTTCTAATAAATAGGAAAAGCTTTGTATTGGATTATTTTTTAAACACTGTGGCTTTCCACACAAACAATGTGAAAAAACAGGAAGACTTGAAACACAATGCTAAGCCATATTTCGGCATAAAGAAACAAACAAAAGCTTTCATTACACTCCGACACGCTTCAGTGGAGGAATCACAAGATCTGAAATGTTGGTAAATAAACGGATCAGATCAACTCCACTCCTAGTTCATGGCCATGTATTTCAGACCTTCATATATTGTTAAATGACATGTGAAGGTCTTTAGACCGAAGGAAAACTTCACTGGACACTGCAAACATGTGCTGAAAGTCATCTGTTTATGCTTGAGTGACTGTACGGTACCATGCCACATTACTGAGTACCACTGCACCACCAGCTACATGGGACACAATACTTTCAATAAAATGAAGCAATGAAATATTTACCACGAGACACTTTCCCACTATTGCACCACAGTGAGCGTTCCAGGATGAGCCAAGGTTATTACCTCTCTAGTGGCACTTCCCAGGATTGACTGTGCCTCCTCGGGGCTACTTCTTGGCCTGTAGACCGAGGAATTTGGCCCGACAAAGACACATGTGCCAGATAAGACCAACCTGTGTCTAAATTAGACACCCGATATAAACATTTATCTGCATAGTACAGTATCTTTGTTATTGGTGTCCAAATATGTATTTATAAGAAAACTATTTCAGAAACTATGCTAAGCGCTAGCCAGTTACACGAGCTGAGCTAGCTGACCCAAACTAGTCATTAAGTTATAGGTCAGATATTATACCCATTTTCAGATCTTTATTTTTCATTCTGGACACCAGTGGAGTACCACAGTATGAACCCTAAGCCACAAAACGCCACAGTTCTTCAGGGAGCTGCTTATCGAACTCCCGCTGATTTTGAGTGTGCATGTTGGATAGTTAGTTTGGCTTCCTCATCCCATTTCTGTTTTTTTTTTCCTACACATTGTGTTCAGTGTGTACAATCTGCTCAGATTGGTTACCTTTCTAAAGTGGGTTGTCTTTCTGTTCAGTGCATTGGGAGCGAGACTGGCATGGACAGAGATACTACTAGGCATAGGGGAAGTGGGGAGGATCAGAATCAGAATGCCGAGCATGCCCAGATGCACTAGTGGTCCCCAAAAAATTAATAAATAATTGATGAAAATCTTTCTGTTTGGTGGAGTTTAACACAAGACAGTGTGTTATGGGTGTGGGAACTACTGGGCTGTATGTGCGATAATAGAAACATTAACAGTTTTTATCTCAAGGCTTAAAGGGGAATTAAACCCAAACTTAATGAAGAAAAAAAAAAAAAAAAAAGCAAACTTGCATACATTATGGGTCTATGCTCATCGAAACGTGCTATTGTTATTACAAAAGAAAAAAAAGAGCAATAAATCCTCACATAGGGGGCACCACTGTACTGCGAAAAGTGACACATGACTCACGTATAAGCTGTAAACACAGAAGTGTTGCACATTTAAATGCACTAAGCTATATACCATAGGTTCCCATTAACAAGCAGATACCTGTCTGATGTATGTAAACGTAACATATTATTATGTGCAAATGAGTCTAGCTTTCTTTTATTCAGATGTTTACTAGTTTATATCTGATGTCAGTTTAATACCTGTAAACTGTTATTTTTGCCGTTTTCATGACCTATTGGAACTGTCTCATCCAAGTACTACCCTCGCAATTTTGTACTCTCACAAGAATGAAACAGACTACGAATGGCAGCCTTTTCAGACTAATGCAAACTATTGCATTATAGCATACTGCAACTTCGAAAATGCAAGTAAATCCACCTGGTGATGAAAATGTACATACTTTCACTGTACCTGGAGAATTACTAAGGCTTTCCCTTTATGTTCTTTACAAACCCTGGGCTACAAGTCTCAGATAGCTTTGAGATAGCTCTGGTTTGCCCCAGCAAGATAGTGGGATAGGGCTACTAGATCATCACTATTCACCATGGTCTCGATTTTCAGTAACACCAGAAGACTCGATTATTACAGAGCAAGCATGTTAAAGCTTGTTTGATGCTTGCAACAGAACATTTGGAGAAGGCTGCAGGTTACTGGGAGACTGCAGCATGCTCGGACGAGACAAAAAAGCCCAAAAAAACCAAAAAAGCTTCTGTTCTTACAGTACCAGTGGAATGCGAACAATCAATGGGAAAGTGAGTAATAGTGGAACATTCTTGAGAAGAATCTGTTGCCATGTAGAGGAAGGTGGTGAGGATGCGACATGGATGAACATTTCAGCAGGACAATGATCCAAGAAAGATTTTCCAGCAAGTATTAAATTAATTGATTAGTGTGTTCAATATGTTTGAACACACTACGGTGCCATTCAACATAGCTTTTACCTCTGCCACAAAAGAGAGTTGTGGTGAAAATATTGTATTCACAGGCATTTGTCCAGTCATCAGTTTTCTGGTTTATCAGTTTGTCTGTGAACAAAATCCTGACCATACCCGTGCACTGATTTTTACCTAACTTGGTGGGGACACTACCCTACCTAAGTGCCAGCGATTACCCGATTTCTGAATGTCAAGGTCAATGGTAAACATCAAAGCAAGATCATCGAATTTGGGAGATAGAGCACTTATAACTTTAAAACAAGTGCTGACAGACATGACATTACTATAGAAAACTAACAGGAAACCACATACAGTGGTTTCCAGGCAGTTACCCAAATCCCAGCCATCTTTAAATCCTAATTCGGTCATGTCTACATACTATACAGCAGCCAACATAGGCAAGGTGGATATCATGGAGAAAAACCCGAGATGGAACATTAAGATGGAATGTTGGCTCAAAATATATTTCATTTATTAATTTAAAGCTCACAACTTTATTGCAACTTAAAGCACAGAAGCTGACACTGAAAATTTTGCCAGCTGATCTCTGAAGTTCCCTAATAGCTAAAAAAAAAATTTGCCTATAAAACTGGACAGCTTACCTCTGATAGGGTGTTCAACAATTTTGGTGCATGACAGGCAAAGGCTGCTGCTTTCCAAATGTTTTTCTGGAGAGCTTTCGGAATATTTATTAGTCCTGCAGCAGAGCACCTGAGGGCTTGCGAAGGGATATAAAATCAGGATAAAAAAAAGGATGTCTCATCATATGTGTTTTCCCTCAAAAATATTTGTATACAATAAATAGTATATTTATGTAGTGTATAGTGTATGTAAGTAGGATATTCATTTGCCGAACTGCTTTATCCTACTTGGGTGGCGGGAAGGCTGGTGCATACCTCAGCGGACACTGAGCAAAGGTGGGGTACACCCTGGACAGCTTGCCAGATCATTGCAGGGCAACACACAACCATTTACACTCACACCAAAAGGCAATACAGAACAGTTAATGAGCCTAATGTGAATGTCTTTGGACTGTGGGAGGAAACCAGAGTACTCGGAGGAAACCCACCCAATGACAGGGAGAACATGCATATTTCATACAGAAACGCTCCACCCTGGGAATGAACCCCTGTACCTTCATGCTGTGAGGTGCATATACTAACCACGATATGCTAAGAAGACGTAAAATTATCTAAAATAAAAAGTAATCGATAATTCCCCCTCAAATGCATGAAAAATAATATGAAGAGCTTGAACTGAAAATGTAATGTGTAAGAGGTTCACATATTTGTGTTAAAATGTAGGGTAAACACCCCCAGTGCAGCTAACTGGGTTATCAAATGCCGGCCATGTCTCTCACTGTCTATGGTGAGAGGCATGTAAAAGA
>JAQMYF010000021.1:19611270-19623577 GCA_030014195.1 Neosilurus mollespiculum
CACACACACACACACACACACACACACACACACACACACACACACACACACACACACACACACACACACACACTTTGTGAATGATTGTGTGTGCATTGGCCCTGCAAATGGTCTGGTGAGCTGTCCAGGGTGTACCCTGCCTTCGCTCAGAGTCGGCTAAGATAGGCGCCAGCCTCCCTGCGACCCTAATCAGGTTTTAAGCAGCTTAGAAAATGAATTAAAAAAAATACATATTGATGAAACATTGATATAGTAGAAAAGTACAGACATGAAGCATGTCCAAATCTAAATCACTGCTAGGTTCAGTGGCTATAACTGGAGTAAACAGGTGCATGAATTCTGTTTTTATTATTATTTTTTTTGTTGTATTCTGCAGAAATGAGCCTGTTTATACGCATATTATATACAATTTTATATGGAGCTAAATGTGTGAGAAGTGTGTGGTGTGTGTGTGTCTGTGGTGAAGATTTCTTGTATCAAGCCCTTACCTGCAACAACCAACCATAAGTCATATCCCACAAATTTGATCTCACTCTGTGTGCATGACACACACACACACACACACACACACACACACACACACTCACACACTTCTTGCACACGTATTTCCAGTAAAACACAGCAGCTTGCCAATAACTCAACATATCCTTAGTTGCTATTCAGCACTTTTTTTCGTGGCTTTAAAACAGCATCTTCTGGACGGCTGTAACCTGAACTTTCTGCAATAACATTTTTGCAAGGGAGCAAAATTCTCGCACTAACTCCACTATTTTACCTCACAAAGCCTTCTGCCATAAATAACCGAGTAATCCTGTTTATGCAAACTGTTTCTGACTTTTCATTTGCATTTGCCCATGACAGTATGTAGGTAGCAGTACATGAGCGAGTAAGTACTCCTAATGATGATTAGAAGGAGGTGAGCTTAAACCCCAGGACTACCAGGAAGCCAGTGTAGATCTTGTGTAGAACCTGACTGCGCTCCAACTTGAACACCTCAGTTCTGGCTTGAATTCGATATTTTTTGAATAAAGATCACTTTGGGAGTGTCCTAATTTTGGGCCGCTGGGAATGAAAGTGATGTTTAAAATTGTTGATTGGCTCTAGTTTTTAAGATATGGTACTGGGTCAGCATATATGACCCTGACAGGAATCATGAAGGATGGGCAACTTATAAAAAGAAGGGATCTGAATTTAAATCAGAAGTCACTAAATACATCTTTGACTGAATCTAGGAATAAACTTTAGGTAAACAGGTTCACTGCCAGAACATTTACTTCGGGTGCAGTAGGTCATGGGTTCAAAGCCTGGACATGGTGGGAGGTTGACATGCACTGGACTTTCCACCTAAAATTGCAGTGTTTATTAATACCACTATGACTGGGTTTGAAAATTACTTTCATTCTTTCTTTTTAGGAAAAGCAATAAATGATGGAATCTGAAGCTGGTATTGCATCATAAATGATATGGATTGCATCATATTGTCCCTAGAAGTCATGAATGATGCAACGTTAACTGCGTTAACTCAACTTCCATCGCTTTGCTGAACAGATGCCACTATATCAGCTCTAGAAACCATATGCATGTAGTTTCATGTTCAGTACACATGAAATGTAAAACAATTGGAAACTGTAACCAATCAGCCATTTTTACCGTCATATTTGAATTCCGCGTACCAAAATCCATAATAAATAGCACATCTTGTTTCTGAAGTAGACAACTTCTAAAAATTTGAATACCAGTGTAATTAGTGCTGCAATCTTATTAATGCTCTAGATACTTTATTTATTTATTTTTGCAATAAAATGTGTGACATGACATGCCTCGGAAAATGTACTGTATGCTAATTGTACAACTCACTAGTACACATTAATCATGTCATTATTTCACACCATTACATCATTTGTCTACATCACAGCAGTGCATTATTATATACATTCATTCTGATCAATCATCACAATCCTAAATAGCGTGAGTTATTCATTCAGAATAGCTGTGAAGGATTTGCCTGGTTATGTGAATCAAATGTGTAAACAGTAATAAAAGTAATGCATTTACTCACTCCATGGCGTGGACAACATGGCACACTGTGCTTCCTCGTGATCTACTGCATTCTGTAGAAAGAAAGAAAAAAAAAAAAAACAAATGATCAGAATAATAAAAACTAAGCACATCTTGCAAACTCAGACGGACACACAGACGAATGGACAGAGCGTGGAGAGAGGGTAGACAGTCAGACAGAAATAGAGAGAGAGAGCACCGTTTTAAGTATCATACACTGGTCATCAGTGCAGTGATTCTGGTGAACCCTGAATCGAAATCGGTGGATTCTGCAGGATTTTCTTGACATCATCTTCGTTTTATCCAACTGTTAAAGCCAGCGTCCTCACAGTCCTTGCCATGTAAAGGATCTCATTCTCAAAAGGTATCAATCAGGACACCAAAAAAACAATCTATCTACCTAATGCCTTTATTACCAAGTAAAGATAATGAAGTTAACTTGGTAACCAAGAATAGTTACCTTTTAATACTGAGGCTATAAATGAAGCTAAGACCCCACAGCAATATTAAAGGGGAGTAATCTGGAATCGGGAATAACTGGGGAGTAATCACTCCATGCCACTTCTTTACACATCTGGGCTGTGGGGTAGGGTGATTCGACAGAAAGCCCCTTTTCACAAAATAAACGAATGAATAAATGAATGAATGAATGAATGAACGAAATAAAAAAAATAAAAAAATCACAACCAAGTCCACCTAAAACACCTGAACCAGCTTATTAGCTTAAGTACACCATTGATTAAAAGTTTACACTGAATTGAAGCAGTTCAAGTCCAGTAAATGAGCTAAAAATGAATAAAGGTAAGCGGTATGTCAGAACTACCTTAGAAGAAAAGAACAAGACAGTAGGCTTCAAATCATGGAATGACAGCAGAGTCTCCAGACTTAAACCCCATCGAGTTGATTTGGGACGAAGTGGACAGAAGGGTGAAGGCAAAGCAAACAACAAGTGCCGCACATTTGTGGGAATTTCTGCAACGGAAACTTCCAGAATAATATTTGATGTCTATCGTCAAAAGAATGTCGCAAATTCGTTCTCACCCGCAAAACTCTGACAGGTTGAATTATTTTTTTTTATTCAATTACGTTAAACTGGATAATTCCGCAACTTCTTTTTCTACCTCTAACTGTTTTGTTTTGGTTGTTTTTGTATGCCGAGGCATTAAATTGTGTACATTTAAAAAAAAAAAAATCGTTGGGTCCTAAAGATTTTGACTAGTAGTTCACATCAAGTAGCCACGGTAAAGCATGGTGGTGACGGCAGTACGATATCGGGCTGCGTCTTGTCAGTTCAGTTCAGACTGTGGTTTTAGTTAAGATGGAAGAAATCATGGCTGCAGTGCATAAGTGGCCCATTCAGGGTGTATTTCTGCCTCATGCATTATATTACAGAAGAGTGCTCCGTATCCACCGTCACTCTAACCTTAGTGGCTGCTTAGTGGTTAAGGCGACTCTAACCAGAACAAAGCTTAAGATTAATGAATTGTACACTAGTTAACACTGAAAGGCATTTAAATATTAAAATCTACAAGGTTGAGGCCTTCACCCAGTCTCCCTACAACCCTAATAGTATTAAGCGGCTCATCAAATGGATGGACTGATATATGAGGACTCCTGATAAGGATTACTTTTCCGCATTTTGACAAGAATTATTGGATAAATTGATCAAGTAATACACAATCATCCGGTACTCTATTGCATATTGTGTTTTTATATCCACTGCAGAGTCAACATGATGTAAAAATGGATTCTGACACAGCAGATTTTCCGTCTGGCTGCGTCTAATCTTTCACACCAAGCCAAATCATAGCGACACTCAAAAATAGAAAGAATAGAAAGAGGAAATTCTCGTTTATCTTTTGTTTCTTTTGTGCTTCTGTGATGGCAGAAGCCTAGAGGACAGTTTCCTTTTTCGTCTGTCAACGATTCATTTACAGGAAAAGAGGCAGATCCGTTATCTCTCGGCACTTCTTTACAAGCGCTCCAAAGTAAATATGGCTCTCACTCAGGTCACCGCTTTCTCTGGACTTCGACTTCCCCTCCATGCTGAATGCTGAACTGGTGTCACCTCCCTGTAAAATCTAACACTTCCCTTGTGTGCTCTTCTAAGTGACTTTCCACCTTTAACTCATTCCTCATAGCAATCTGCCTACAGTCGTGAAATTATTTCAGCAAAAAATTTAAGATAATGCGCTTGGCTCAGATTTCCATTTTTTTGCATTGAGTGTAATCGGAGATGACATTCAGATCATTCTGTCCTGAGAGAAAGAAGATTAAAAACTGTCCAAAATGACTATAGCGCTTGTAAATCGAAGAAAAATTTGACTTTAGGCCCTTCACATGTCTAATCTCACTACTTATTCCGCAAACTGCCATCAAGCATGGAATTCTGGGTGTCCGTATCAATTGTGAAACAGTACTAAGAAGGAACATACAACTGCGTTGCTGTAAAACCGAAAGAGATGTAGGGTGTGTGTCAAACATAGCAAACTACAAAAGGTTAATCAAAGCCAAATGCTACCTGGAAGAAACAGTCAATGCTGACACACAGGATTGAATTTGTCATCCCACTTTACCCCGCCTTGCAATCAAGGCCTTGCTGAGAAACTAACTGAATAATTTGCACTGGCTGCTCTCAATTTCCACTGATTCACCCAGAAGGCAGACACAAGAACCATTAGACCATTAACCCTCCAGCAATCAAAGAGAACACAGTGTTCAGCTTTTTGGATTTGGACAACTACCAACACTAGCATGTTGCATCCTTCCCAGTGGTATCCGGTCTGAACAACAGGACTGTCTATACATCATGATGCACGTTTATTCATGTGTTGTTCACATGAACACCATGACAGAGGGAAACTGTCCCATTAGCATGTTGTTATTATACATACAAGAGTTATCAAAATCCCAATAGACAGCCCAATGCTTTCAGATTTGGACTACCAACTAGCCCAGTGATCCGCCTACCACAAAAAGTAAAGCAGTCAATAATGTCCTTGACTTATGACCCATCCAGAAAAAGGCGTGCGATGTTCTTTCCCCATACCACCTACTCCCAACCACTGTTTACCACAGTATTCATTCACCAGCACTGATTGAGCTCCATGGTTTGAATTAAGAGACAGACAGGGGAGGCGCAAAATCAAACAAGAACCATGTTTTCCTCAAATGCAATTATCAACAGGGTGAGTGAGGTTCTCCCATAAAGCAAGCTAGCGCACTTACAGTCTGAATCTCAAGAAAATATCAAGCACTGCCTGAACCAGAGGGAATTAATTGAGATGCTGAACCTCTTTCGGACTTTTAGTGGAGCTCCAGGAGATTGAGGCTCGAGGGGTAATATGAGGAGAACTGAGAGTGCATTTGTGTCTGCCATGGTGGGAGACAGGGGGTAAAGGAAGGTCCTGCGCTACTGTCCCACTGTGGATCATTTCCGTTCCAGCAATTGATCCGGACTCCTAAAATCTTGGGTCTTCAGGGACAAGCAGCAGGAAAAGAAGCTTGAGTAGATCGGCACTCCATTCTGGCCAGCTTCAGTATTCATTACTGTGTCCTGGCTTCATGAGAACAAAATTAGCCGTAGCACTTCTGCAGTGGCTAAGTTGTACGTTCTGTACTTCACTCCCCCTGCTTCGTTGTTACCTGCGTCTATGATTTTAGCCACAGGTAATTACACATGACAAAACGTCAGAGCGGAACTGACTCGTGCCAACTAACACTATCTGAATATATCTCCTGTCCTGGTATGACCTTTAATAACACTCAGCGCGCTAAACATTGATGCGCCCTGACGTGTCTAGCTCCAAGTGCCAAGCCATAAACACTGCAACATTATTTCAACCAGACTAACCTGAAACATAAACAGCAATTTATCTTCTTCATGAGTGGGCTGAGAACATTCTTTTGTCCGGAAAAATTCCCCTACTTTCGCTCCGGTCCGTCACACCGCCATTCAAGATGTAATTATAAATAAACATGACATGGTGGACAAAAAGGAAGTGTTTACATCACACAGCTAGGTGTGAATCCTAATTCCTATTGATGTTCTTCTACGATTTTGGTGGATAATATGAATTAATGAACCGACCAAGGCATGAATACACCACTGCTCGGTAGGTGTGTGCTGCACTTCGATGCGTCAGACACTCAATGGAAATAAAGTACAGTCATTTGAAGGGGATTTCCAGTTGTGGTGCGGACAGGTGTCTTAATACCCACCTTTGTGCATTGTTCTTAAAAGATAAAAGAAAAAAAAAAAAAACAGACAAGCTTATAAATGTAATAAAGTGCAAAACTACACTAAAACACACTAAATGAGGTAGATGAAACCTTTCCTTCCCAACGTGCATTTCACCAGGAGAAATATTTTGGACCGTAAGAAGAGCTAAGCAGCATGGGGTTCATGAGAAAAGTTCAACAAAATCATTTGTTTATTTGTGTGCGTGCGCGTGTGTACATGTTCCGTCCAACCTTGATATAAAATATAACCCCAGGCACATCATAAAAAGATGAATTCAACTTAACTTAAGATAAATGCAAGTTATATTGTTATTTAGAATTATAAAAAAACATTTTATTCCTGCACTTTCCCACCTGAAGAGACCTGCGGTGCAGAGTCTGCTTCACTAAAATGTAACAATGTTAACACATGCAAACGGTTGAGACAGAATTCTGCCATGTAGAATATAGTGCTTCGGATTGGGATTCATTTTGCATGATTTTTGAAGTGGAGTAGTAATTATTAAAAAAGTATACAAAGAAATACTAAACACTCAGGCAACAATTTTGCGGAGTCGTGGGTAAGCTTGTTCTTGGCTGCTATTAAAAGAAGACTTGACACCAGAGGAGGATGTTGGACTATGAAGAATAAGAGCATGAAATGGGTGTATCCTGCAACTGATTTACAAAGACACAGATAATGGTTTATGTGAACAGACTACACCAAATGTTGTCAACTTCAACATCTTTATTTTGTTGTCAGGACCAGAACCAAACGAGACTAGATTCAGTCAGTGCTGTAAATAACTACACATTGTATTCGACATAAAGAAACGAAACTGAGTAATACTTCCAATATTGAGCATTACTCTCTGTATTTACTGGATACTTGCTTGCATTTATGTGGCTTCAAATATATGCAAAAATTTTCTTATTTATTCACTGAAAAACACCACACGGAGTAATTACTTTGTCGCAATATATTTATATATTTAGCCAACTCCTTCAGCCGTCTTTCACGTTTTGGCATTTTTGCCACGTGATCTAAATATACAGTATATTCTGTAGACATGTAGATCTGTCTCTGACAAATTATGTTTAATATTTATCATTTTGTCACCGTTTACAATAAAATTTGGATGCTAGTTGAACGTTAATATCACAGAAGACAAGTCGAGCTGATGCGCGCTGCACATGGATGTTCAGTTTAAAAATAAATAAATAAAAAATTCCCGCTGACTAAACATTCCGAAGTGGAAGGTCGAGTTGCTGGGGTAATGGAAGCAGGCGTCACAGAAATCACGTCTAAAACGAGAGAAAACATAATCCAAGGCGGCTGCGCCAATGGAGGCGGTCAAACACATTTTTCAACTTTGCTAGCAAGGTAGGGCAAACTTTTTTGAGTCTGACTGTTTTTGCGGGGGTCGGTCAGGCAACCGGAAACACAAACTGTTTTGTTTGGTCTAACATGATGGATAAAAAGGAAGACTTTCTTTTCATAATGGCCCATTTGCACACACCCTTGACCTTAACCCAGAACTGTTAACTGTCACGTGACTGCACACAAGCTTTTCTCTTTTGTATGGCATTGATGGCACAATCGATCTAATTTATGTTTATACTTGGCCAGCGTAGCAGATTGGACTGTTTCGCAAATTAGTACATTTTTGAGTGACATGTCAATCATTATCCAGGACCAAAAGCTATGAAGGGTGATGTGGTAACTTTAGCCTGGTATGGTAACCCCATGCACAGTGCACCACCTTAGGAAAAACTATTTATTACTTCATAAATTAATGATTATTAGGTAAGGTTCCCTAAGTGCCATGTACCCAAGTCCTTTTGTTTCATCCAAGTGTGTTTTTCTTAGACTACGGGTGCATCTCAAAACCCTTATTTGTAATTTATTTGCTTGTTGCTTAAACCGGAAGATCTTCTGGTTTGCCATCTATGATAGCCGTCACAATTCTCTTATTTGTGCACCGAGGAGCAAGGACTAAGAATCGAGGACACACAAGGGCAGCCTTACCGGAAGAGCTGCACGACAGAATATAAATAACCCGCCTCTTACAGTATATGACGTCAGATGCTTTTACACAGCATGTCTGTGTCGCCGTCATCAGCAGCTGGCGTTGCTCTGCGTGACGTTTCAGAGAAAAAGACATCTAAAGACATTTTCTTAAAACACATTTCCTCGATTCTGTACTTCATACATCATTTCCTCGTGTTTCTCGTGTTCCTCAGCAGGAGAGACAAAGATGCAATGATGAGATGCAAGTCAGGGAACCAGCGATGAGTTTTAAGAGTTTTGAGGTGCATGCTTTGACTGTTTATTTTCTGCAAAAAGCACAAATGTCTGCACCTTGTAAGCTTTACTGATTTTGCAAAAAAATTTAAAAAGAGAACATATAGCAGGTCTTGATGTTGACAGTGCAACAATACATAGCTTAATCACTCAGGGGACTTAATGCTTACTCCTGATGGATGCACATGACCGTGCCGTGCTCCATTCGTTCGCGGCGGGAACACATCCTGGACTTCCAGATGGCACCTCACATTAAAAAAAAAAAAAACACAACTCATTTTTCCCCCTCCTAAAACTTTATCACCTTTTTCGTTGTCAAACAGCTCTGCATTATCATATAAGAACTTTCCAAAACAAACAAAATATATGACCTTTAGGAGCATCTCTAGACCTTAGCGTTCTTGTACATGAACTAATCGTTAGGAGAAGTATATCTGAAAAGGGATTGCTTTCAATGTAGTTTATTGAACTGAAGTATAAACATTCGTTCTGCTTCTAACTTCAGACTGATTGTTTAATGCTAGGCCCAGTGTGTCATTGCTCAATTATTTGTGGTCGGCACTGTATACTTACTGATGCTGATAGTTCTGGCATGTGTATTAAAAACAGTGCTTTAATTAGCGGGTGTCTGAAAGTTGGGTACCAGTCTCCAGGGAAGGGCAGTTGTCATGGCTACTAGTGAGTCAAAACGAGTCATGTCTCTTTCGCGTTCATACTTCGATCTGTTCTCTCTCTCCATCACCACTACAATTAGACTTAAAGGCTCAGTCTCTGGTGCCAACGCTCCCCATTTAATTCCCTTGAAGGAAAGCTAAACTGTGCAAAGCGTGTGTGGGTTTTTTTTTTTTTTTTTTTTTTTGTGAGGGTTTTTCTCTTAGAAATGGAAAAAAGTCAATGTGGTTCTTTTTATTGTTTGTTTTTCTTGCCCTTACAGTCCCCTGCTCCCAACACTCCACCCATCTCAAACTGTTCTTTTGGTCTTACGTAACATAATGATGATCAACCATCCCAATTAGGAGGTGTTGCTTCCACAAAGAGTGAATAGAAAGGGAAAGTTATTATTTTCCTCTCTGAGCTAAGTTTTCAAGTTATTTTGTGAGTTTTTATTTATTGTATTTATATATATAAACACACACACACACACACACACACACACACACACACATCCTGGCAACTGAAAATGTGCTATTGTTGCAGGCAAGAATATTTTACTACTGATTGCACCTGCAAGTCAAGTCTCAAAGACTATTTAAGTATTTGCAGATTGAGCAGGTATTCTGGGCATGTAATTCTCACCAGTAATTAAGTGATGTTATCATAATCGTGTTTGAATACCACAGAGTAAGTGGAAGACTTAGTTAACTAAACGTATCACAAGGCAACCCTTTTGTGAATGCCAGGGAATTACGCACTACAAGCACTGGTACACTGTGGCTGCAGGAGTCAGGGCGGCCATGCAACCATGCAACACAGTTTCTCAGGTTGTACATTTTCCAGCACATCTAATGGAAGTTCAAAATCACACCCGTGACTACCTTGAGTGACCTTCAAAAATCATTCATTCAATTTCTAAGCCGCTTAATCCTAATTAGGGTCGCGGGGAGGATGGCGCCCATCTCAGCCGACTCTGGGTGAGGGTGGGGTACACCCTGGATAGCTCGCCAGGCCATCGCAGGGCCAACACTCACACAACCATTCACACTCACACCTAGGGGCAATTTGGAACAGCTAATTAGCCTACTGTGCATGTTTTTGGACTGGGGGAGGAAACCGGAGTACCCGGATGAAACCCACACAAGCACAGGGAGAACATGCAAACTCCACACAGAAACACCTGAGCTGGGAATCGAACCCAGGACCTTCTTGCTGCGAGGCGAACGTGTTAACCACTACGCCCCCTTCAAAAATCTCCCAGAAATCTTGTAAAACTGTTAAATGAGAGAGCTATTTCTAATTTGTTCATGTCCATGTACTATAGAACAAATAGTGCGAATAAACGAGCACAAGGGTAACATAAACCATCTTATAGGGCCTATTTCCTAGGAACCTTATATAAGGAACCTTGCTCTCTATGAGTGCCTGTTTGGGTGTGTATGTACGGCAAAGTCACTAAACACCACTAAACAAACAATCTTAAGTATTTTTTTTCCTTTTCACCCAAAGTGCCACAGGAATAATTTAACCTGGGTCTGCTACATGTCTGAAACATGAACACGAACAAAAAAAAAATATCTTAAAATGCATCAGGCTCTCCTACAAAACTAACAACCCAGTTGGCAGAGGACCGCCCGGCCTATGGTCAGCTCTGATTGAGGAGAGACAAGGGTACTGACACTTTGTGGTAATCCCACAGTCTTTTCCTATCCTAGATATACCAAGTACTGGAAAGGATTTGAGGTGAAGGTGATATGTTTTTAATACCTGTTCCACTAAAAATGAAAAACAGGGGCCAAAATCATAGAAATAAGGTGAAAGTCAATTCCGAGATTTACCACAAGGGTGGGTCCTGAAGAACCATGCCATGTTGGGATTGTGCCACATGGGTGAAGGATGTACTCCTGGTATTTTCCCTTTACTTACTCATATACTTATATTAACCAAAAACATAGTTCAATGTTTATTAGCCTGGGTAGGACTCAGTGGAAATTACTCATTTACTATTTACTTTACTGTGGAAATTAATATAAAAGTCACTTAAAGTGATGAAAGTACAGTAGATCCAAAGCGAAAAGCTATGAGCTGGTAAAAAGGATGTGGATTGGACATACAGTAAGATTCAGACAGGTCTAGCTAGTGTATAACAGCTAACTAAAATGCTGAGCCAGAAAGTCAGACAGGGTTAGTCCATACTCTCAATAAATCACTGGATCCATGCTACAATTCTCTGAAACTGCAGTGTGAACATGGAACTGAACAATATGTGTTTACACTGTATATTATATATTTAATATATTAGCGGAGCTCCTAAATGGAGCACCATAGGCATGGAAAATAACTCGGATGGCTGTCGCATGTGCACACCACAGGAAACCCAATAAGGCTGTTGCATCACTGAGTTGATGCTGATTGGCTGTTATGTATCACTCACTTGCATGACGGTCGCCAGAAAAAAACTCAAAAATAAAGGCTCATACACAACCGTTCAGACTCGCACAGAACAAAATAAATAAATAAATAAAACATACAATCTATAACAAGTAGGCAGACAAACATTCACGCAAGCAAAACAACACCAAACATGAATGGAACATTAACTTGTTAAACACAAAATTAATTCAGCAAGAGAGGTGAAATGAACGAGTAAATCGGTAGTGAAAGGCAGTGAAGAGAAAATTCAGCCTTAAACTTTCCTACTTTCACTCCAGACCGTAGTCGGAAGATGCAGGGGAGCTTGATTTGTTTATTTCCCCCAGAGCTGAAGTTGATGCTAACTCCGGGGTTGTAACTTCACTCTACATTTACTACAGCTAAAACTTCACTACCACACTTTCTCTCTGGCGGCTTCGAACACAACGTTAGCATCACTCTCTCTTTCTCACTTCACCACCCACTCGTCATAAATCGGCAACCTCTGGATCTTAATTATATATCATACATATTATATACAAGGGGCAGTGGTGGCCTGGTGGTAAGGTGCTGGATTACGGATCCCAAGGTCGGGGGTTCAAGCCCCACTATCGACAGGTTCTCACTGCTGTCCCCCCAGTGCAGCTAACTGGGTTA
>JAQMYF010000021.1:19625625-19642559 GCA_030014195.1 Neosilurus mollespiculum
CGAGCTGTCCAGGGTGTACTCTGCCCTCGCCCAGAGTCGGCTGAGATGGGCGCCAGCCTCCCCGTGACCCTAATTAGCATTAAGCGGTTCAGAAAATGACATGACATGACATATTATATACATAACAAAAACTTTAAAATATATATAAAAATTTAAGAATTGTTCAACTAAACAATACAGTGAACGTGGACTAGTTACGTAAATGTTACTAAATAGTCCACAGAGCCTGATGTAAATAATTGTTTTGGTATAGACTACCCAGAAACATAAAAAAAAGCATTTTTATAGCTTATTTTTACATATTAACCAGTACAGAGGCAGGTCGGGTGAGCTCCGCATGCTCTGAGCGGGGCTATCCGCTGAGTTTTAAAGTTTATTCAAAGTTTTACTATGTAACAGTTGAAAAAAAAAAACGATTTTTATGAACCCGGATGCTCCAACTGAATGAAGTCGCGAGTGTCCATCATTCTGACTCCGGCAATATCCTCTTGGAACCAGTAAGATCAAACGTTATCCTGTATCACACCTTGAGACAGACATAAACCTACCGTCCCCCACAGACCCTACTACATATTCATGCTATCCAAAACTTTATTTATCATTGGTTGCATTTTGTCTTTCAAGTTACTTTTTGGCGATTATTAATATACAATATACAAGATTAATCGTTTTTGGAACATGTTTCATGTTGTGAATTGGGGTAGCCATGCTCTGCAAGCAAATTTTACCAAGATATGGATGAACTTAATAACTTTGCATTACTTGTCATCTGAGCCACTGTTTCCATGACGCAGCTTAATCCGTAGTGAGGAGAGAAAGCAGCTGTGGTGATTTGCTCAGGGTGTTTAGGATGCAGTTGGACCGGGCTTGAAGAAACAAATGGAAAATTCAGACCAGAAAGAAATACTACTTGTGCTGAGTCAAAACAACACAGAATTACACAATGTGCCTATTATTATTATTATTATTATTGTACAGGTTAGGTGTTTACTGGATACATCACTGAAGATATGAGTCCATAAACACTTGAATTAAAAGTAAAAATACCTTAATTGACTTGTTTCCTGCCTTTGTGGCAGAAATACAATGTACAGTACTTTATAAGGAAACATTTTTAGCATATGCATTGTGTGTATTGTGTTTTAATTATTATAATAGTTAATTATTATTATTCTGCATCAGCCTAGGTGGTCTTAAGCTGACAGGAACAGCCATGGCTGACTCGCGCTCCTGTCTGAATTTTAATCCTATTAAAGCTGGAGCAGCCATTACAGAGATTTAATACCGACCTTCTCTTTTCATGGCTGCTGAGGAATGAAGAGGGTAACGAGCAAAAAAAAAAAAAAAAAAAAAAAAAACACACCCACGGGGGGGGGAAGGAAGCCATGGCTGCATGTGGAGGTCTGATATTCAGGGAAGTAAAACAGATAACAGAACTTAAAAAAAAGACAAACAGTGCATGAGAACAGTGTGCAGAAACACCACACACACACACACACACACACACACACACACACAGCGTCGCTCTCACTCTCTCTCTCTCTCACACACACACACACAAACATGCACACACATACACACACACACACACACACAGATTCATACAGACTCAAACACATTATCTCTCACATAAACTCACACACACACACTCAGACACACTGTTACTCAGACAAACAAACACACACACACAAATCTGCCTGTGTATTCATTCATACACACTCACTCAGACACTCTCTCTCTTTCACAATAACCTCACACACACTCACACACACACACACACACACACACACAAATCTGCCTTAATCCACTGAGAGAGGAATTTCAGGACTCATCTCTCTTTACACAGCAGTAAAATGAGAAAGAAATGTCGTAAGAAGAAAACACCAAGATCAAGCCATGTCTACAAACCTGCCACACACAATGTTGTATAAAACTTCTTACTGCCCTGTTTTTGTTACTGTTGTTGTTTGTGAAACCTTGTATACTCTTGATCTACGTTACAGAATACTAATATGCCCTGTGGTAATTTGTTAAAATGTCAAAGGTGCAATTGATTTTTGACAATGTGTTTAAAACAAACTAAAAGTTGTACACAGTGTATTTCTGTACTTTTAATCAGCCTAGATCTGTACATGTCCATCACCAGAAATGTTCATTCCTTATTTTCGGGGAAAAAGAAGAAAGTACGACATGTCTGGATTCTGAAACCAATAATAGTGGATAATTTTAGCCACAAACACGCACATATGTGTGTGTGTGTGTGTATATATATATATATATATATATATATATATTCCTGTGTAATATACACTTTACAGAACAGAAGGTATTATCTTACCACTAACAGTGTTCCTACATGGCACTAACACAAAACAAATATGCAAAATGCTTTTTCCTTATGTTCTCTTCAAATACAGAGAAAAATGTTTTAATCTTGCATTCTGAAACTAAGAGAACAGGCAGCATGCGATCCCGTAGCTGGAGGATAACAGCATGTTTCATGATAAAATATCACAGTGATTTGCAGCAAAATCCCGTTCCCCAAGGTCAGAAAAGAAACTATTCATTTTATACATGTAAACATCAAAACACTCACATGACAAATTCAAATTTTAGTAAAGGGTCAGTGAAGTCTTGACGTTTTTATTATTAATATAATCTCTACTGTATAATCAGAAGAATTATCTGCACAACCTTTACAGAGGTCGGTGTATGTGTATAGGGCGGAGCCGGAAGGCCCTTTTGAACTCCCTGGACACACAGAGGAATTTTCTGTGCATGTCAGTGGAGTCAGTTTCCCCCCAACCCACTAGATGACACTAAAATGGGGCAGTGGAGGTTGTACTAAGTAAACTCAAAATATGTAGCACCACTATGACTTGTGACGGCCGCATGAATGTGGAAAGGTGTATGTTGTTCCACAAAGTAGCAGAATGCTTTGTCACACCTTTAGGGATTTGTATTTAATGTGAAAACCTACATTATCCAGTTACTGTTAATATTCCATTACTAAAAATGACAATTTTGGCATCAAATGGCAATTACAGGTTGATGCAGTTTGATAATATTTGCGATTCATCCACAATTAACACTATACACATATAAAGCTTGTTGACATCAACAATATTAAACACAGAAACCAAGTTTCGCTGCAGTAGCTCTTCAGGACCTTTCAGGATTTGGACGGATTTGGAGCTTGTTCTGTGTACCCATTTCCTCAGGGTTCCACAGGTGTACGACCTGCTTTTAGAACTAAAACCTTTGCAAATTAGCCTTACCCAAACCCCCCCCCAAAAAAGTACAAATACAGTCGATAATTGTAACACGGCCATTTTTATTAGGAGTTTCTCCAAAACCAAGAGCTAGGCTTAAGATCATTTGTGAATGCAGCCACAGATGTTTATGAGACAATTAAACAAATTCAAGATTGTTACCGAACAATAAAATGTTTCCACTGGAAGAGATTTTAAACAGACCTGAATACATATGGATGATTGATTTATACAGAAAATCAATTATATAATTCTACTACTACTAGAACTACTACAACTACTACTACTACTAATACTAATCATCATCATCATTATCATCAGACAGAGAGAGAGAGAGAGAGAGAGGGAGAGAGAGAGAGAGAGAGAGAGAGAGAGAGAGAGGAAAAAAAATAAAATAAGGCTCCTGATCTTGTTTCAGTGCCAGCTATTTTTATGGAAGGAACACTCCTGCCATCTTGTGGACAAAACACTTTTGGTTGCTACACAATTACATGATACTAATGCTTTGAGACTGAAGGAACTTTTTATAGTTCTTAGTTCCACTGGAAACGGTATCCTCTATTTGTGTGTTCGCACTGCAGTAACTGAGAGCAAATTTAGTTCTTACTGGATCCTTTCTTAGTTATTTACTACCTACTTCAGAGTAGGAACTCATTCATTCATTGTTTGAAATAATTAGGGTCATTGGGAGGCTGGCGCACATCACAGCAGACTTTGGGAAGAGTACAACCTAGACAGCTCGCCAGGCCATGACAGCAATGCAGCAACTCTTTACGAAAGTCAGCAATAGTTCTTTTTACATGCCTCTTATCACAGACAGTGAGAGGCGTGGCTGGCCTTTGATAACCCAGTTAGCTGCCCTGGGGGGGACAGCAGTGACAACTCAGTGACAGTTGGGATCAGTAATTGAGCACCCTACCACCAGTCCACCACTGGAACAGTGTTTCTGGAGTAGGAACCCTCCCGGCATAATAGGAACTATAAGTGACGTAATGTTCAGTGATTTGTCTGGTTCACCACAAGCAACAAATCAGTTCGAATAACCGCATTACTATTGTGAAACACACAACACACAACAAAACACACATACTGATAGAGATTGTTGTTTTTATTATGTCACGTAGATGTAATGTGGCTATACTAGCCGTCGGCTCGCTTGCATCAGTAAATCAGAAAAGTCCTCACGGGAGCTCTCAATTGAGGAGTTCCTGTCAAAAAGTTCCCAGATCAGTTTGTCCGAAAGCACCTACTGAGCTGTTGATCACAGGCCTATGGTGTATTACAGTTCTACAATTCAAGTAATTTAAAGTGGATTACTCTAACTTAACCCACAGTGAACATGAAATATAACTTTCCCTTACTAAGACAGGAAAGTAACCCAGAAAACCATGAACTGCATTAGCAGACATCATTGACATCACCCCATCATTAAACACCAGAACAACAAAAAATATAACAACTGATTTTGATTTATTTTATAATGTATCCAACAACGTCTTAGAATTGCTTAGCAGGTGCACAGCAAATTTCACTTTCTCAGACAACTTTAATAATAGTATAGATTTTAAATGTTGTATACGTTATGTAAAAAAAAAATATTAATGTTGAACAAAGCAAGAGTACTACTGAAGTGAGAAGTCGACTGAATATGTGCTTCACATTCCTGAAGTGACACACCTCACTGCGAGTCTCAAAGCTGCCAAACATTACAATCAAAATTACAATCTGGGAGATTTTCTGATCGGTTCCCTGTAATGTTTCCACTCAGATACACTTCGCTCACTGTGACATGCAACAATACTGCATCCAGATGTTACCGCGGTGTTCATGACAGCTGGAGTCTCAACGATTCCTCCATACCTACAGCAGGCTCACTTATTTTTACTGATGGAACACTACTGCCATCTGGTGGACTACATGGTTAATTCAATTGCTTTTCCACCAGGGGCAGTTCTGCACAAATGTCTGGAACATATTACAGTAAAATACATCCAGTGAGTCACTGGACTGCTGAAGTGTAGTATAAACTGAAGAAATCATAATGTTATTCACAGTTGTAAAAAAAATAAAGATATCTTAAACCAGGGAAAACATTTTCTAAGCTTTTTCATGATGAGAATATTATAAAACAAAAACAACAGCATTAGTGACAATCATAGTGGTTTTCCGGAGAGGACACTTTTTGACGGACATGCTTATCAAGGTGATGTGGGACTTTGTACAGAAAGTATTTCCTGTCTAATCCCAATTATATTTTTCAGCAAGCTATACAGTACTATGCTGCTCAAAACCAGTTCTGCTATGATCTGTTCCAAATGTGGTTTTGGCAAGGTTGATTCTACAAAACCAATCTTGTCTTTGCAGTGGAAACAGGAGAATCTAACTGAAGCAAACCTAACAAGGATAAGCATGTAAACAATCAGCAAGGTTTATTAGTGTTTATTATATAGGAGAAAGTAACACTATACCACAAAGTATTTCATGCCAAGGAACTTGGCGACAAATTCATCATGCCAGGTGACGGAGAAAGATAACCACAGCAACAGGTATGCCCAGATGTGTAGTTGACAAGATCAGTATATAGGCTACTGAGGCATGCCATCTTATAAGGGTATGAGTAGATCTTAATAATTGTTGGCAATACATGGACTGCTAAAAGACCCATTAAGTTATAGTGTTTATTTACCTGTTTACTAGTATTTGGATTTGATTTTCGGCAAGAGGCTCATCAGGGTTTGGTAATCATGTGTCCGCACATTTTTGGTCATATGGTTTATGCTGTTGTTTTTGCTAAATAGCAAACACATTTGTCTACTTTGCACATTAAATTAAATATAAAATAATAAGTAAACGGATACTGTGAACATTAAAAAAGGCCAGAAGCTGTTCCTTAATAAATAAAAAATGAAATGTTAAATCAGTGCACATAAGAGAAGTGGCAGGTATTTTACAATGGTTTACACTGGTGGAGTAAGATACTTTAGTCCCAATTACCTTTCACTTATATGGAAACCCAAATCCCAGTACAGGATACTGTGGGAAACAGAACAGTGAGAAGTTATGAGACTACAACATTTTGTGTGAAGTATCAGAGAAACAGGTCTGATGGTGTCTAAATTACACTGGGTGAAAGTATATATAACAGGTACAGGGTCTCTAGAATAACTACATCTGCATGTAGTGTATCAGAAAAAGGCATACAAAAATTAAATTGCAGTTAAGAATATAAGCTCACTAAACACATTATCTGAGCAGGTTTCATGCAACATTCATTGTGTATGTTATTAACTGCAGAAACAACAGCATTAGTGACAATCATAGTGGTTTTCTGGAGAGGACACTTTTTGACGGACACGCTTATCAAGGTGATGTGGGACTCTGTACAGAAAGTATTTTCTGTCTAATCCCAGTTATATTTTTCAGCAAGCTATACAGCACTATGCTGCTTTAGAAAAAGCAATTAATATCTGAAAAAAAGCACTTCTGTCCTCCACATGTAATGTCTACGTTCCGGAGTAGACATTTTTGACAGACAAAGGATTCCAACGAAGCCACTTAGGTTATAAATAGAGCTTACAAAGAAGCAGAACATCTTTCTAGATTGTATGAAAATACCCCTCCAAAAGTAAAAATTAGTTCGTAATTAGGAGTGCAATTCAGAATTTTGTCAGTTAAAAGCTACTTTTCTTTTTTTTTTTTTTTTACAGTGGAGAGAAGTGAATTCTGTACTTGGTCAAAATTCGAGCAGTATTTTCCTCTGTTAACAGTATTTATTGGAATTGAGAAAAGATTTCACTAGTGTAGCTGGGACTACTCTTCCTCTATACAATGATAAACAAGAGACAGTCATAAAGTATGCAAGTGCCTACTTAAAGGGGTCCCTTGTATAATTTTAAAAAGACAACCCTGACCATGAAACAGCCCTGGAATAAATTGGCCATTCATGACATTCAGATCATTAGCTGACTTTCTCTGCTGCTACACAATGTTGCTGTGCCTCAATCGGACCAACTGAAGCAACAATACCATGGTGATGTGTGCAGCATTCAAGAATAAAGGTGGTTACAGTATGCAGCATTTTTGGCTGAGCTGTATATATTACTTCACTATTTAATGATTTCATGGTTCCTGTGCTGCGGTGCATCATGAAATAATTTAAACTGTTACTGCAGCTCATCAACAGACTGGTTACCCTGCACAGCAAGTCAAGACAAATTGATGCTCCGAAAAAGCACCTGGCCAGGTGCCCTGGTATGTGTGTGTATGTGTGTAGTACCATGTTAGTGAAGAAGCACTGGTGTGCATCTTCTAAATTTGCAATTACTCAACAGTCAGTATCACCAACTGATGAAAGATGATCGGCTGAACTTATATATATATATATATATATATATCAACCTGTAGTATAAATTACATAAGGGTTAACCAGCATGTTACAGAAACAACTAGCAGCATGGTATGATCAAAGAAAAAAATACTAATTTCCCAATCAAAATCATCAGATCCAAATCACTAGATCCCTTTCTTTCATGTGTCTTTAAACATATACTAGCAGAAGCAATCAAACATCTAAAAATAATCAACTCTTGCTATGTACATAAAACCTGATTTAAAAAATCTGACCTCAAAATCCCTGTAAAATAGGGGCCAATGTCAAAATTCTGTTTTTCCCTCCCTCTCTCTCAGTGCTGTGCTGCTCCTGAGATGCCAAAGATGAACACCTCTTATGTTCTCTGGACCTTCCTGATCCATTTCGATGCCTTACTCCCGACTGGAGTTCTCATTATTTACACCTGCAAAGGATGGCCCCAGATGGACATTCAAATGTACTGTATGAAACTGCGAAGATGACTTTCATACAAACTGTTTTGACTATGTTGGCTTAGGCTTATAGTTGCCACTGACAACCTTAGAACTGCATCTGCCACATAAGTCTGCTTCAGTGAACAATATTCAACCATATAGCACACAATTATAGAAAAAGGTTGTAAAATGTATATTACATTGTCACCCTGATGACAATGAGTGATGACAATGCAATTTTCAGTCTATGTGGATTCTGCACTTGACTTAAAGGGAAGCTATAGCACTAGATTAAATTACTTATACCATAATTAGTACCAATTAATACACAATTAAACATCATTTAGAAGAAAGGCACCACACCAGTAATTAATAACAGAGCTTTCTTCCAAAGAAATGGGCAGCGCCATTCCTGTCTATCAGGCGCTGCTGGATGGACAACTTAGAACGAGGTTGTATTGTTTCCGCTCATGGCCATCATTCCATTGTGTCCTTTGTAACACAGTAAGATAAGAAGGTGTAAAAATATAATAATAATAATAATAATAATAATAATAATAATGATAATGATAATAATAACAACAAATTGCCCAAATCCCTGTATCCTGTTGCCATTTTGAGTAATCAGAATATATATACATTTGTTATCCCCAATGTAAATTTAACCGCCAGGCATTGTTTTGCCATCCTCCAATGATAAGTTGATAGCATGAGTATGCCTTGTAATAGCTCAGAAAGTAGTTTTGCAGGATCTTGCAAAAAAATGTCCGGAATACACACCCAGAATGAAGATGAGGTGTTAGATATAAAGACACGAATCACCCGGAATGATAGCTCTAGCGGGCTAGTTTGGTTTATGCCTGCTTGTGCTATACTTATGTGCTGTAAGTGTATATTACCATTTTAATAAATCAATTACCCTCCCGACCAAAGCAAAAAAATTACAAGTGACTTTCTGACCTAATGGTCCAATTTGGTTTGCTCCCTCTGCCTCATATACTTTATGAAGTCATAAAGTTGGTGCAGGAGCATTTTCAGGAACGCTTTCGTCAGGCAAACAGCATGAAAATCCTCCTGATTCATGTTGCAGTCTTGGCTTCCACTAGCCATTCGCCACAGACCTATTGGCTAATAGGACACTGATTTGCCGATTTGTTATAAAGTTCGCATCATGTTGCTGATGCATAAAAATCAGTCAATCTGAGATTGACTTTTTTTTTAAGACAAAAAAATACCCAAAATCTATGCTCATAGTTGACCAAGTGCTGTTATCTCCAATGGTGTATGTGTTGTAATTGCATTAATAATGTACCATCATGTACAATTATGTTGCTCAAAAAATTATCTTTAAATTTGCAAAAAATCTGGCCAAGAGATCTTTCCTGTGGCTAGAGGATGTTTTGAAATGTTAGCCACACTGGCCAAGAGAGTCAGCCTGCTAGAGAAAGCCTAGGCAGTGGATTCCGGTCTGAAGGTGAGCGGAGGTGCATGTTCATTAACTTTGAAACAGCAGAAGTTCTCGTTCCGTGTTGGCCAAATTTTTCAGCTGTCGCAATGTTTGTTTTCCTGCCTTTCGGGTTCCGCATCAAGGTAGCATTTTCTTTTGTCTGCCTGTTCAATACTCGGGCCTGGCTCTCAATCGTTTACTCGGATCGATCGGATCTCCCTCGTGATAATTTTTTTCACTCGGATATAACTTACAAAAATTATGTGTATTGGTACTTCATTACCTCCTGATCGCCATTTTATTGATGCTGCATGTATTGTGTTTGGGACACGCTACTTCATCATCTGCATAACCTCGAGGCATCTTGCCAGAATCTCACGCCAAGATGGCTACCTATCGGCCAGCGGCTAAATTAATACAATTTGCTCCAAAACTGTTTTTTTATAACACAGTTTATTATGAAATTATACCTGGAAACCTATTCATATCGATGTATAATATTGCCCTCTTTAGAACAGCGATAAATATATTATATATATAATATATATTATAATGATAAATATATTGCTCTGAATATCAGTATTTTGAGCTTACTTTGAACTTATACTTACTTATTTCTGGCAGTACACTTGGGAAGGAGAAAAGTAAATGCCATGTACACCCATCCTGCTGTTGATGTAAGAACTTTTTGTTTGCACGCATTTACGGACTTTATTAAAATCAACCTGCACCGTGTGGTTAAGCACCATAACGCATTTTAATTCTACAGTAGGCCTACCTATTAACATTATCAGCCAATTTTAAACCAAAAAAACTGCTGTGCATTTGTGTGGGGAAAAAATAAGCACAAAAAGAAAACAGCCACAAATACTCCAGCCTTGTCTGAAATTACTGGGGCTCACTGACATGCATTCCCTGCCAATACAGCAATTTTGTCTAGAATGTGATCATCCACCTGTGCAGTCTAATGTAAAACAGTCACAGTAATCACTCGTATTCACTACCAAGTCTCATCAATATGCCATTTTATCAAGGACCCTTCACATGTCAAGATGTCTTTGTCCGAGGTTCCATTATGCAGAAGTCGGAGCTGTGAACGATATCACACCTGAGTTAATTTTAATATATTTAAAAATCAGAGTCTAGGTAATATTTTGAATTGATTTCAGTGACATTTATTCATTAATTCATCATTCATTATGGTTGCGGGGAGGCTGGGGCCCATCTCAGCTGACTCTGGGCGAGGGCGGGGTCCACCCTGGACAGCTCGTGAGGCAATCGCAGGGCAGAAACAGGCTGATGGCCTACTCTTTACGAAAGTCAGCAATGGTTCTTTTACATGCCTCTCACAGACAGTGAGAGACATGGCTGGCCTTTGATAACACTGGGGGATAGCAGTGACAGCCCGCTGATAGTTGGGCTTGAACTCCCAACCTTTGGATCAGTAGGTCAGCACCATACCACCAGGCCACCCTACCACTGCCCCTTCAAATATCCCAGGGTGTGACTCCGTCAAGTTCAATTTAATCTAGTAAGCGTTGGCTGCTCAAAATGCTGATATTCATCACATAAGAATAAAAATTTAACTTTTCTCCATAATGGATATATTATTACACACCTATGTTTGACATAATAAAAATAAGGAGTTCTGACTGGCAATTCAGGGAAAAGAGCTTGCTAAAAGACCTGCCCTTGTAAATACCTTAAAGAAGGGGAACACTAATCCTGAACAATAATCACTGAACATCTATTCTAAAAGGGTAACCATGAAATCCGCGTGGCTTCATTTAGGCATTTGTCTTCTTTTTCTCATTTTCTGACAGCGCTTAGTTGACACACTAGCATGCAATCTTTCTCGAGTCATGAATGAATAGCTGTTGACTTGAAATAGGCTGCTGCCGCCTAGTGAAGGGAAGATGAATTAGGTTTCATGGTTGTGGTCGATGCAAAAAACGTATGATGATTATAATCTTTGAAAGCTCTTGCTGGATTTGACCCGCAGGCCTAGAGCTTGACACCTGCACCCTAACGTTATCTATTTGTTATCCATTACAGGAAACTAGTAAACAGAACTGCATTAGATAATTAATTCGAAACCTGCCACTCGTCAGTGGCTCATTCTGTAATAAACAGCAACATATCCGAGACATAGAACCTCAAATTTGTCTGGACTTGCCTAGATGGAAGTAAACATTTATGAACTTTAAAATTTATGAAATTACGTAAAATGTTTACTTGATTCCAATTTCTAGTATATTAGCCATTATAAAATCCACTGTATCATGAATGAAAGAAAAAAATTAGGGAACCGACTGGGTAACGTCCACCTTGCTTAACTAATTTATCTAATGATAAATTAATTTATCTAATGATATCTGCAGAATTAATGTTGCTGTTCTGCTCGCTGTGCTCGCTTCACAGCAATAATACTGACTGATACAAGTGGTGATTATTTCTGTTTATAAAAATATATACTGTAGTCAATTATTGATATTTTTTTTCACTAATACTTATAGACATAGTGAGAATTTAATAGCAAAATTAGATATGGATGTTTATGATTAAGTACTTTAGTGACAGTTTTTATAGAACTATACGTTTTTAAGCTACAAGAAAGTTCTGTAAGGCCTGTTTTCAGTGGTCTGATTTTCCTCACAAGACCACAGATACATTCACATATGTAGGTGGCAAAAAACATGGAAAGGATCAGGATGAACCAGCAGACGGCAGCAAAGAATTACACACTGTTAGTAATAGAGCACCTCACCGCCAGCGCCATACACACCACAAGTTTTATCAAAACCTAGAAACTTCAAAATACCACCAAGAACGTATTCACGAAATGAATTTTGGTATAATAGCACTACCATTACGCATTATTCGTGTATTAATTTATATAATTACTTATCAGACACAACAATGCACACAAAGGGCCCACTTTAAAAAAAAAAGATGAAACTGAGAGTGATTTTTTTTTTTTTTTTTGGTACGAATTTTGTGGAGCTACGACAAAAGGGACTGCCGAAGGTGTGGGTATTGTGTATTTAAAAGCTTTTTAGTTGTGTTTACATATAAAATATGTCTTTTATGGGAAAACAGATCAGGTCTGAAGTCAAATCATATGATGTTTATACGGAAGTGATTTTAGTGTTGCAAGACAAAAGAAATCCTCATATGATATTCCTGTGACACTCCATCGACGTTAAACAGCCATACGTTATATTTTAAAAACAAAGGTAATTATTTATAATAATTATATTCCTACAATATTGTAGGAAACCCATACAATTTTGAGAGTATTTGATTACCTAAAATGCGAATGAAATCCGAATGTTTACCATAGATAGGCTGTCATAGACCCAGTTTTGTTGAGATTTACCACAATGACAGAAAATTTTTTTTTTTTTTTAAACGTGTTCAAAAAAAAAATTCATGACAATGGTCTACGACACATTTATTTCGTGACACACTTTGAAGTAAAGGACAATTCCTCATGTTCCATCATTCTTATTTGTTTGGATGACAATCAACAATAAAATGTTTGTGTAAAATGTGAAAATATAAAGTAGTCAATATAAAGGACAGGTAATAGGAATGGGAGTGATACAGCTCCATAATGTGAGAACTGGTATTTTTTGCTCCTGCACTCAACTTATAGCTGCGAACAAGAATTTGCGCTTATCCTATTGCGGTAAATACACTGGTCAACATTGGTGCGCATTGGGAGGGAAGGCAAGTGTGTCTGGTCGGATCCCTGAGAAGGGCTACTATAGCAAAGACTGCTGAAACTGTTACTGTTAGCTACAACCCCTTTGGTTTGGGGCGACAAGATGTATTGTATTCCTGAAAAATGACTTCCTCATCACCAACTCAGTGACTGTTGAAGTAATGATTACCATCTCCCCAGGTCCTTTACCTGACATGTAACCCCATGTCATAAATGATTGTTGTTCTTTAGGAAGTATTCTTTAAAGGTAGAACAGTTAAATGTTTTAGAAATGCAATTTTTTTCCCCAGTACGGAGTAATTCCACATTGGGGGGGGCATTAATTAGAATGCCATTAATTCAAATAATTTTGCTTAATTGGCTTGACATTTGTTCATGGAGCCAAAATGTTTGGCTGTTAAACAAAATTAGTTTCTGTCATATGATTTGTTTATTCGATACAAAGTTTTTAAAAGTAAGTGTGATCCCATTACATATTTTTTGCCAGAGGTTATACATTATGTGCATATTTATGTGTGTTTCTTATAGAGAAACCACTGAGTGTACATGTTATACTACAGCACTGGACTATCAATCAAGCCATTCTAAACACGAGTCGAAGCGAACCACAGGAAATCTGCTTTTAGTGCTCTTTAAGTGCTGCTTTAGTGTTTTCCGTGCAGTGTTTTAAATCCCAGCGTGACATGTGCTTTCCACCAGTTACACAAACTGCACTGAAATGCTCTGATTGCAGCTAACAGTGACAAACACACAAAAGGGCTTTCATTCTTTAGGATAAAAAGTAGCAAAGACCATCTGTCCACCAGCTGGCAGCAAAGAGCCAAAACCAGAAGCTCTAAATGCCTGTATCTCTCGGTTCAGCTGCACCAGAATCTCCACATCTTCATGAAATAAAAGCATTTAATATACATAACACAACATAATTCCTTTTGTATAGTACAGAGAATTAAATTCAATTCATAAATCACCCAAAAATATATGGGCTATGTCAAGGCAAAACACCATATGTTTGTAAGTGCAGTATGTTAAAGTGTAAACTTAAAAAATAATTTTAAAAGTAATCTGTGTTCGAATATAAGATTAGTGATGAGATTACTAGCCTAATGTACTCAACCCCCAATCTATGGATAATAATTTGTCTTATATTAATTAATTTATCTTCAGGAAAAGCTTTGTCATGGTCAGAGTCATGAGCCAAGCCAACAAACACTGGTGGTGAGGTGCGAATACACCATGGGTGTGATGTCACTCCATCACATTGCACCAACGGATACACAAATTCACACACTGATTCGCACTCAGCGGCAATTTAGAAGGTGGAGAACCCAGAAAAAACCCTTGCAGACACAGGAAAAATGTACAAAACTGCCCCGACATTTCATCACAAACTACCCCATTGTGTCACCCAATCATCTTAAAGAAATCCCTAAACCCCATAAACCACTAACACATTTAGATAGTCAGGAATCACCAGAACAGATGCTTTAACCAGCAAGACAACCGCTAATGTCTCAGGACACACTGACATTGCACCGAGTTACACCACCACTGCATCAAGTTACACTGGCACTGCACCGGGTTATACCAACATTGCATCAAGTTACACCATTACTGCATTGAGTTACAGTTACAGCACAGAGTTACATTGGCATCGCAACATGTTACAGCCATAACAGCTTTGCAGTGAGTTGCACTGGCATCACACCAAGCTACACTGGGACTGAACAGAGTTACACCACCATTGCTCCGAGTTACACTGGGATTGAATCAAGGCACATTCCATGTTTAATGTTCCCTCATTTTAAAATTGATTTTAAAATGAAATAATCTACTTCAGTACTTTGGAGGATGGTTGAATTAACTTGAAAATATAGCGTCATTGCCCTTCGATGATCACGTGACTGGGCAGCCATCTTTGGAATCACCACATGTTGACAGTCTAGAAGTCCGTGTTGATAGCCTGCATTTGAAGGTTCATGATTTCTGATTCTGAACATTGCAGGTAGGTAAAAACTTTCTCACAACCCTAAAAGACATTTGAAATGATTACTTAAATCAATTACTTACTGCATATGAATGTTAGCTTCTTCTATTGTTAATATTGTGCAGAATCAGCACTTTACATTGTTTCCATGTACAAAATATCGTTCCCAAGATAAATGTACAGATACGAAACTATTTTGTTAAAATAAAATTCTTGTGAAGTTGGACTCATCTCCAGTTGTATCACATTTTCATTTTCCTGTCCCCATTGTGTCCCATCAGTTACCCTAAGATGTGTTTTAAATAAACTGTAGTACTGATACTTATGATTTACTACTAGAAACTATTTTTGCAATGTCATGTGGCCTTGTTTAGTTAAACTGATTTCTTACTTCAGAGAAATCACATCATTTTGAATCATAGGTGAAAACCTAGGGAAGATACCATTTTAGTTCTTCACTTATGATCATGGTTTAGTCACATTGTTTTGTTGAAATGGTTGTTCACAATTCATTTATTATGGCCTTTCATGGTTATGTTATTAAAATTTGAAACCATTTATATTCCATGAATTTATGTCTTTTTTAAAAGGACTGGTAGTGTCTAAAATGTCCCATCAGTTACCGTGGAATGTGCCTCGAGCTACACCGCCATTGCTCCCGGTTGCACCGCCATTACAACGAGTTACACGGGTATTGCCAGGTTACATCAACCACAGCAAAAGAAGTTTGCATTTGTCCCAGACATAGCAACATATTTGATACCATGACAGATACTTCAAGGTTTGTGGTACAGTACTTGGCAGGAATTTAAGTAAGAATGGAGACTGACTCATACAGACCATCCAAAGATTCCCTAAACAGTGCTGAGTTTCAACAAACTGAGGATTAAGACATTGTGCCCTAAAGTGAAACAGCTTTAACCAATAGCTCGAATCTTGTGTTGAAAGCAACTCTCAATCCGATTCCTTTAGAAAACAAGAAACAGAATCCTGAATATAACACATACCACATTTCTGCAGGATTTTTCCATATCGCTGATTAATGAGCATCAGATAAAAGTTCAGATTTTTTTTTTTAAATCATAAAAAAAAAGATGTATTACACAAAAAAATACTCTAGATGGACTGTTCTGTTCTTTCTTTATAGGACTTACAGGCAACAAAAGACTGGTATCTAGTTTTATCTTATCACAACCATTGATAATAATTTAATCATCACATTAATAGTCATTAATGATTTTGGCTCCTAGGTTGGGTGGACAAATCAACTTCAAGTGAAAACAATAAAGGGAGAAGCAAACACTTTTACTCTGTTTTACAGTGTAATCATTCACAGGTTGGATGTTGAGTAGACATCAAAAGCTTCTGTTAGTGGGACATGATGTACTGAAATTTTTTAATTGAATTTCAGGCGCAACCTTGGCACCGAAACTAATAGAAACTCATGTTTACATCTTCAAAACAAAGTGGAACTGACCCAACACATAGCTTGTAGCTACCCCGAGGGGATCACAGCACAGGATTATTTAAAAGAGTGCCATTAATTTTTAGTAACCCTGCATCATCCTCTACTGGTAGAATAGCAATGGAGTGTATCGAGACCCTGAAATGTGGGCTAAAATGCATGACACAGCTCTCCTCAGTTCTCCAACTCCATTTAGCAAATTAAATGCAAAAGTAAGGACAAGGACAATATATATA
>JAQMYF010000021.1:19652789-19667414 GCA_030014195.1 Neosilurus mollespiculum
TTTTGTTTGGTTGTATTGTTTCTTACTAATAAGTCCAATTTTATCCTTACTATCAATGGAACAGACAATCAACTTATTGTTTGCGTCATCATGTAGCAAGATGAGGGATACAGACACAGACCAGTACCAAGCACAACCAATTTAATAAATTGTGAATTGTTTAACATTCCCAGCCTCAGTATTTTCATTTCTGGATGGCAATTCATTCATTTATTTATTTTTCAGCTCAGGACTGATGCGGCTGGATAAAGGAGAACAGAGTCTCTAACTGCAATACAAGCTGACTACTCAATATCTTTTTTTAATTTTTATTTAAAGAGTTAATATTAGACATGGTCACGATGCAGCCTTACAAAAAATCTCACTGAAGGGAGCAAGGAAAAACTTCATGAGACCCTACAAGGAAGAAACCTTGGATTACAGTGTAAATCATTACAGTAATTCAGTGGAAGCAGTAAAGTCAAAGTGTGTGTGTGAGTGCGTCCGTACTTTAAATATCATAGATTAGGCTATAAGGTGGGGCATAGGGGTTAGCATCCGTATCACAGCAAGAAGGAGAGAGTGTTTCTGTGTGGCGGTTGTGTCTCCCCGTGCTTGTGTGGGTTTCTTCTGGGTACTCCAGTTTCCTTCCACAGGCCAAATGAATGCATATGGCTGTTCGAAATTGGCCTTAGGGTGTGTGTATGTGTGTGTGTGTGTGTTGGCCCTGTGATTGACTGGTTGAAGCTGTTTAGTGTGTGTCCTGCCTTCACCCAGAGTCAGCTGAGATCTGAGTGACCCTAATAGGATCACACCAGTAGGAAAATAAGTGAGTGAGTGAATGAAGCTGTAAGGTAGAATCTCATAATTAAATTAGATAAAAAAATAAATAAATATAAAAAATTAATAAATGTCTAACTTTGTGCCATGGCATTTCCCTTGAGACATTGGCTAAAAGGAAATGTTTTGTCTATTATTTATTGTGAGAACTAATCTTTGCTTCCCTTTTAAACTTCAGATAAGGGCTTAACAGTATTGGCAGAAGCAGTTGTGTTAGTTTACATCTTATTTGTATTTTTTTCTTTATTTCATATATGTGAGAATATTTGCCCGTGGTGATCTCTTCTTGCTAATCTAATGGATTTCAACAAAAAAGGCAGATTCAAAAGTTCTACAGCATTAGTGGAGCTTCCCGCATAGCATTCAGCCTTATTTTTCATGGCTGTTAGGACTGTACTTCTGTCCGCACAGCAGAAACCCACTCCGAATGTGAAATCTTTGCTTCATAACTCTAGTGTCCCTGGTCGAAAAAAGTTGGGACACTATGTGAAATGTTAATGAACAGAATGCAGTGAATTACAATTCTCATAAACCCATCTTTTAGTCACAATAATATATAAAACACATATCAAATGTTAAAAAATAAATAAATAAATAGCTCATTTTAAATCTGTCTCCAGGAAAAGGTCTCAAAAGAATTGGGACGGGGAATAAAGAGTTGCATTTTTTTGGGTTAAATTCTTATTTCTTTCCAAATCAATGACAGATTTCTTGGAAAAACACACACTTAACTGCCCTTGCAGAGTGAAAAATGTGGATCACAGAGTCCTTACAGCAGACAGTATATACACAAAGTTTGATGTGATTTTTATTTTTATTTTTTTTGTAATTTTGAGTTCTACTTTGTCCTCTTTTCAAATGGGTTTCAAGCAACAACTCTATGTTGGCGTAGTGTGGTAGTGATTAATACATAATAATTAGAGACATGCTCTCAAGAAAGTGAAAGACTTGGGCTGCACCTGCTGTTGGGACAAAGAAGAGAAGATGGAGAGGTTCACAGTCTCATTTAAGAGCATTTTACTTAAAAATAGAATGGAAAAGAAAGATGAAACACAACTCACCTATATCTTCTGGGCATATTTGTCTGTCTGTCTGTCTGTCACAGCTACAGCCTATTTCTGCTGCAGACTCTTACTACATTTCTCATCTATCCTTGTACCATACCCAGTCATATGACTCTGGGCACATGATATAGTAACCCTATATAAGGACTGGTCGGTTCTCAATTTGCGTACTTGTGTGTACTCGCTTTCTTGTTGTGTTGTGTAAATTATATCCAACAATAGTTTTGTTTTGTGTTTCCTGTGAAACACACCTGCTGTTATTAATAAAAACAATCTCCCGCAAGCTTTTTCCCTCCACTGGCTTTTTATATGTATGCCGCAGATTTTGTACATAATTTTTTGGGAACTCTCAAACACCACACACGTATCCGACGTATATAAAGATGAATTCATTTTAATAACTTGTTTATAGAATGGAATAAATATGAGATAAACAAACACGCAATCTTAGTGTCGGCATGTAAAGTACACCATTTAGAAACCGTAGCTTTAGCGAACATTTCAATACCACAAGAATATCATTAGTTGTTTATTTATTTCAAGAGATTAACGATGCCATCAAATCATGTACCCCGCGTATTATACGCCTCTTGTTCTCTATATTACTCTCTCCCAGAAAAAAATCTTACATTTTTTTCCTTTTTTGAAATTTTCAAATCAAATTTTCCCAGAAAAACAGTGTTCCAATTTGTACACGTACGCCGAAAGGACAGAGGACGGGGGGACGCTGTCTTGTAGTTCCAAAAGCAACTCGATGGTTAGACACTTTTTCTTATCGATGGTGCTCTGCTCGTGCTGAGCTAACATTTTACTGTAAATACACTTTACTGTGAAGGTAACCAGAATGCAAACGGAAATGGATGTGGCTTTAAATATACTGCTGTTCCAATTGCCAAATTACCATAAAGTGACCAATTAGCCTCATTTACAAGTGGTTTTCTTAAAGCTACATAACTGTTTAAACCCAATCCCTTGAGTTCTTTTTAGATTGTACATGTGGAAATGGTCTTGTTTTCACTATTAAACATAGCTGTGAGTTCTACTGTTAATATTTTATGATCAGATTTCACCAAACATTCTTATGATCTGACCACATTTCTTAGTTGAAGATTATGGTTTAGGTCTATCCTTCCAGCTTAATGCACTGGACCATTCTTAAATCAGTTTTAGTTGTTTCAGCAGTCTCCGTACTTGTTTTCTTTGCTTGATGAAGGCCAATAATTTGGCCTTTCTAAAACAAGGTTATGGCTTTTCCACTGCCACAGGATAAGCACAGGGGAAGGGGGTTGGGAGGGGGTGATACATATGTAGTTAAGGCAATTTTTTCCATGGTTTAATATGTGAGAATTATTTTTTTAAACAAAATTCTTTTGTGGCCAGCATGGTGGTGTAGTGGTCAGCACGTCCGCCTCACAGAAAGAAGGTCCTGGGTTCGATTCCTGGGCTTCAGCGTTTCTGTGTGGGGTTTGCATGTTCTCTTCATGCTTGTGTGGGTTTCCTCTGGGTACCCTGGTTTTCTACCACAGTACAAAGACAGGCACATTAGTCTAATTGCCCCTAGGTGAGTCTGAATGGTTTTGTGTGTGGGTGTGTTGCCCTGCAGTGGTCTGGCAAACTGTTCAGGGTGTACCCTGCCTTCACCCAGCATTGGCTAAGATAGGCTCTAGCCTCCCCACGACCCTAATAGGATACAGCGAATAAGTGAATGAGTGGAAATCTTTTGTGAGATCTCTTTTACAGTAGTTTAACATTTTGACTTGAATAATTGAATCAAATAATTTTGGAACATTATGCATTAAGTGGAGGGCAGATTAGGGAACACAGTTAATTTGTTATACAAGCCCCAGACGCATCCCTGATAAACACCTACACATATTTCCTTGGGAAAGTGGTATTTAAGCACTGTGTGAATTCTTTTGTGTTTGCTGCAGATTCACAAAGGTGCCATTGTTAAGATCAAGTCTCAAGTTCTCCACCTGCTTTTGCTAACAGGCATGATTTATTTTATTTTAAGTCCCTGTCTGTTAATAGTGATATTATTTTTAAAAATACATATAAAATAAATAATAGAAAAAATACAGAGTTAAGTGCCATTACAACCTATGAAAATACTTTCAAGTCTGTGAATCTCATTCATTTTCATGGGGTGACGGGGTTTGTTCAGACAATGTTTTCTATGGTCAGTTCTTTTCTACATTAAGAAATAGGTGGATTTAAAAGCTGAGTTGAATTCACACATAAAATATGTCTTGTAAGTCTGTTGTGGGAAAGCAGGTCAAGTCTGTAAGTCAATTTGTACGATTTTCACACAAAACTGCTGCGATTGTTGCAAGAGAAAAAAAAAAATCTTATATGGTATTCCTGTGACACACGGTTGACAAATGACTGCCATACGGTTCAACCTAACACTATCATAAAAATATTGTGTGATACACGTAAGTACATAAAAAAGTCCCGTGGGTCTAAACTAAGAACAATAATAGGACTACTGTATAAAAAGCGTACAATGCTAACCCAAAAATCATATGAAATTAGTATGTCCATCATATCACAACTGTAGGTCATCATCAGGCATCGCACAATAGACCTTGCCTCAGGACGAAAAAGGTTTGGAACATGTTTAAAATCTCACAACAAGGGTCTACAACAACATTTTCCATCGCACAGTGGCTGAGTTTTGTACAACACACCCACAACTTCCCTAGGATTTTATCCAATTTTTGTTGTGGACTCGTTGTATACCTGCTGTGCGACGCATGTAATAGGTGCTTCAGACAGCAGTGTATCTGTTTCTACAATAGTGCTAATACCGGTCATATCATCATTTATGAGTTATATGAGTTATAAAAATAGTTGCTCATTTATGGGTGTTTTTCATTCTCACTGATATTCCATGTGAAACTAAAAATAGAAGAAACGAACAGCTAAAGATCTTCAAGTGAGTAGGGAGCAATGGAAAATATGTGAGCTATTTACATAATGAACAGTGTGAACACATGTCCAGTGACTTGTTCAAAGAAGGTTTTCTCAGCAAATCCAACAAGAAGGTAAAACTGAGTTCCCTGTTTTACCTGTAAAGGTAAAATGTAACCTGAAGCAGTGTCAAGATGAGACGTAATAATATTCAGGGGTTTTTTGTTTCACTGGCTCACTGCAAAAAATGTTTGAGGTTGAATGTTGTCCAGAAACTGATATTATTTATGTGGGACAAGAACAAGCAGATACAGTACAGTGGCATGTCCAGAATTATCATTATTTAGTTTGGAGAGGGAATCATGGGAATAATTATGGAATAATTAACAGTTATTTACCAAATGTCGCTGAATATTCAATTTTAGTATATCCTACACCAGAGCAGTTGAGAAGTACAAGTCAGGGTTGGGTTATAAAAAAATATCAAAATCTTTGATGAACACACACGACTGTTCCCCCATTCACACCACCGTCATAGGTCTGATAACAGATAATGACAAGGAAGGAGGTCCGGCAGCTGTGTCAATAGTGCGACAACAATAACCTGGACCTTAACACATCCAATACAAAGGAGATGATAATGGACTTCAGGAGATCTAAACAAACTGAGCACTCTGCCCTCTATATTCATGGAGGGGAGGTAGAGAGGGTGGGGTGCGTCAAGTTTCTTGGAGTGCATTGCTGACTTCACCTGGACCACAAACATCTCTCACCAAGTGGGGAAGGCACAATAAAGGATGTACTTCCTCAGAAAGCTCCGACAAGCCCGTCTACCCCGACCCCTACTGACAACCTTTTACCGCTCAGCCATCAAGAGCCTCCTGACCTTCTGCTGTACAGTGTGGTTCAACAGCTGTACTGCAGAGGACAGAAAAGCCCTGTAGCGGGTGGTGAGGATGGCAGAGCAGGTAATTGGAACTACACTACCCCCCTCAGTGACATTTACACACTGGCAGTCTTCGGAGAATAGCCAGAGGAATTATCAGGGACCCCACACACCATGGACACCCCCTTTTCTCCCCTCTGGAAAAAGGTACAGGACACTAAAAACAAAAACTAACAGACTCAAGAACAGCTTTTACCCACAAACTGTTAAACGTGCAACCCCACCACCACCACCGTCACACACACTGAAACTATCATTCAGACCATCTTCCTGTGCAATAACCACCTTTAAGTGCAATACTCATGTTTAGAGCAGGTCTCGAACATCATAACATTTTAGCATCATGCACCTAAAAAGCTCTTTCTCTCACCCTGTGTATACCATGCATATATATATGTGAATGTTGTATATGTTACCTTAGTTGTCTTTTGTGTACTTTTTAAATTGCTGCTAAACAGATTTTCATTGTTCATGCAACAGTTGACAATAAAGATCTCTTTATCTTTAGCCCCCGGATCACCATCAAATCTATCATCTTCAAATGGAAAAAACATGGTACCACAACAAACCTGCCAAGAGAGGGCCGCCCACCAAAACTCACAGACCAAGCAAGGAGGGCATTAATCAGCGAGGCAGCACAGAGACCAAAGGTATCCCTGAAGGAGCTGCAGAGTTCCAAAGCAGAGACTGGTGTATCTGTGCATGGGACCACAATAAACCGTACACTCCATAAAGCTGGGCTTTAAGGAAGAGTGGCCAGAAAAAAGCCATTACTTAATGTTAAAAATAAGAAGGCATATTTTGAGTTTGCCAAAAGGCATGTGGCAACTCCCCAAATGTATAGAGGAAGGTGCTCTGGTCAGATGAGACTAAAATTTTACTTTTCGGCCACCAAGGAAAAATTTATGTCTGGCACAAACCCAACACGCCCCAACACCCAAGAGTGAAACATGGTGGTGGAAGCATTATGCTGTGGGGATGTTTTTCAGCAGCAGGGACTGTGAAACTGATCCGAGTCGAGTGAAAGATGGATGGTGAAAAATACAGGGATATTCTTGAGCAAAACCTGTTTCACTCTGACTGCGATTTGTGACTGGGATGGAGGTTCACCTTCCAGCAGGACAATGACCCGAAGCATACTGCTAAAGCAACACTCGAGGTGTTTAAGGGGAAACATTTAAATGTGTTGGAATGGCCTAGTCAAAGCCCAGACCTCAATACAATTGAGAATCTGTGGTCAGAATTGAAGACTTGCTGTTCACAAGCAAAAATCATCCAACATGAAGGAGCTGGAGCAGTTTTGCCTTGAGGAATAGGCACAAATTTCAGTGGCAAGATGTGGCAAGCTCATAGAGACTTACCCAAAGCGACTTGCAGCTGTAATTGCTGCAAAAGGAGGCTCTACAATGTACTGACTTCAGGGGGTTAATAGTTATGGACGCTGACGTTTTCTGTTATTTTGTCCTATTGGTTGTTTGCTTCAAAGACAATTGACAAAAAACAATCACATCTTCAAAGTTGTAGGCATGTTCTGTAAATGAAATTATTCAAAGCTTCAAACAATCCATTTAAATTACAGGCTGTGAGGCAACAAAACATGAAAAATGCCAAGGGGGGTAAATACTTTTGCAAGGCACTGTATATACATTTTAACCATTACAGAGGCTGGTCAGGTTAGCTCTGTGCACTCTGAGCAGAAATAAGCATTGTGTAGCTAATTACATGCTTTTAAACTCATTTAGAGTTTAAGTAAATACTAGATGGAAATGTAAGCAAACCTTACTCATATTCATTCAATGTACTTTAGTATGTGGTAAAGTAAACTGAAGCACGATTCTCATGGATTATTTTGAATTTTTGAAGTCTGATAATGATAATGTCACCTGCTCCAATTGACTTTAACAAACTGTTTTCTGTCCATCATTTTGATTCAACCATCATACACTCAGACTGTTGTTCTTAATTCCCATATAGCAGACCAATCAGATCGCACCGTTCCTGTATAGTATACACTAATGAGTAATAGATGCAGTAGCTCAGTAAAATTAAAAAAGAAAATGGTGCACTTTAACATAATACTACTGCTTCACACTTTATTTTTGTTAGTACAGCATCAGTAATAGCAGATTAGGATAATAGTATTATTAAAACTAATTCAGATTTCCTTATAGTAGTCCACATGGTTGTACCTATGTACTGATGCAGTACTGATGCAGGCTGACAACATTACTTCATTAACTACCCACAAATATAACAAAATGACTGTAAATGATACACCTTCGATATTTGTCTCCTGAAAATGTGGTTGTGTCCCATGAAGGTACTGTGGTGTTGTAAATGAAGTTTTTACAAAAGCAACAATAATAATAATAATAACAACAACAATAATTAGATACCATTGTGATGACAGCCATTACTGATGGACCTGAAGTACACAGACCGTAAAAACATGTAAACAGGAATTTCCAAGACACTGCATGAACTGTTTGTCTGTCTGGTCATTGGCTTCAAGGTCAAGGTGGGGATGGGTGTGTGTGTGTGTGTGTGTGTGTGTGTAAAAGTGAAAGATTAAATTTACCTATGTCAGGCTACATCTTTCAACTCCCCAACAGTAATTTTCCATTTCATTGTGAGCAGTGACCTTGACACAAGTGACCCATACTTGATGTTGTATACGTGGGGCAAACCATATAAAAATGGCCTTCAAAGCTTTTTTTTTAAAATGAGGTTAAGGGTCAAGGTCACAGTGACCTAAAGTTGTATGTGTAAGGCCAACCATATAAAAGACATGGCTTGGTCAAGCTTTTTTCTTTCAAGTAAGATCAAAGTTTAAAGTCAAGTCAAGGTAATAGTGACTAATATTGGTATGGTATATTCCCAAGATGTATATGTATGCCTAGTTTAGTATATATGAGGCGATACCTATAAGAAATGATAAGCTTTTTCTTTTAAGTGAGTTTGAAGGACAAGTTCACAGTGACCTAATCTTGGTATGCAACACTCCTCCTTCCCAAGATGTATAAGTATACCTACTTTGTTATATGTAGCTTTATATTTTAAGTGGGGTCAAAACTAAAGGTCAAGGTCACAGTGAGTGACCTAACATTGGTATGTGGCACCCCCCCCTCCCTAAATGTTAAGTATGCCTAGTTTGGTATATATGAAGCTAAGCATATAGGAAATATGGTGCAGAAAAGTCTTTTTTTAAGTGGGGTCAAATGTCAAGGTCACAGTGACCTAATGTTGGTATGAGATTTGCCACTTTACCACCCTACACATATTCACCAAATTTGACGTGCACCCATGCACGGAGAGACTGAGCATTATAGGACGTCCGCATTATGTGAGGCCTTATAATAATAATAATTATTATAATAATTACATTGAAAAGAAAATATACAGTTAGGTCCATTAGCATCTTTGAATGTGGATTTTAAAATTAGGCAGTCAAGATAAAGTATTGCATTTTTTAAATCACAGCCTTTTTTTTTTTTTTTTTTTTTTTTACACACGTCATTTTAAAATTGATTGATAAGCAGCTTCATGGACATTTAAGGCCTGTTTCTTCATTATATTATGACAAATTAGGTAGACAAAAGGTCTGGAATTCCAAGTGTGATTCCAAGTGTTGCCTTTACATATGGCAGCTGTTTATGGGAACTTAATATAAATATTAAAGACATGTCAGTGCAAGAAAAGGGAGCTATAATTAGGCTGGAAAAACTCCAGACATATCGGAGGGACAACAGAAATTTTAGAAGTGGTGAAAATCAATAATTTGGTGTTTCATAAGGAACACGCGGGTGAGCTCAGCAACGCTAAGAGATCTGAAAGACAACTACACTGGTTGAATGTGGAATTCTTTTGTTGGTGAGGAAAATCCCAGACCCAGTCAAGTTGAGAACGTATTTAAGGGGGTTGAAAGAAGGAGGCTTAAGATTGTCCAAGTCTACAATTAAGAGACACCTTCATAAATGTAAATTCACAGGGTTTACCTCAAGATTCCGCTAATAACACTCCACTGTGGGTAACCACTGATTACACTCAAGAAAGGAAAGGCATGATTAGAATTTTCTAGAAAGTCTGCTTAGTTCTGGAACAAAGTCCTTTGAACAGATGAAATTAAGTACTTGCACCAGAATGATGGGAAGAGTATGAAGAGGGAAAGAAAGGGCTCCTGATCTCAAGCATTCCACATCATCTGTCAAACATATTGGACATATATGGCTACTAGTGGAACTGTGTCACTGGCATTTATTGAAGTAAGTGCTGATGAACTGATGAATGCCGGATGAACTCTAAAGTGTATAGAGCTATACTTTCTGCACAGATTCAGTTAAATGCTACAATGCTGATAGGACAAAATTTACTGTAAAAACAACCCAAGAGCTTCTTAGGGCAAAGACATGTGTTAAATATTCTCAAATGTCCGAGTCAGGCGTCTTAACTGAGCATGCCTTTCCACTTACTGATGACAAAACTGAAGGCCGAAAGGGGCACAAACAAGCAGCGCCTGAAGGTAATTACAATAAAGGCTTAGCAGTGTCTTAAGGGAGGAAACCCAGCATCTGGTGATGTCCTTGGGCTCCAGACCTCAAGTAGTGACTGACTGCAAAGGATTTGCATCGAAGTATGAAAATTATGCTTATTTTTATAATGATGGTTGTCCAATTACTTTTAAGCCTATGAAAATGGGGGACTGGGAAACACTGGCTATGATAGCTGAAATTGTACACAAATAAATCACATCTTGACGGCTTCATTTCAAATCCATTGTGGGGGTGAACAAAAACTATATGATTTATTATGGAGAATTGTGATATATTTATGGACCTAAGGCCATTCTTATTTTATTCCTTGATTAGTGGATTTATATTACGTAAACAAAAGGCAGGTGGACAGGGGGAACAGAACAAGAATACAAGAAAGGGTAAAATAAAATACTTTTTAGTTTTCTTTTACTTGTATTCTTAAAGAAGCCCGAACCTAAACATTTAATAATTTAAATACAGTACTCTGTCCTGAGCTGTCACACATACTGCCACAACATTAAAAAATAAGGCTGCCCTAAAAATACTTTCATACACCTCCCCATTCACCTTGCCTGGTGGTATTAAAAGTGACTGGACCACCCCAGGTAGCTTTTGATGCTGCTGCCATCAGCTCAGGATGGAGAATGTCTACATGAAGAATAAAATCTGAAGTTTATACTTTCAAAAATGAAAACAAAACACAACAAAACCCTGTACTGACCAGTTCTGTCACACACGTCTTTAGTATCACTTCTAATAGTCTTGCCTGCAGATGTTTGTATGTGCATGCACTCTGTAGATTTGAAACAGTGGCTGGGTGTCCGAGGCGACATTTCCGACAGGCAAGCACGCATGCGCAGATGTACGTGATGTAGTTACAATGGCTACCGTGAGAGGGCGACGAAAGGACCAGCTTGGGGCAAAAAAATTATCTGGTTTTAAAATTCAGTGTGCACTTAGCAAGTTAAGACGGGCTGGAATAAAAAAAAATGTAAAAAAGAGTTTCCAATTTTATTTATTTTAAATCTCGCATATTAACATCGGTATATCCTCTATAAAAAAGAATGGCCTAACTGTATACTTCATTGACAGCTTCATGTTTGCCTTTTGCTAGCAACATGCTAGTTAGCAAACTGGGATGAGTGTATATACACCAATCAGCCATGACATTAAATCCACCTGCCTATTGCCATCAAATTCTAATCATTAGAATTTTTATAGACATTTCTGACAATGACCATTATTTTTTATGACCTAATTAATAAAAACAGAATTATAGGAGGGCGTACTTTCCTTTCCCCTTGACTGTAAACAATATCCTGTTACCGCTGGCACTTTTTACAACTGTGCCAAGCAGAATTTGGCTAACCAATTTTTCATAGTTTTGAATAATGGAGCAAAAATGTTTATCGATGTTTCTTTTTTTGAATATGTAAGATCCTGACTACTTTGCTTTTGCATAGTCTAACATAGACTGACTACTTTGCTTTTGCATAGTCACAGAAATAGAGGAATAAAGTAAAAATAATTGTGGCTTAGCCCACTTGTGCTAATATATTATAGCTGAGAATATTTCTATTCATTTTAAGACTCAGAATTAGGGAAATTGTTGGAAACACACGCAGTCCCTAGTGCACATGTCCAACTGGAGATACATTCCCTTTCAGCCTTTCTCCACATTTGAAAATGCACAAGCGATTCTTTTGGAAAAGATCATTATGTAGTCACATCTGGAAGCATATCTAATGACTTCTATTAGATTTACGCTCCAGAAATCACAAAGAAAACAACAGTAACCTGAACATGGTACCAGGGTGTGTGTGTGTGTGTGTGTGTGTGTGTGTGTGTGTGTGTGTGTGTGTGTGTGTGTGCGCGCAAAACCCCATAATTAAAAGTACTGAAGACTGAAGACAAATCATGACAGACAGTTTAGCGTAAACAGTGCGTGTCGCCTAAAGAAGATGAGTCATAACATAAATGCAGCAGTGCTGAATGATGAACGAAAACCTGGAAGCGTAGGAAATCTTATTATCACATATTATATGAGGAATTATAATGGGATGTTTATACAAAGGAACCTCTGTTGATGCAATAAGTTTAACAACGTTAAAAAAAAAACAGTCCACATCAAAGCACTCGGTAACCTCCAAGAAGGAAGACATTTCATTTTTAATGAACATCTTTATATTGCAGCACTGAAACTGCTATCAACAGTTGATAAATTGCAATCAGCCATCCACAACCTCTTATTCAAGTAACATTCAAGTATTTAGTTATCCATCAATTATTTCATCTTTTTCTATCAAAAACAAACAAACAAAAAAATAGGAGTTAAAAAACTCCAAGGCATTCTTCAATTCCTGATTTTGATATGATGGTCCATTTGGCCCCTCTTTCAGAAGACCATTAAAGTCATTCTGTCATTTTTAGTGAAAAAAAAAAAATTATCCCAGGCCAACGTCAAGTGACATCATCACAATAAATCCAAGTATGGAGGTCCAGGAAGCCAGCTTTCCATTGCCACTGAAAACAACAACAATAACAACAATTACAGTTTGATTTGTGAGCAGACTGCATCTAACCCTCCTTCTCAGTGACCTTCTCTGAAGGAGGCATATTGACACATGAGTTTTCCCAGTTTTAATCTGAAAAGTTTTTAGTCATTCTACTTTCTCGTTTGAGGAGCTTCAGCCTCACATCTTCACAATGGGACTGCTTTCACAGCCTGTCGTCATTTCCTCTTCAGTGCAGTTCCTTAAGCAGGTGAGATCATCGTGAGATAATCACACCAGGTTCTCTCTCAGGTCTAAGACCATCAGAACAAAATGCACTCCATTGACTTCCAAGTGAACTCAAGTGAAGTTTGGGTGAAAGTGAAAAAGTAATTATGAACTGACCTGCTCAAAGGAAGTGAACCAAACATGTGTTTTGAATCAATTATTTTTAGTTTAGTTTTTTTGGACTCTTTCTGCTAAAACTGATCTGCAATGATCCAAATGGAGAGCAAACACATAGCAGTAATGATGTTGATAGTCCATGTGGTCCGGATGCTTGCTCAGATGAACATAAATAAATAAGCGGTGAATGTGATACACTAAATGCTTTCTAACTGTTTAGGATATATGATATCAATACTAAAGTGATCTTTGTGTGATTTTAAACATAAAAATACATACACGTTACACAGCCCTATTCACCCTACAGGCAATTTCTGAACAGCAAATGTGAAGTGTGACACTTTACCAAAACTAAGCTGCAAAGAAGCTAAAAGTATACACTTTCCTCTGGTTTAGACTCTGAATGCAAAGAAACTAAGGGCCAAATTACTAAACAGGGCAAATTAAAATGAGGCAGAAATTTAATTAAAAAAAAACAAAAAAAAAAGAAGAAAAGACTCTCCTCCCCCAAATTTTGCAGCCTGAACGAGAAACTCCTACAAATACAATGAGGTCAGCCACTAAAATAATTTTGTTCATGCCTTTCTATCGCTAACTTTCACTGCATCCCTTTAATAAATCCTGACAGTGAATTTTTAATGCCAAAAGAGGGTTTGCACAGGCACTTATAGTAAATCTGGCACTGATATTTTTGACATAACTTTTAAATTGCCGTACATTCTTCACAGACCCTCCATTTACCCTGTGGAGGCCTAAACTCATTTGATCTCGGAAGCTAAGCAGGGTCAGGCCTAGTTAGTACTTGAATGGGAGACCACCTGGGAATACCAGGCGCTGTGGAGGGTTAGGAAAAAGAGCTGGCAACCTACCCTGTAATAATAATAAAAAAAATCTCCAAGGGTCGGATTAAACTGAAGGCACTAACCGAACATAACATTCTTCATGCTAGTGACTATTAGTTTTACTGCAGTTACTAAATATTTCATAGTAGCTACACAAGGTGCTTTAAGATGAAGAATAAAATAATGAGCTAGGAGTTTAAGGAGATTGAATTAATTTACTAGATGTCATATTTTCTTCATAATAAATCACATAATTTAGTCTGAGTAACTCTATATAGAGTTTCGTGCAACTATAGAAATCAACTTAATAACAGCAGAATCACCTGACTTGAGCTTCAGGTATGATGTCATCAACAACAACATAAACCATGGCTCCTGCAGCAAAGGCCAGCGCATAGGGTAGCAACGGCTCAGCCAACACCACGGCAACAGCGCCTAGCAACCCCGCCAAAGGCTCCACCATCCCACTGAGCTGCCCGTACCTGCGAATGCACACGACAATATATACTAACAATACAATATTTAGATACTGTCTTTTTCAGCTCAGAAACAAATTATATATACTATATATATATATATATATATATATATATATATATATATATATATACA
>JAQMYF010000021.1:19667514-19680401 GCA_030014195.1 Neosilurus mollespiculum
TATAAAAATAAAGAAAATAAATATTTTATAAAAATTTTTGAATTGTAAAAAGATGATTTGTACCTTTTTTTGACAAATAGGCAATGAAAAATGTCAGTTAAAGACAGTGAGAATGTAAGAATTTACATACCAGAAGGCTCTCCATGTGGACACTCCAGAGCCCTTCAATGGCAGACTCACTGCAAGGCCTTCTGGGAAATTCTGAATGCCTATTCCTATAGCCAGGTTTCTGAAACACAGAATTATTATTATTTTTTTTAATTGGTACTACATAAATGTTTAAGTGGAACACATTTAACTGTATGAGTTATTCCTAGTCCAATATCTTGGTCTTAAAACAATAGTGAAAAGCTGGTTTTGAGACCTCATAACCCACAGTATGAGCATTAGGGTGGTCTTGCCTTCTCTAGACCACATATCCGGGTTTATTTGTTTGGCCTGCACTTGAACAAGACCAAGAAGAGTTGCTTTATTTTGAGAAAGACTGCTTAGGCCCCATCACTCCTTTTTGCACTCTTTAGTTCCCTCCGTTCAAAGCTGTTCCTGGCTCACCATCAAGATCCTGCCCTCAAGAGAAGAAAGACTAATGACAGCCAGTCACGGAAAAGGCTAACAGCAGACAAGGTCTGTGGGAAGGAAGAAAGAGGTGGAGAGAAGGTGTTGGGGGGGGTGAGGGGGGTTGCAGAGTGCAGCTGGGGTTCAGAGTTGGGAAAAGAGTGTAACTGGTGAGAATAAAGTGGCATTCAACTTACCTTGGAAGTTGGAATGTATGCAAAATGCAATTTTTCAGAAGTTGTTGGTATCAATATGTTATCTTATTCTAATTAAATATTTGTATATATTCATTTAAAGGAAAAAGTGCATTTGGGGTGAGCTGCGGTCTGTGGATAGGAAAGTGGGTTTGGGATCGAAAGGTCACTGGTTCAATTCCCGAAAAATGTGTGGTGTCAAGGAGAGTGAACATTACTTTCCTCCTCCTCCACTTTCCTGGCTAAAAACCCCCAATAAGACTAATTAATTTAATTTGTACTATGATAAATCCCAACTAAAATCACATGTTTTGGCAGGGTGCATCATATTGACACCAGATATTGGGTTTATGCTAAATCAGTGGGTATACAAGTATAAATGAGTAAAGACAGTACTGAGTGTGTTGAAAGGATATTTAGTAATGGCAGATTGTGCATAACATCCTTGAATAAACACAGGACAGTCTTTATGATTACAGCAGCAGCTCATGGGTATAAATTTTCAGTATATGGGTAAGACCCACAAGTGCAGAAATTCATGTGAAGCTCCAATCAGAAGTAGATCATCAGAATTAATCGGGTATATCTGGAGATGTTCAGGACACCCCAACAAATACTGTATATAAAAATTGCAAGTAAGGTGGCAGGTATTGTTCAGATATTCTTGCTAACAGAATTAAGCCAGATAAAAAAAGGCAAATAAAAAGGGAAGAAGAGAAATAGATTTTGCTTTTTGCCCCTGCTCTCAGGTTTACTCCTCCTCATTTTTTTGTTTGTTTGATTTATGATTAAGAAAGAAAGAAATAGAGACAAAGTGCTCAGTGAGGTGAAGTGAATGCAGTCACTGAATTCCTCAGTTCACTCTGGGTTCATTCTGGCTTAAGGAAGGGGAATGAATAACAGAGCCTTATATTGTTCCAATACAAGCCTATTTTTCCCATTCCTTAAAAATGTGTGCTGGCGTTAATCATCCCACTAAGGCAGATCTGTAGCATTCTGGGCCATTTTAGTATGTCCACCCATCAATTTCTTCAGTCCTGGTAGATCCAGGTTACTCCATGAACTCTCCATGAACGTTCATCTGTGGTCTGCTTTAAACATGCACTGGGTCAGAAGTACACTAATTTCAGGATTTTTTTTCAACAATAACAAAGGTACTTTAAGACGTGCAAACAAAAAAAGCAATAATGTCTCACCAAAAAGCAGCTATTGCTACCCACTCGAGCTTCACACACGCACACACTTACGCTTCTATCTTTGTGGAGCCATTTATTGAAATAAGGCATTCCCTAGTCTCTTTCCCTAACCATCGCAACTATATACCATTTCCATTTGGTAACCTTGTGGTCTTCCAGGGCCCCATATATACAAACCTCAGGCTATTTCCTCCGAGACCCTTAATGAATAGAGTATTTCTGTTAAACAATGAGGTTCCTGCTGATTCACCTGCTTGATGAATTCACATTCTCACAGGGCAGTCAGAAACTACTTTGTTTTTAAGGACTTCCACTTGACCCATGGTCCCAGCGATCCCATTCCCCTCATGTCACTCTTTTGTCCCACTAACACTTGAACAGAATGTTGAGCAAGCACATGCAGTAGTTTTACTCATTTTGCCTATGATGGCAACAAGGTTTCTAGTTCTTCCTGCATAAAAACACTCTTAGTGGATAATTTTATCACCAATGTGCTTACTCACAGGAATGGTGTTACCTGGGTATGCCTCAACTTTGGTCTAATCAGACCAGAAAATTATTTTCACAAAGCTCTCAGATTTTCCAGCATGGCCTCAGAAGTGATTTTTTTTTTGTAATATCTGGCACCCATATTGGCCAGAACTGTGAAAAGCTGCTAGTATTTTAAGGTCTGTACACAAGTTCACATCTTTCAGCTCTGTAATATCTTGTGCTCAGCTTGGCCTGATCTTGATAGTGTCTGTGTAGCTTTACATTACCATGGAAACACTTGATGGAGGTAAAACACATTTTCCCCTAGCACAATTTGCTAAACCTTAGACCTATTCTTTTATTTTAAGACTGTTGGGCGGAGGAAGAACTATTTAAAAAATTAGCAGATAATGAAGAAAGAAATATTTAACTATATTAAAATACATGTGAGGTTTTTTGTTTGTTTGTTTTAGTTATTAGCTACCTAGCTAGAATAACTCAGAAGGAACCCAAGCAAATGTAGATAGAACACATGAAACTATGCAAAAATTCCACACTAACAAATCCGAAGAAATGAGATAGCATTGATACCAACACCAAAATCTTATCAAACGTGAATGAATTCCAATATGCGCACAGTCCAATTATTTATATGCTTATGTTTCCCATAACTTACATAAACTATTGACAACCTCTCTATTGTGTCTAATGTACTAGGTTGGTTAATAAATTTTACCTGAGGAAAATATTGATGAAAAAGATTGCATGAGGAAACAGAGGAGAAACTAAAATGATATAAGCATGACAAGCACATCAAGTCTCATCAATAGAAGTGGAATCAGCTCTGAATGATGAATGAGATTAGAGAGAGAGAGAGAGAGAGAGAGAGAGAGAGAGAGAAAGCGAGAGAGAAACTTTATGTGGTTGAAGGGCTCTGCACAATGTGTTCTTTGAACAGAGGAGAGAATAACATTTACACAGAAAGCCATCAGCCTCTTCCCACACTGAAGAGAGATGATAATCTCACTCCATAAACAGGTTCCACTATACTGTAGTGGCAATTTTAGCCAGAACAGAAAAAGCACTATAAGTTAAAAAGAAAGAGAAGCTGTCTCATCTGTAATAACAGTGATGGCTTTACTGCTGACTCTTGAACCTCCTCACCAGAACAGTGTGGACTCTTTTTTCCTTCCTTTCTTCCTTTACCTGCTAGAAGGAAGTATGCAGAATCATTGCTATTCTTGTTTATTTCTTTTTCAGACAAATTTAATAGGTCATGTGTTTGTATATGAACGTGTGTGAGGGGTAAGGGCGCTTGTGATCAATTAATGACTTTTGAAGGTGTAATCTATGTGAACCTCAGGCACCAAACCAGTCAGAAGTTGAAGCTATATTATTTGTAATGTTGCCGATCAAAGCATACGTGGGTTAAAATTATCTGTTAGATTTTAGCATAAAATGCTAGAAAAATGTCTACATTTTGCAGTTAGTCAAGTATATAATATAATATTATTTATATATTATATATATATATATATATATATATATATATATATATATATACACATACACATACATACATACACACTCACCAAGGGAATGTCTGACTGATTTTCTTGCCACAAAATCACAAGACTACACGGCGTGATTCAATGGGATTTTCCCACTATATCCAGAATCAATACTTGGCTTAAAATTCCTGCTATCAAATCATTTGTTTTAAAGGTCCATAGTACCTACAGTAACCCAATTCAAAAAGTTCTTCCCTGTCCCTCGTGCATGCTCACAGAAATCTCATTTACTTGGTGAGTATTTCACGATCATGAAAAAGGTAATGATGAAAATGCGTGTTGAAGGTGAAGAAGTCCAACGGTGAGGGAGATGATTCTGATTAAAACAAGCGCATTTCAAATTGCTGATGCAATAGTATGACAACATGTCAACTATGGTGAGAATGTTCAAAGAAAAATGTATTCATAAATTTGTGTAAATGAAGATTTTAAAGGATTAAATATTAGTTGGCACGGTGACGCAGGTCTGCCTCACAGCAAGAAGGCCTGGGTTCTATTCCCTGGCTCGGCCGTTTCTGTGTGGAGTTTAAATATTCTCTTCTTGCTTGCGTGGGTTTCCTCCAGGTACTCCGGTTACCTTCCACAGTCCAAAACCATGCACAGGAGGCTAATTGACTGCTCCAAATCACCCCTAGGTGTGATTGTGAATGGTTCTAATTCTGTAAACTTGGTTTAGTATAAAGACACAAAATGTACACAGTGTAGCTAGCTAATGGCGAAGTTGTCGGTCGGACACGCCTTTAGTCTGGATATGCGATTTATTAGCCCTGCATCAACCAATCAGATTGTGCACTGTCATTGCCATATTATAAATACTGATATATTTTACAATTCATCCTGTTTTGTCACCCACGGGATGTGATTAATTCTGAAATAAAAGTTGCTAGCTTACGAGGCGAAGTGGCTAAAGCAATGCTCATGTTTTTAAATTCTCCCACATTTAATTCTCCCTTTTGTAGTAGTGCATGTGTCCCGAAAAGCTCATAGTAATAGCTATATAAGGGTGAACTCTGTAGTGGAGCTATGAATTAAATAATTAATTAATTACATACGTCAGTAAATTTACCAAAAAGAGCAGGATCAAGCTACAGTTGGTCACATCTGCCATTTTTGGGCTTTCTTACTTTATAATTAAATAACATTTTGAAAATGCTACAATATATATCATCCTACAATGCTATATATCATGCTTTAATAATTGATAAGTGGAACTAATTTGGTAGCATTCGTAAATGCTAATGAGGGGCAGTGGTGGCTCAGTGGTTAAGGCTCGGGGAATTGTTGGGTTTGGGTTGTCAGATGGGGTTTAAGAGAAGGGCAACTGCCAAATGCCATAAATGAAAATATAAATCACACTACAAAGTACAAAACATGCTGCTGTAGAAAAATTATATCCAAGCCTGCATTGCATCAAAGTGTTTCACATAGCACTGTTGTTGATAATTTTCCTTTACCATCACAATCCCAAGTGTTACTTGCTTCTCATCACTTTATTGGTACCAACATTTGCAAAATTTGCAAAATTGTTTGGAACTGAGCTATATTTTCCATTTAACTATTATTTGACGAAGGTGAGGTGGATGTTGCTGAATAGTCTCTCCAAAATGGAATAATGAGGGAACTACTCAATATATCAAAATAAACAGAAACGCATACTAAAATGAGATTTTCATGGTTTAGCATTATACATATATACATATATATGTGTATGTGTGTGTGTGTGTGTGTGTGTGTGCGTGTGTGTGTGTATACATATACACCTATACAATTATGACGCATGCATGAGCTCTGTATAAGACTGACTGATGCCACCCTCAGACTGACCCACAATTCGAGCTCTCAGAAAATCTGACAATTTAATGACTTAAATTAATGAACACTAATTCAACAGACTGCTGTATAAAGCCTGTAGAAAGCATCCTGTACATGCATCACACTCCAGGAGCTCAAGAATTCCCCAGATTTTCAGAGATGTCAAACTGTGGGTCAGTCAGAGTGTGGCATCAGCCAGAGACAAATAGCAGACAATTTGAATATTCCTCTGTCAACGGTAAAAAGTTCAACAGTGAAGGTAAGACCACCACGGATCCACGACCAGGTCGACCTGGACCATCAGAAAGATGCCTTCACTCCGGGAAGAGAGCAGTGGAGAGAAATCCCTGTTCCAAGGCCACAGACATTGCAAAAGACATCCAAACCAGCGCAAAAACTGTTACGCAATATCTTCATCAAATGGGCTATTATGGCCGAGAGGCAAGACGCAAACCTCTTCTTCGACCAGCAAATATTCGTTCTGAAATTTTGGGTATCTATGTACTTATGTATAGGCTCTGTATATATGGAAACATAACCAAAAGCAAACTAAAACAAGTTTAAAACTATAAAACTGTTATAGTTTATTTTTACATATTTTACAATGCCTGTTTAGACCATACCCGTGTGCACACTACATAAGAAATGCAAGTAAACCACACTATGTAAAGATGTGTTTTCACACTCACTTAATGTATTTGTACATAATATATGGAAACAAAAACAAAAACAATATATTTTATAGGTGACTTTTTTCATTTTAAGGCAGGACCGTGATAACATTGCCTGCTCCAAGTGACCATGACAAATAGTAAATGTCATTTAGATTTTTTCAAGAATTCTCCTGATAGCAGACCAATCAGGTTGCGCCGTTCCCATGTAGTATATACTGATATGCTTTATTTTGTCTCTCTTGTCGGAAAAATAAACAAATGCAAACATATCTTGCTTACTGTCAACATTACTGATTGCATTTTACATTTTATTTCAACCTTTCAGCATTTCTTGACCTCGTCAGCTTCAAAACAAAGAACAAGCCACTTGTGTATCATCTTTGTGTTCATTGTGCTCAACCCCAAGTTGACTGAAGAACTTATATATAATAATTTCCAGTCTGTATTTATAGAAAAAGACACCTGCAAGTTTTAACAGAACTCTCTGTGTCAGTGTTCGCTTTTAAAAAGATTACACACTCAGATGCTACTGCTGTTAAAGGTTATAGACAGGTCTCCAAATGGCTCCAAATCGATCCAGCCACTTAACAAAGTAGATATTGTGTGTGATGCTGGAAAAAGCATCAGTTGTAAGTGCAGCTGTGTGTCTGAACTCTCAGCTGTAGTGAAAACCATATGCTCAGCAACTTCAAAACATTCCTCACATAGGAGGAACAAGGGTAAAAAAAAATACTATGCTGCTTTGAAGAGGTTCAAAGCATCTGGTTTTAACAGCGCACCCAAGTGTGTGTGGGTACGGGGGAATGTGAAGACTGCCTCTGACCATGAGAATAAGCAAGCAGAAAAGAGCAAGAAAAAGACATACAGCAGTTTCCCCCTCTGGAAACAAGTGGACTTTTGTTTCACAGACTCATTGCCCTAGTGCCTTTGGATAGTGTGTGTGTGTGTGTGTGTGTGTGTGTGTGTGTGTGTGTGTGTGTGGACATGCACATGTTTTTATATACTTCTAAGGACCAAATGTCCTTCAAATGGATAGTAAAATCTGAGGATTTTGACCTTGTAGTGACATTTGGATGGTCTACACAAAGAAAATGGCCAATTTTGTCAGCTGGGAATCAGACTGCCAAGGCTCTTGCCTTCGGTGATGCCCAATCCATATAGCACCAAACCCTGATGGCTCCTCATGCAGGTATTGGGGCCACGCAAGGGCGCATCCATGTGGCTCCTACGGGTTGAACCTAGCTGTGTCCTATAGCCAGGTTCTCACCAACAACACTCTACCCCCAGGCCTGGCTACATGGTAAATGGTACATGGTAACCTTCTTCTGGGTAAAATACTTTCTTGACTTTTTTCTCTGTTTAATTTTCCTCATGATCACATTTAGTCTGGGTTTACCATTAGAACCAGTTTGCCAAGGAAGACCTTACCAGGGACAAATTCCCCAGCATCATTGCACCTAGAATCAGTCCGGCACACAGACCCCTCCACTTCACTCACCACTTTAACCCTATGAGGTTCAAACCAAGCACTCTGAAGCTGTCTGGTGGCAACGTTACCCTCCACATTATTAACATCTATTTATGAAAATAAAATATATTATTACAAAAGGGATTTTTATTAATACCTCTCTCTCTCTCTCTCTCTCTCTCTCTCTCTCTCCCCCCTTCTCTCTCTCTCTCTCTCTCTCTCTCTCTCGTGCATTCTATCTGTTTTTTCTTGCTCTGTCCATTTTTGGTGGATTTCAGTGTGACAAAGAATCCTTTCTTGTTCTATAATAACTGCAACATGTGCGCACACAGCTCCGTTTCAGACAATGCCCTTACTGTAGCAAAAATTTATAAAGGAAAAAAAAGTTCTAGTCCCTTTCTGTCTGTTCACTCACTCACTCACTCACTCACACACACACACACACACACACACAGGATGTCATGTGGTCTGATGATGCTATACAAAAATGTCATGTTATATATGTAATTTTCATTCAGTACACTTATGTCTCTCACACACGGACACATGCAAGCACGCACGCACGCACACACACACACACACACACACACACACACACACACACACACACACACACACACACACACACACACATTTATATTTACATATTCCACTACTATACACAACACTGCTACTGACCATTGGGTGGCAGCATCACACAACCATGTAAACATGGCACCACACGTAGTATATCACGACAGCGCTATCAGAGAATACTTTGTGTCTACACTATTTTTAATCTTATCACGATTATTAGTGTGCCCGCATAGATTACACTTTCTCTTTACACCTACACATTTACAGCTGAACTGTCTCTGTGTGAGGTTTTTTAAGGCTGACTCACCACTACACCCATATCTTGAAAAAATAAATAAATAAATGCATCATGTTTAAATCAGCTTTGCCAAATACATCCTGCCTTTTTTTCCCCTAAAATAACTGTTAGCCGTTTTGTGCAACTGAGCTAAATTTCTACAGTTAAGTTGAAATGTGTTATACTGGATATTCTAGTTTATCTCTAAATAGATTTCTAATAATTTAATCATCATGGCTGCCGACAGCCAACTAAATTTCAGCTAACACTTGACAGGTTAACACTGAGCTCCTGTTATAAATCTTTAATGGTATATGCTCCTCTAGTTGCCTATAGCAACCCCATGCTAATAAGCCACTGACAGCACTACTCCTCATTTTCAGTAAGCACTTTATCCTGTTCAAATCAGGGTGGACTTGAAGTCTATCCCAAGAACACTTATATGAGGTAGAAACATACCCCAGCTAGCACACCAGTTCATCACAGGTCAGCATACACTCATTCATGCTTGGGGGCAATTCATCTTAACCAATTCAATTATTGTCATTCTTTTGGAAACTAGAAAACCCAGAGGAAACCCAGAGATATGCTGAGAATATGTGAAACACAAGCTCTTATTCAATAAAACATTGCTTTATTGTATTAATAAACACTTTTATTTTATAGGGTTTTTATTTATTTACTTATTTACTTATTTATTTTGCAAAGCAAATTTCTTAGATTATTAGATGTATAGCTTATTTATGTCATGTGATGAGACCTTATTATTGCTGTACTAAAAAGAAGATGTACTATTCTGGTAAAAATAAACACTGAAGCGTGATGAAGTGTATGTCAGACTGACCAAGAAATGTAGATGGTCAAGTTTATAATGCTAAAACAATAATATATAACAATAAATTATGTAGAAGTACCCTAATAAACTGTGTGATACGAAATCAATCCCCATTTAAAATAAAGCTGGGGGTCTTTCAGGACATATTATACTAGAAGGGCACTTGGAGAGCGCAAAAGCCTTGCAAAGACCCCTGTAGTAGGCCTGCTGTAATGCCACACTTCAGATCCTATCTCACACTGCAGAAGAATCTTGGTTCTGAACCCTCTCCAAAATTTAATGAAGGCTTACTTGGAAAAAAAAAAACAAATTCAAATACATTCAATACCTCTTGCATATAGTTGCTAAGAAACAAACAAACACCAACCAAAACCTTACCTCTTTGGTGAAGGCAATAATAATAAGAATAGTCATGAAGGATATATAATCATCCACACTTTACAGTCAAAAACTGCTTTCTTTTTCTGAGCTAATATCAGACCATCTCTCATGACAGACACTTCAACACGGGCCTTCATCTATGATTAGCATTTAAATTAATCTGTTTCACAGATACAAATTCCTTGCTTTGACCCTTAGCACTGACCCTGAGTTAATGTCTGTGTGGCATATCTCATGTCCACCTTATGTCTATGTGGGGTTCCTGTTAGTTCTCTAGCTTCCACCCACCCCTAAAAAACATTCTAGTGGGTGAAGATATAAATGAGCGTGAATGTGTGTGTGCACAGTGCACAGAAATTATAAAAAGAATAAATTATAAAAACATTTGCGGTGTAGAGGAACTAATACAAGAGCTGCTGTTTATTGACACTTGTTGACGTTCAGATAGTAGAATTTAACAGTGCTGGGTGTGAATAATATTCAATGAAAAATAACATAAAGGAAGATGTTTGACGAAAAACCTGGGGACTTGCCTGGCGCTCTCAAATGTAGCAGAGGAGGTTTTTCCAGCAGCTCCAAAGCCCACGCCAACAGCCAAGCCCTCTGAATGAAAAAACACACACAAACACACTCAATATCTTCTACAGTTTGCAAATTGTGACAGGTTCAGGCATTACATCACATAGATAATCAGGGACGAAAGAGTAAGGAAAGGCAAGTGTTAAAAATGTGTGTCCTCTCAGTGAGGATTAAGTACATTAGTACATAGGAATTGTGCAATCTGATTGGTCTGCTATCTGTGAATTCAAAAAAATTATTTTCTGGGCGGATAATGCTTAAATCAAAACAACAGACTCTTGTGGTTTGTCATGGTCACTTGAAGCAGATTATCACTGTCAGGCTTTGAAATGGAAAAAAAAATCATAACAATCATGTTTTAGCTTTAGCTTTAGTTTCCATGTAGTATATACTACAACTCTGAATGACTTTTAAATTCGCCATTAAGGAGCACAGTTTCCTTACATTTTGTTGAAGTGTATTCTAAATCTCTGAAATTCAAAAGACGCTACACAGTGCGCTCGGTAATCACCTGACCTGCCTTTGTAATGGTTACGATATGTAAAAATAAACTATAAAAATCTTGTTTTGATTTGATTTGTTCCCATATACTACATACTAAAACAATTATTCACCATAGGCTTTGCTGTTGAATTGAATACTCGACATTCCGTCACTGGAACTATCTAGCAACATCCACCTTGCCTTCAGAAAACAGGAATCTATTTTTAATCTATTCTGATATTTCCGGTCCAAATACACCAATTTATTTTCGTATACCACACACTGAATGTATTCTGATTACATTTATTCTTGACATTTTCCAGAGCTGGTTAAATCATTGGGTGACAACTTTCGGCAATTAGCAAAGTCATGTTGGCAATCAGGGGCCAGTCTGGTGAGATTAAAAAGGTCAGGTTGTGTTCCATTATGAGTGACCTCACAATAGTCACCTTCAAAAAGTCAGGGAAATGGCCTATGATATATTACGCTTAGTAAAGTTTCCCAAATTACTGATGATATTTCTAAGGGTAGGTTAGAGATTGCTTTTCACAGACAGGTGATTGGTCTAAAGGTCACAACCAAGGTAAAGAGCTTATTCTACCCAATAAGACTAAAGTCATGAGGACATACTTGGATTATGATGCCCATTATGGAGTATGACATCATCTGATGCCTGCTGCTGAATATAGGCCATTATAGTGATTATTTTTCTTGGAAAGAAGTATGCAAAATGGTCTGGACTAATTTGACAAGGGTCTGGACTAATTTGAGAATGATAAATATCCTATCTTTTTGTAAGCCACCAAAGTCCAGTAAAACTGAATAGCACAACTCTGCATAATTGGATAATTCCTACCACCTCTACTACTACTATTCAATTCAGTTCAGTTGTATTTGTACATCACTTTTTCCCTATATATATAAAATTTATACTTTCATCACGATAAATAAAAATATTCCATATAACACCTACATAAAAGACACATACACTCAACACACACACACACACACACACACACACACAATTTAGCAAGAAGAAAACCAGAAAGACCAAAAAGCAATCTATGGTAGCCATTTTGAAGCTGAAAAAAACATTTCTTGTGTAACTTCTACACATCAAACAATTTTGCTCACGAAGAAAACAGCATTTGAGAAACATTATGAGAACTGTAAAATACTTGGCGCATTTGGTGGCAGACCATACATATTTATAAATAAGCATAAATAATAGAACACATATTTTTTTAAGTAAAATAAGGTAAATACCTTATTATTATATGGCAATGACAGGTCACACAACATGTTTGGTCTACGCATGGGCGATAGATAACATATCCAGACTGGCACTTATCCAACTGGAAACACAGCAGTTAGCTAGATGAACTGTACAACTTGCTCTTCTGCAGCTTTCAGAGAAACATTTAGTGTTTTCTTGAAGAGAAAATGTATGCAGAAAATAAAATAAAAAGATAAAAACTTTGTGAACTCCCACAAACTACTTGCTGCTTGTCAGAAAGCTCTTGTTCATCACATTTACGGCACCCTTACCCAGAGCGACTTACAACTGAGCACTTGAGGGTTAAGGGCCTTGCTCAAGTGCCCAACAGTGGCAGCATGGTGCTGCTGCGGCTTGAACCCCCAAACCATTGGATCAGTAACCCAGAGCCTTAACCACTGCGCCACCAATTCCCTATGGTACATGAAGGGAATGGAAATATAATAAGTAATTAAATTCAAAGAGTTCAGATCGGAGAGGCCGTACCTACCAATCACACCCTTCCAGGTCACACTGTCATTGCCCACATGGGCGTTGAA
>JAQMYF010000021.1:19680501-19694113 GCA_030014195.1 Neosilurus mollespiculum
GCTGGAGGGACTACATCTCTCGGCTGGTCTGGGAACGCCTTGGCATCCCCCCGGAAGAGCTGGAGGAAGTGGCTGGGAAGAGGGACGTCTGGAAGTCACTGCTTAGGCTGCTGCCCCCGCGACCCGACTCCGGAACAAGCGGAAGAAGATGAATGAATAAATTCAAAGAATCCTAATTGTAATCATAATTAATATTATCCTACTATACCATTATTAGTGCTAACTTTACTATCATGCAACAAAATGAATACCAAAATCTATACTCAAATAAAAATATTGGATGAGAGATTAAATAACTGCCAAAATTCAACAAACTACAAATACAGTTGGCTATTTAATTTTCTTTTATCACCAACAAGTACTGAAGCAGAAACCACAAAGTGGCCCAGTGCATCCTGGGTGCGTAATGGGAAGTAAAGTGAATATGATTGAACTGTGATGAAACACATCAATGCTAGTGTTAATATTAGCACAATTGTCTTTTTTTTCCCCATATATTTCTTCTCTAATTTATTAGTAGCAAATTCCCTCTCATGAAGTATGGCTCCCTACAATAAACTACTACCAACCAGGGAGAGGCAAGGGCAAACCCATGCTTCCTAAGCGATACGTGATGCCTGCCCCCACAACTTTTTGAACTGCTGCGTATGCATATTCAGAGTAACACTCTCAGAGGTAAGGCACTATCAACCTCCTTGTATGCATGAGCACAGCTGGCTGTGCGAATCAACCTGGATTCGACCTCATAATCTCCAGGATGATAGTAGCGCACCTTCTCGATGTGCCACTTGGGAACCCTGAATTTACCATTTTTTTTTAATAAGCTGAATTTTATGGGCTGAAAAGGGTTCAAATCATTCTGAACTCTGCAATACTGACATATGATATAGGGTGAACCATTACTTCCCTACGGCAAAATGAAATCAAATTTTTATTAAAAAAAAAAAAGAACATTTACAGTCTAATCAGAGATGCATTTATTATTTCATGCACTAATCAGAGAGAATTACTGAAATCAGAGTCATAAAAGGAATACATAAGTGAGTCTTATCAGCTGTAGTTAAGTCAAGAGAGAGTTTCTGTGAGTGTGAGTTAATCCAGATTTAAGATGCAGGGTCATGAGTGTATTGAAGATTAGTGGAAAGAACCCAACACACAGGGGCAGAGATTCCACAGACTGCTTCAAATGCTGTTTAAATGCAAAGCAAAGTTAGGGGTCACTTATAAAGGAAGGTTTGTGCCAGGACAGGAAAAATGTGTAATAATGCATCACTAATTTAATGGCCCTTTAAAATGGCGGCCTTTTTATTATTATTATTGTTATTGTTATTATTGTTATTGTTATTGTTATTCACGCCAGTTATTTTTACTTTTTTTTTTATTCGGGCTGGGGTGCTATCTCCAAACTGCTTGCTTCTGAACAAGACCTCTTCATCCGTCTGTCAGGGCTTTTGAAGCTTTTGGCTATATTTCCTTTCCATGATGAATATGAGCTTTCAGATAAGTAGTGAGTAATTTTGATGAGACTTGGTAAACTCTTTATTCCTTAGGATATTTCCTGTATGCCTTTCATCTTCAAGAAAACACTACAGTGAATGCTTCTCAATAAGCTACTAAATCTCAAAGCACACAGTTCGCTAGCTAATGGCTAATTAAACAGTTAGATACACACTAGTCTGTATGCGATTTATTGCTTGTGTGTTGACCAAACAGATTGCACATACTGTCATTGCCATATAATAATTCTTCTTAATGTATAACCTTGCCCTTGACATTCAGGTATATCCTCCTAAATTAATCAAACCAATACTGACATGAGCATGTTTTCACTCTTACCAAAGTAACCTGAAGATCAAATAAAGACCATTACATACTGCACTAAATAATTACATTTGATGTTTTTAATGCACAAATATTGATCTAACCCTGCAGCTTTGCTCAACCACAATTTTTCAGTTATTGCAAAGAATATATGTTACTGTGCACAAGTTCTGATTTTTGAAATAACTTTTCTTGTGTCAACAAAGGAGATATTTTAGGGGTTGTCAACTGCAACTCTACACATATTTTCACTTAGCATGAGAGGATGGGTAGTGTTCAGTGCACTTGAGAAATTAAAAGAAAGTGATGAATGTCTCATGGTGGTGCTGGCGTAGTCCAAATGGGATTGGGGCTTCTACAATGAATAAATTATTAATCACGCATGCGTCTCTGAGGCTGGTAAACAAACTTCAGAGGGTCCAAAAATGAGCTCACTTAAAATATTAGGAGGATCAAGACCACTCTTTCCAGGACCTTTATGAAATGTGATGTGAGGGCAACCGGTTTATAGACATTTAGAGATAATGGAGGCATTTTCTTTGTGACAAGTCAATATCAATAGCCATTCTCTTGGGGACAAAAGTAAATAATCTTTATCTTAATGTTTCTAAATGCAAAAACCAAATAGTTTAATGTAATACAATACAGAAATCCTTTATTTTCTTTATAGGTCAAGCATTTAAATGCACAAGTACAATTTATTTAGCTTGATTATTGATTTTTGACTTTGATTACTGACTTTGATTATTTGCACTTCTCATACAATAGCTTTTAATCTGATAAAAACTACCTGATACTGCAGTTAGCAAACAAAGGATACCATTCAAGAGTAGTGCTAAATCAGTAGAAACTCACTTTCTGAAACTTTAAATAATCATTTTAACTTTCAAATTATAATTTTTTAAATTGTCAATGCAAATAAAATTCGCAAAGAAAAGGCCCGGTTTTTTTTTTTGTTTGTTTGTTTTTTTTTAGCTTTATTAAAAACTGACTGTGACATTTACACAAAAATATGATTCTATTATTTTATAGATTTAATAATAATATAATTGTTAAAGAAAAAACAATTGCTGTTATTAAAAACTAATCAACCTCATGGTGGGAACAGTTACTCTGCTCCACACTGGTCCTTTTCACCCCACCACAATGTAAATTACTGTACTACAACAGCATGCCAAATTAAGTTTTAATTCTTAATCCATTTTCCAGACAGAACAGTTCTCAAATACAATTAGACTTCCAGGCCCTGTGACTAATCCACTCACAACAGCAGGTAATTACAACTGCAGGAAAGAAGGCTATTAAAATACATGGAAGTCAAACTGACTAATCTGACTATAAGTTAAAGTGGGTGGGGGTGCCTTATGCTTTTGTTTTAAGCAATTCATTACTAGTCATCTTGTGTTCAAAAGAAAAGCCCTAAGGATTAAAACTGTCTGAGGGACTGAACCCATCAATTATTTCATTAACCATGATGAAAACAAACTTAAAACAGGCCTCAGTATGATTCTGAGGTGTTCGATATAACTCGATTCATTATTAATAGATTGAATTATTTATTTTGTGGTATTTTGAAACACACAGCAAAACACATGCACACATTTCAGCTGACCTGCATGAAAATGTGAGAGGCAGACCTACTAACCACTACACCACCACACGCCATTACTTCACAATTCATTCATTCGTTCATTTTCTGAACCGCTTATTCCTAATTAGGGACGCGGGGAAGGCTCGTGCCCATCTCAGCCGACTCTGGGCGAGGGCAGAGTACACCCTGGACAGCTCGCCAGGCCGCCATTACTTCACAATAGTTTTAAATTTAGTCTATTGCTCACTGAGGAATGCAATGTAAAAAACCCATGTTATATTAAAGAAATTTTGTTTATAAAATGCATGTAATGAAAGACTGTATGTAGTAGCTGATGAAGGAACTCAGATCTGGGTATAAAAATTTTCAGAGTTTAGAGAAATATCAGTGAATAGTGAATAGTGAATAAAAAGTAAAATATTTAAAAGAATCATTGTGTTATCGTCACAGTGACAGTAACCAATCATGGGCATGTGTGAGCTCATGCTTGGAAGATAGCACTTTCCTCCAAGTGTGTTATGCCACCCCTGACACTATTTTTGTTGAGTGCCATGTTGATTACCTGCTGTAATCAAGGCTGAAAAATGTCCAACAAAATACAGTGCACAATTTCTTTTGGGCTAACCAAAATGTTTTGCTACATTGCTACATGCACAAAGTGCATATCATTTTACGGCTATTTAAATAATCAGATGAATGTTATTTGACATTCACCTCTTAATTGATTTATTTATTGTCCAAAGCAAAGGTGAAGAAGAAACTGGCTTAGGCCCTGTGAGGTTCCTAACTTTTCTTTACTTAAAAACAGCCTTTTTTTTTTTAGAACCATTTCAAATCAAGTATGAAGCACCAGTTTCAGTAACATTATTAGAAAAATTGAACAGCCAGACAGGTGGATAGACTGCGCGCAGCGGTTCAGCTACTTTACATTTAGAGCAAAGTTTATGCTGTTTCTGCAACATGAATATTTATCACAAGAGATGTGAAGCAAACAGCTCAGCCTCGGTGACAATAAATGTCAGGTGCTTCATATGAAAGCTGCAGTTTGCTATTGAATTTCACATGCATACATGTACACGTACTTCATCAATCTGGATTCGACTATTCAACTGTGTAGATCTGAAATTCACATAGATATGGATCAAAAGATACAAAATCTGATCTGTTAATAAGGTAGATTACAGTATTTACTTATTGTGATGTTGAAAAGAACACAAATTTCTCACTGGATTTGAAATAAACTGACTTTTTAAAATTCGCATTTGAAGACATGAAACAGAGAAGTCAAAACAGGAAAAGAAACAAATAAGTTTCAGAGATGACTTACCAGGAATGTTGTGTATGGTTATAGCCAGGATCAACAGCAATATCCGTCTCCAGCTACTTGCTGATGAACAAATTACTTCCTGTGGTCTCGCGCTCATTTCCTTTTCTTCTGCTACATGGCCATGGTGGGCTGCATTTCTTCTAAAGTGAACTTCTCCATTCTCTATTTTATCTAGAAAAGAAACAATGAAACATAAGTGAAGCTCTGGGGAAATACTTGCTGTCTGGATTTTAATTGGATTGGTGTGAGATCAATCACTGAAATGTATTGAAACACAGTTACTGAAATCACAGTGCCACCTCAGGAAACACATGGCTCTGCAAATTAGTAACTTCAGCATGCTGTTGCTTTTTTCCCTTCAATTTCTACTTGAAAGACTAAAAAAACATCGAAGAAAACCTTTTTTTAATCCTGGGCTTTATCACCCTAATTTTTTCATTCCATTTTTTCCCTAGGGACAAAAATTATTGAAACTAATTCATATACAGCTAACCCTAAACTTATATTAACATTATGAGCCTGTCAGTGGTGAATATAAGCCATTTATTTGCCCCATAGCGATACAGTGTATAGCTGTTTTGCGGTTACCTGCAATATCAAGCTAACTTAATACTGGAGAAAAACAAAATTTGCTTTGGTCCCGAGTAAAAACTGAAATGAGACAAATGGGAAACTAGGCCTGAGAGGGGGAAAACCCTTTGAGTTTTACTTTAAGTCTTTCTTCACCATAGTGAAGTGAAGTGCATGGGCAGTCTTGCTGTAAAAAAAACACAATTATTTAACTCAATTTCCAATTTCCTGAACGATGTCAACACAACAGTTCAATAAACTAATTACTCCCATTCCCTTGTTAACAAGAACTGACAAAAGAAAATCAATATTTACAATCACCGGCTGTAAAAATCATTGCATGACTCATTAGTTAGGATTAAGTAAAACCTTAATGGAAACCAAAATGTAAAGTAGAGCACCACAATAAGAATGACCTTCCACTATTCACTACAGCAATTTAGCAGAATGACTGGAAGGCTTTAACGTGCAAAAATGTATTCATTGAATGCTGTACCACAGTTTGTTAAGATAATATTGCAAAATTTTGTAGTGCAATTAGAGCAGTCATCTTGCAGTAGTGAATTTCAGTAGAAAAGTTTTGAAGTCAAAGAAATGAAAATTATATAACACTTGCAGGGCACTTGGAGAATGCACACTTTCCCCAAGCAAAAAATTTACAAAAATAAAATAAAATAAAACCTTGCTGCTGTAATACCACACTTCCAAACCATCCCACAATATAAAAGAATCATATTTAAAACAATTCTGGATCCAGAATTTGATACAGATCACCACTAAAATCAAGTGGAGTGTTACTTGGACCATATTCATCACCTATAAAACATTAATCAAAATCCCTCTTAAAAATTGTATGGGTGTATATACAAATCAGTCGTAACATTAAAACCCCCTCCTGATTATTTCATAGGACTTGTCATCTGAAATGCACTGTGTTCTGACTCTCTTTTTAATTATTATTTATCAGAACCAGCATTCACATTTTCAGCAATATGTGTTCTTCTGTGGGATCAGACAACTTGGTCTATCCTTCACTCCCCATGTGTGTCAGTATGCCATAAGTGCCTGCGAATCTGTTCCAGGCTCACCCTTTGTTCTTTTTTGTACCACTAGTGCTAAACACTGCATACCTGGAACAGCCCACAAGACCTGTAGTTTTGGAGATGACCCAGTCATGCAGCCGTGATACAATGACCCTTGCCAAAATCACCCTGATCCTAACACTTACATTTTTCCTATCAAAACATTAACTTCACACACTGAATGTTCACATGCTACCTAATACACCCCACCTCATGACAGACGCCCTTGTAATGAGGTGTATCTGTGTATATTCGTGTAGGTAGACAGGAATGGACAAGTCATGACATGATTAGAAAAACAAAAAAATTCTCAATGTAGGTCAAAGGCCAAGAAATTAGGTGCATTTTTCATGATGCATTGCTGAGGCATAACTGTTCCATTGACATGGTATTTAAAATGTTTAAACTATAAGCTGTGGTGTTCTCTGCACTAATTAATCATGGGGTGACTATGTATTGAAACCAGGTGATTTATAAGACAGCTTTGGGTTTCATCAGTATCCTCACTTTCTTAGTGTGTGCCTAATTCTGTCCCTGTCACCCATGCATGCTAATTAATCCAGCTAGATCCCACTAAACACTCCAACCTAATCCAACTAAAACACAACCCCCTCCCCTTTCCACTTCTCTGCTGCTATGAATAAAAGATAAACAGCCTAGGTATGAAAAAGTCACTGGCTGTGACCATCCACTCAGACCATTGGAATCCAACTTCCTTAATCAAGAGAGTGGGATTACCCCAGTGCTCCCTTTCTGCCTAGGTCTTCTTTGTGCCTGTAGTAAAGTTTCCATGCCTCACTGTGGATGCCTATCCAACTCCAGGATTCACCCGTAGCAGCATACAGATGTTATTGTTAAAAGCTACAGACAAGTAAAAGCCTGAATATGAACCTTGTTTATACTTACCACCCTGAAGCTACTGAACTGCCCACCACCAATAATGATACAGCAATCAGTCAAAACAGGTGTTACAAAGTGAAGAACACTGATTATCAAATGACAATGACACTTAAGGAGTGGGCTGTATTAGGCCGCAAGAGAACAGTAAGTTCTCAAAGTTGATGTGTTGGAAGAAGGAAAAATGGGCAGGTTTGAGATCTGTAGATCTGAGCAACTTCAACAATGGTCCAATTGTGATGGTGAAAAGACAGGGTCAAAGAATCTTCAAAATGTAAAGTCCTGTATGCAGTTGTTAGTACCTACCAAAAGGCAACTGGTGCAACTGCAACAAGATCAGGGGCACCCAAGTTTCAATAAATTACTGAAAGAGTGTTACTGTGAATGCACTATTCCAGTACAATATGACTTATTTACAATGTAATGACCCTTTACAATATTTATAAAGTTTCCAATTCAACATAGCTTTACTGTCCATGTGAAGCTTTCAGCTTACTACAAACGCGGAATTCTGTCTTATTTTTCCAATCCTTTCCTGTCCTCTGTCCCCTCCCTGGCTCCATCCCTCTTCCAGCCCTCTGCTACCTCCCTGTCCTCCACCCCCCTCTATCTTTCACCACCTTCCTAGCCCCATCCTTTTCCACCTACCTGGCTCTATTCACCTTCCTATCCCCCATCCCTCCTCTGTTCTCCGCCTCATCCCTCCATCCAGTCTATCCTCCTTCTCCCTGGCTTAATCCTTACCGCACCTCCCTATTCTCCACACCTCTCTGCCCTCTGCCACCTACCCCTCCTCCACCCATTTTCTGATTTCTACCCCCCAGTGAGTCACCTGCCCCTTCCCTATCCTGTGTTCCCTCTTTGGCCTAATCCTCCACAACTCTTTTCATCCATGCACACTTACTTCCAAATTGTGAAAAAACACAGTTTCTCTCTCATGTTACACATTAATCATGCTCAAAAAGTATTCATTTAAATTCTCATTTTTTTAATAATGAATTAATCAGTGAAGAGGAAACAATTACAGGGGGTTACTAATTATACAGACGCATTCCCTGTAATACATCACTAGTGTAGGCAAATCAATTTCATGATCATTTAGAGTCCCTGCAGGTAGAGTATTGCAGGTACCCCCTGTGGTTATTTGTATAAATTTCATCGTTTGATAAGTTTTGATATCAATTGAAGTTATTACTTACTTTACTTTCAAAAGTAAAGATAAATGATCTAAACAGTTATTTATTATTTTCTGCATGTTTTACAGTATGAATAGGTAATATAAATTTTGTTTTAGCTACAAACTATTCATACTCAAATTACAAACATCTTGCCAATGCCTATAAACTTAGAATTTGATTTGTACACACGGCTTGACTATAAGTGGAGACTCTTCAAAAGGTGTTAGAAGTCACTTGATGCTTTTTGTAAGAGCAGAATTTTTAATTTTGCAATCTCTGCTGCCTGTGACCAAAAAAAATTATTGAATAAATTAATAAAATAAAATAAAAAGAATTCCAAAGCCTTCACTTCCCATTTAAAATGAGGACTTGTGGTTAAAGTGGAAATAAAAGGCAAGCCTTCCAAACTCCCCTGTTACACATGAACATATGTATGATTTAATTATCAGCTGGCTTTTACTCACATTTTCAAGGTAGCAATCTGCTAAATATGTTTGATAATTTGCATTGGCAGGTTTGAAAACGCTGCAGTTTCACTCTTGCGAGAGTACGAAATCTTGAGAATAGGACATGAATCTGCCAGTTCATATTAGGCAAGTTAATGGCAATAAAAACAGGATACTAAAATAAAACTAAACACTTCTACAAAGTGATTCTGTTTACATACAATAAAATAAGCATGCACTCGTACATGTAAAAAAATAAAGCAGCACCATGTAGTTATATGAAAATTGGTTCCGTATTGGCAGCAGAGACACAAGATGACCATGTGACTTTTCACTACTTTTCACATTACAATGTCTTCCCCACTGTGTACAAAGTAATTTCTGTACGCCTAAAAAAGGTTAATAAAGCAGCAAAATTTAACATAAACAGACAAAAACTATGCTTGCAGTTTAGTTCTTTGTTTGGGTTTAATTTCTTTAAAAGAAAACAAACCAAGTGTGTGGGGAAAAAGTGTGTCAAATATGTTGGATTTTTTAACAGAACTTTTCTGTTTTGTGGGCACCCGAAATTGACACGCAGATCCAAGCCATGTGGTGGAACACATCCATTTATACATTAATACGTAACTTCACCTCGTAACGTCATAACAAACCACCCTGGAGCCAGGTCTGGGGGAGGGGCTCCAAGGCAAGTACCTGGCGGTCGGGCTTCTGCCCATGTAGCCCGGCCAGGCCCAGCCCAATAAGGAGATATGGGTCCGCCCTCGCATGGACTCACCACCTGTGGAAGGGGCTAGAGGGGTTGGGTGTGTTGTGAGTTGGGTGGCAGCTGAAAGCATGGGTTTTGTCGGACCAATCCTTGGCTACTGACTTTGGCTTTTGGGACACGGAATGTCACCTCTCTGGCGGTGAAGGAGTCTGAGCTGGTGCGCAAGGTTGAGAGATACCGGCTAGATATAGTCGGACTCACCTTGACACATAGCTTGGGCTCTGGAACCACCCATCTCGAGAGGGGATGGACCTTATTCTATTCTGGACTTGCTCATTGGGAGAGGTGGCGAGCCGGGGTGGGGAACATGGGTAACGACAGTGTGACCTGGCAGGATGTGATAGGTACACTCTAGACCTGGCAGGCCCAAGCATGTAGTTAGGGTCTCCTGGGAACGTTTGGCAGAGTCTCCTATCAGCCCATAGCTGTGGCGGGAAGGTAATCGGTGACTGTCATGGCGGAAACCTGAAGGAGGCGGCCAATCGGGTCATTTTGGCTTGTGGGAATCCTGAGACAGCAGACAGGTACTGGCAGGCCAAACATGCTGCAGCCCAGGTTGTCCCAGATGCAAAATCTCTGGTGTGGGAGGACTTCAGTGAGGGCCTGGAAAGCAACTATCAGTTGGTCTCAAAAAGGTTCTGGACCACCATCCGGCACCTCAGGAGGGGGAAGCAGTTCTCCACAAATACTGTTTACAGTGAAAGTGGGGAGCTGCTCACCTCAACTGGGGATGTTGTTGGGAAGTGGAGGGAATACTTTGAGGACCACCTCAATCCAACCAACATGCCCTCCATGGAGGAGAAAGACCCTGGGGGTTCAGGTGGGGTTGAGGTTGCCGAGGTAGTAAAAAAACTCCTTGGTGGCCGGGCTCCTGGGGTGGATGAGATCTGCCCTGGATATCTCAGGGCTCTGGATGTTGCTGGACTGTCTTGGTCAACACGTCTTTGCAACATCAGGTGGTCATTGGGGGCCGTACCTCTGGAATGGCAAACCTGGGTGGTAGTTTCCCATTTTTTAAAAATGGGACCGGAGGGTGAAATCACACTCCTCAGCCTTCCCAGGAAATTCTATGCAGGAGTACTGGAGGGAAGGATCCGACTGATAGTTGAACCTCGGATTCAGGAGGAATAATGTGGTTTTCATCCTGGCCACAACACTCTCGACCAGCTCTACACACTCTACAGGATCCTGGAGGGTGCATGGGAGTTTGCCCACAAGTGCTTTGTGGATTTAGAGAAGGTTTTCAACCGTGTCCCTCAGGCTATCTTGTGGGGTGTGCTCAAGGAGTACAGTGTTCTGGTCCCATTGCTATGGGCCATTAGGTCTCTGTACCACCGAAGCCAGAGCTTGGTCTGCATTGGTAACAACAGGTTAAATTCGTTTCCAGTGAGGTTTGGAGTCCGCCAAGGCTGCCCTTTGTCACAGGTTCTGTTCATAGAGGCATTTAGGGGTTCTGGTTGGTGGCCATATGATTTTATCTCTGTTTTATGCAGATGATGTTGTCCTTTTGGCTTCATCAAGCTGGGACCTCCAGCTCTCATTGGAGCAATTAGCAGCTGAATGCGAAGCGGCCGGGATGAGAATTAGCACCTCCAATTCCGAGGCCATGGTTCTCTGTCGGAAAGAGGTGGAATGCTCCCTCCAAGTCTGGTATGCGGTCCTGCCCCGTGAAGGAGTTTAAGTATCTCGGGGGCTTGTTTACGAGTGAGGGAAGGATGTAACAGGAGATTGACCGGCAGATCTGTGGAGCCTCTGCCATAAAGCGGAGCTTGTACCGGTCCATCGTGGTGAAGAGGGAGCTGAGCCGAAAAGCAAAGCTCTCAATTTACCAGTTGATTTACGTTCCAACCCTCACCTATGGTCACGAGCTTTGGATAGTGACTGAAAGAACAAGATCGCAGAAACAGGCAGCTGAAATGAGCTTCCTTCGCAGGGTGGTAGGGCTCAACCCTCAGAGATAGGGTGAGAAGCTCCACCATCCGGGAGGAGCTTGGAGTAGAACCGCTGCTCCTCTGCATTGAGAGGATCCAGTTGAGGTAGCTCAGGCATCTGATTAGAATGCCTCCTGAACACCTACCTGGTGTGGTGCTTCAGGCGTGTTCAACCGGGAAGAGACCCCGGGGTCAACCAAGAACACACTGGAAGGTCTATGTCTCGGCTGGTCTGGGAACACCTCGTTGTCCCTCCAGAAGAGCTGGGGAGAGGGACATCTGGACCTCACTGCTTAGGCTGCTGCCCCCACAACCCAACCCTTGATCAAGCGGAAGAAGATGATGATGATGACGATGACATAACATCATAAAAGCCATCAAAAATCATGTCAAAGCCTTACCATATTCTTCAACATATTGGTGCTACACTCACAGGGAGGTCCACTACAAAGCTCTTACTGGCATGCTAATGTTTGAGTTAATTTTCTATAGCAAAATATACTCATGCTATTAAACTACAAACCACCACAGAGCCTAAGGTGAGACATTTTGCAAGCCTTTTGGACTGGTTCATCATAATTTTCATTTTTTTACAATTGTTTTAGAAAGAAATCTTGACAAACGGCCAGGTAAAAACACAATGTAAGCTTTGTGAGCTTTCTGTAGTTTAAGAGTCTAGATCCAGGGACATGCTAATTGTCACAAATGACTAAAGTCAATGGTTTTTAGCCAGTAAATGGCTAAATGCTAAATGCAGAACAGTGACATTAATTGAGCATAGAACAAAGACCAACATGAATACAGTACAAAGTGAGAAATAGAAGGTGTGTGTAGATACAGAGAGTATGGTAAAATGAGATGTTTGGAGGATGCCACCGAAACCAAGTTTATTTATGGAGGATTGGAAGGACACTTTATTATCCAAGGAGCCCTCATACCTGTGTTACATCTTTGTTCTCCCTTTAAACTTTCTGCCCTTGCTAAACCTTCCATGAGTTTAAAAATAAGTATAAGAACTGCTGCAGTAATCATCAAGACTGTCCTGTGCCCAGGATTCTTATTCCCAATCTGTTCACACTGGACATCCTTTCAACACATGCACTACTGGATGTCTTTGAAGTAGGATGAAAAAGAATAATAAATTATAATCTCACTCTCTGGTGTAACCCAGACACGGAAAGGCTCCCTTTTCTTTCAGGTTTCTTTCCGAGTTTCTTCCACAGTCTCAAAGAGGTTTTTCCTCACCATTGTTAACTCAGTATTACACTCACATCTAGGGATAATTTGAAACAGCCAATTAGCCTAATGTGCATGTCTTTGGACTGTGGAAGGAAACCAGAGTACCCAAAGGAAACCCACACAAACATACGGAGAACATGCAAAGTTCACACAGAAACGCCCTCACCAAGCCCGGAACTCAAACCCAGGACTTACTACTATATTACTGTGCTGCACCTTAGCCATTCATATAATTGCTGATTTGCATATTTATATTTGACATTTAAAGCCTAAGCATGTTTAAAAGCAATGTTTTATTGAGAGTGAAACATTCACATTAAAGGAAACTGTTATACAAATACAAAGAGGGCTTTGTAGGCACATGGATAATGAGTCCACTACTTTGTTAGCATCCTTCAGATTATTATGTTAGGATACTCTGAATGAGTGAATGTTACTAATCTAAGAAAAGAGTAATTAAAATGTAGGAAATACTTTAGCATAAGATGTGTTCTGGACCCCCAAAACTCCAGAAAGAACTTGTTAGTCTTGTTCATCCCACCCTCAGCTTCTGATGCAAGTGGATCTTGACTCTAGACAAGCAAACATTTGGTGGCACTCTGGAATGCATTTCCTGGCCAAGAAAAGGATCTTTGTCTGTGGAAGAGCAAAGAATGCTGCTGGCACTTAAACAAACCAAGAAATACTTTGAAGGGAAAAGGGGGCCAGTAACGAGAGTTTAAATGGACGGGATTAGATGCAGGAATAAACTGACCGTTATA
>JAQMYF010000021.1:19703677-19717950 GCA_030014195.1 Neosilurus mollespiculum
ATCTACAATGTCAATAGTCATGAAAAGAAAGGAAACTCATTGAATGAGAAGGTGTGTCCAAACTTTTGGTCTGTACTTTACTTAATAATATTATACAGATTTTGTACACTGAAAATGGACATTTTTTCATTTTTACGTGTTCTCAATTACTTTTTCACTATTTTCAGGTGAGGATACCTCAACACCTAATGCAGCCCGATGCATGAAATCTGCACGTGTTATTCTCTGGGGCCCCTAATACGTGGTATGCATTGAGAAAACACTTTTGTTGATGAACCTTCTTTTTTTAGCTCTCAAAAATGTCAAATTTCTGTCAAGAACTGTTACCGGACAGATTTCAGACATCTGTAAATCTCAAGATAATTTACAATTAAAAACTAGCAGTTGCATAAGAATTCAGCTATATACTACAGTATTTATCAGTATCACACTATAACACTGAAACATCGATATTCAGTATAATAAAATGCTGCTATTATTGTTATGTTACATTGATGATGGTACCTGTATTTAGATTTTTAATAAAGATAGTTTTCATAAAGAAGAACTATCGGAAGCAAAGTCAAAAATATTGCTTTGAATACCTAAGACATGCATCTATACCTGGAAAAAAAAATTCAGATATGTTCCTACTGTGCAACACTGTAGTTTTTTAACTCAAAAATTTCAGGATTTCAAAAAGTAAATTTTTGAATCCTGATAAAAATTATTCTAAGGCACCCAGAATCCTACAAATGTCTTTGTACATTAGCATGGGTGGTATAAAATCAGAAAATATTAGTTTTGTAAGTATTTATCAAATATCTTGAGATTTACAGATGTCTGAAATCTGTCCGGTGACTGTTCCTGACAGAATCTTTACAATTTTCTGAGCCAATAAAACACATCAACAAATGTGTTTTATCAATGCATACCACTTATTTAGGGGCCCCAGAGCATAATGTGTGCAAATTTCATGCATCTAGCTGCATTAAGTGTTGAGATATCCTCATCTGAAAATACTGAAAAAAATTATTAAGGACGCGTAAAAATGAAAAAAATGTTTCATTGTTCAATATTTCTGTAATAATATAAAGTATAATTATTCAACTTGCTTTTCTCAGCTCAGTGGAAACATTTCTGCAGGAAAAATGAAATACAAGACAATTTACTTATATAAAAGTGCAATTATTAGGCTCCAAAAATGGCAAAAAAAATACATTTTCACGTTAGAAAAATGTGCAGTTTTTTTTAAATGGCTTTAACTTTGTAAATAATTAAGATACAAAGCTGACATTTTGCATGCATGCATTAATTTTATGGTACTACAGTCAGGAGAAAAATCATAAAAATCCGAGAGATGAGTGCAACCCACTTTTTAAAAAATGGTCCATTTGACACGGAACCCTAAAACATTGTCCACTTACACTTTTGACTCTAAAACATTGTCCACTTACACTTTTGATCCCAAGACAAATCAGATTGCACTGTTCCCATGTAGAATATGCTAATAAATTTTATCCACCCACTCACTCTGGGAATACTTGACTTAATGAAAAATGTAAAATAGTCCATACAAATCTAATTTGCTTTTCTAATGTTCCCTTGTGGAATGTACTTACACAATTACTTGCCTCAGGCTCAATGGACATCACTAAATAGTACCTCGAGATGGGGACTATCTGTTAAGTATATAATACTAAGATATATTTGAAGTGAAATGGAAGGAAAGCCTTCCGAACACTCCTGTTACACTGAACATATGTATATTTTCATTATCGGGTGGTTTTTACTTACATTTTAAAAGAAATCTGCTGAAATCAGTTCGATAGTTTGCATTAGCCTGTTTGAAAAGGCCACCATTTGAAATCTGCTTCACTCTCATGAAAGTGCAAAATTGCGAGAATAGGACGTTGATGCGTCTGTTCACATAAAACAATATAACAGTATGCAGATATTAAACTGACAAATCAGATACAAACTCTAAATAAAGTAAAGCTAGGCACATCTGCACATAACACTACATTACATTTACATACATCAGACAAGTGTCTGCTCATTTACATGAATGCATGGTATATACCTCAATGCTTTCTAATGCAAAACACTTCTGTGTCTGCAGTACAGTGGTCCCCCTGTGTAACAATTTTTTTATTTTTTTCCCCATTAAAAAGTATTTAGGAAGCATAGCACGTTTTGATAGGAACTTACAAAAACTATGCATGCAAGCTTTTATTATGTCTGGGTTTAATTTCTCTTTAATGTTCGACCTGATAAAAGTTATTGTTTTTGTACATATACACTCACTCTGAATATGAGTCATGGAGCAGGTCCCAAAATATTGGGACAAAGGCATGTTTAATCACTTTTATACATCATCCTTTCTTTTCACAACTCTCTCTCTCTCTCTCTCTCTTTTTGCTGAGGTAGCTGCTTCTGGGATGCCGGTGATCCTGATCCTCCTGATCCTTCTGCTTTCTGGGTCCTGTGGTCTGTCCTGAAGTGCTGCTGCTGGCTCGAGTTCTCATCTTAGAAGCTCCTGCTGATGATGATCCATATGGACCTAGATGTGCACTGGGAGACTGTGGGAGTGACTTTTCACTGCTGGTGATGTGAACTCTTTTGCTGGAGTGATTTAGGACTTCTTAGCCAGACTTCATGTTGGACTGTGGTGAAGTTTCTCTTAAAGGGTTTGTATTTTTATGGTTTCTCCCAAATGAGGATGGCTTTCCTTTTGAGTCTGGTTCCTCTTAAGGTTTCTTCCTCATGTCAACTGAAGGAGTTTTTCCTTGCCACCGTTGCCGCGGGCTTGCTAATTAGGGATGTGTAGGGTTTATAGAGAAATGTTTAAATTCTTTTTAAACAGTAACAATGTCAATTGTAAAAAGCGCTACACAAATAAAACGGAATTGAATTGAATCGAACTGAACTTACCAACAAGGGTTTGGGAATTTGCGATACTAATTGTTGAAGATTCAATTAAAGAAATTAAATGAAATCTTTTCTATTTTTCCTTGAAAAACAAAGTCAGACGTTCAACAGGCTGAGGAATCCATTGTTGTATTATGCGTTTCATGCACCACACCTTTTCAACAGGGAGACAGGTTTGGACTGCAGGCAGGACGGTGTAGTATCCATACTCTTTCAGTGCAAATCCATGTTGTTGTAACATGTCCAGAATGTTGCTTTTCACTGTCCTCCTGGAATAAGCAGACCTTTCTGAAAAAAAATGCTGCCTTGATGGCAGTATATTTCGCCCAAAAACCTGTAGTTCCTTTTAGCATTTATGGTTCCTTCACAGATGTGCAAGTTTTCCATGCCACATGCACTCCTATACCACTTTGCTTCCGTCCATCTCACTTGAGCTCAATCCCAGGGAAATCAGATGCTGTTGATGTATGGCTCTCCCTTTGCATCTGTAGATGTGTTGGAGATTGTAGATTGGGCTATAAACGGTGAACTGTGAACGAAGTGATCCTGAGCCCATGTAGTACCATGTCCAAGTAATGTCCTTTCTAAAAAGATATCAGTTCTTAAACGAAGTTTCTTACATTCATGTGTTCTTCACGTTCTCTGAATTTTCTGATATTATGAAGTGTAGATGGTGAGATGCTTAAATTCCTTGTCATTGAATTCCTTGTATTGCTGAACATAGCTTTTAAATAGTTAGACTATTCCAGTAAGTGTTGAACCTCAACTCTGTTCCTTGCATGTGAAAAACTGAGCCTTTTATTTTATTTTTATGATGATACTGTACTATCACCTGTTTAGCCCCTATCACATACATTGCACAACAGGTATACAGCAGGTCCAAAATAGCAACGAGGAGAGTTACGGATGTGTCATAAGAAACTCATACATTGTGTGATGGAAAATGATATCATAGGTCCTTGTCTTTGAACGTGTCAAAATGTTTTCCATCGCTTGATGTCAGGCCCATTTCCTAAGTCTGTTGCGCAATGGACTTCAATATCCTATGGCTGTGGCATGACACAGATGACATGATACTTTTTTGGTCATCTGATGTACGCAATCGTATGTTTGGTTTTTTTTGGTTCGTTTTTTGGTTAAGATTGCCCTTAGTTAAACCCATGGGACTTCCTTATACCTACATGGTATCAAATGACATTTTTACAACTGTTTCCAACTTTTTGGAATCTGAGTTGTATAATAATAATAAAAATAATAATAATAATTATTATTATTATTATTGTTGTTGTTATGTTATTGTTGTTATGATTATTATTACTGCACATAAGTGAAAGTCTTATACTTTGTCCACAATGTGACTATTATTTTTTTAAACACAAAATAAATAATTAAAAAAAAAAAAAAAAAAACCCTAGTTGGATCCACATTTTCAGGACCAATGCTCAATCCTGCTTTTGGCAAATGACTCCCAAGCTCACATGCTACTTCCATGATCACAATGTTTTTTTTACCCCCTTCCTCTTTTTAAGGCAGTTATAAATTAATATCAAAAGCAGGTCCTACTCAGACCCTATTCCCACCTAACTGATTTGAGATCAGCGACAGCAGACTGGCTGCAGAATGATAAAGCAGATTATGCAAATTAGGCGTTTTTTTTTTTTTTTTTTATCATTTTAATCAGACTGAAGAAAACAATGCCATTTCTTTGACTCATTGGTTCTGTTAATTAGACAGATATGCGCTGTGTCTCTGGAGCGAAGATCAAATGATAATGATAGCCAAAGGGCTAGAAAACATGTACATCTTTTTCTTTCATTAAGACAAGCATGCAGTAGTGCATTAATGCTCAGGGACCGAAGGTATGTATTTTTAGTAACACTAAAACATTGTTGGAAACACTGTGTGACATTAAAAATCATCACATAAAGCATTGTTCCACATTTAGTCCAATTTAAAATGAGACTTTTCCTGGAATGTACATGGAATATCATTTGCTCCAGAGGACATCAAGCATAAATACAATGTACCTGATTGAGCTCTTTAAAAGTAGGAAGGTAAAGAATATCTTTATAACACAATAGTGGCAGTTGAGAGACGACTGATTAAATACAAGTGGAATGTGGCTGGATACAAACATATACATTTAGCCAGATGCACATAGACAGAAAGCCATCAGAGAACTGCTTTAAGAAAGTGTATTAAGCTTTGGTTGAGATGGCAGAACATGGGTGTATGAAAGGAGGCTTGCCTGAGTGAGCTCCTCCTCTACCTATCCTGATTGACAGCTCCTCGGTTGTAGGTGGTACTAAGGGATCCTCCACTTTTGCTTTCGTTGGTTTGGCATCAGGAGGCAGGGTCAAAGCCAAATGCGGGTCTGTCACATCAACACCCTGGAAGGAGACAGAATATTTATGTAGGATTTGGTTTAGATCTTTTACGTGCAAGCCAGAAAAACAGAACACACCCTCTTAAGCACCATGGCAAAATAAATTGGCTACAAAGTCTTTCTGAAACCAACTAACTAACCTAACTCCTGTACATGAGTGTCAATGGCCCTTGCATGGGGCACAACGATCTTGAGAACGAAAACAATGTGCATGCCACCTCTAGGCCAGAGTGCTGAACTATCAACAAAACAATCATTAACATATGCATGAACAAAGCAAGCTTTTTTGCACTGCCAAGTTTTTGCGCATGAACAAGATCGTTCCTGTGGTCGCACAATCTTGATATTGTAAATGGACACACATGGATTGCGCTGACGAACACGCAGAAACAAATCAACATGCAAACTTCACTCAGAACCACCCTTGCCGAGTCCGGCATGCAAATCCATGACCTTCTTGCTGTGAGGCGGACGTGCTAACTAATGCACCACCATGCCTAGTCTGAGATCAATTATTAAATGAAAGAAGGCATATGTTTTCAAGAGAGTTTAATACACTTTATTTACCCTGCAAGGGAAATTAGGCTCCGCATTTAACCCAATCAAACTGAGCACAGACCGTGGAGCAGTGGGCAGCAATAAGAAGAAGGTGCTGCTCACTCACCCAATGCAGTGAATAATTGCTAACAGCTCAGGAATTCAGAAAACCTGCTGTTTTATGAATCTCACACTTAATATCTTCAGTGCTTTCAAAATATTACCCACAAAGCAATTTTTAAATTACACTGTATAAACTATATGAACAAAATACTTGTAATGACATACTGACTTACTTATTTACTGAATACTTATTCTGCCAGTTAATGCTGAAAAGTACTGAATTTAATGACTAAAATTAATAAAATGACCTAAATTAGTATTTTTAAAGAATAAACACAGCATGTGAGCATTAGGAGAAATGTTCTAAATAGTGGCAACAAAACAAATGAATGCAAACAAAGATGCTTTTAAAATAATTTAATACTACTGTGGAATTAGACAGCATTTAAAGTTATGGTGAAATCCGCATCCTGTTGGACACTATGCCACACCATGCTGGGAATTAGTACACAATGAACAGTCTTGTTAGGAATGCTGCCATAAGAAAAAAGCCCACGCAATCAGAAACGATGTTAATCACTGCGGGAACAAACTGTTATCCTCCTGCAGACTGATTTTATTATACAAGAGTTAACAGTTATGAAACATGTATCGCAAGCAGCAAATATTACTGGTGTAAGTCACACTGAAAGCATAAGCAAACGCTGAGCAGAATATACAACCTAACATATTTGTCACTTTCCATAGGAAGGCCTAATTTCACTGCGTATGATACATCAGGGTATGACTATCCAGTGAATTTGAAATTCATCTATTATTTTGTAGAATTAGACTAAAACTTCCTCTTGCATAATTGAAATGACCACAACGGTAATTGGATCACAAAAGTGAAAGAACAATGTGTCCAAAAAAACAGTTTCCACCAAACTCCAGCCATGTCCATTTATCACCATGAAGCGTGTTAACTGGGGGCAGCTGGAATTCATTACATAAAAGCACAATTAAAATGCAAATTTGGAGTGGCTGTCAAATAGTGTCTGTAGTAAGTATAAGGTGAGAATGTACTTTGTGCATCAGGGACAGAAGGTATTCACAGCTAATAGATAAGAACTGACAACATAATAGAGATAATGGACTTATATTATTTTTAAAAAAAAGAGAGAGAGAGAGAAAATAATACATGATGGAACATAATACATGACCAAATGTAAAAGGAAATCTTCTGCGAAGATTTTTCTAGCAAAACGCTGCAAGTTTTCATGTGTTTCAGGCGTTTCATGATGTTTCTGAGGAAATAAACAGTGAATGGACTGGGGCAATTTGTTCCACCATTGCACCATTCCACAGAGGTGGATCCCCCACTATTACCCGCGATTGCCTACTATCTGCATAAATAAACACTCATCATAAACAATAAAAACATTAAACCCTGGTCATCAGAGTAACAGGGTACACAACTAATGTTGTGGGGACTTAACGCAAGTCCCCATGATGTCAAACATTACATTTTAAGGTGAAATATATTTTAAGGTTAGGGTAAAGTTATCTTGCATGAACAGTTTTGTTCATTTTGGCTGAATACAAATGGTTACCTGGTAAAACCACCCCTGCTCACAGGGGGGCTTATTCACCTGTTCTACATCTTGTTTTAGTTCTGTGGCTGATTGCAACAATACCAACAGTAAGAATACAGTGAGCACAAATGTGCAATACTAATTTTTAGAAAGTGGAGAAGTCTGAGATCAAGTGTAAGAAAACAGAAGAAGGCATATGATTTCAAGACAAATTAAAAAGATGGCGATGTTTAATAATATCATTGTGCCCGGTGCAGGGGTCATTAATACTCGCGTATAGGAGTAAAGTAATGGATTATGGTAAGTCTCCAGGAAATTAATATATATAGATAGATAGATAGATAGATAGATAGATAGATAGATAGATAGATAGATAGATAGATAGATGGATAGACTGACAGACAGTGTGTGTGTGTGTGTTCGTGTATGTGGTTACACTACTGGCACGATACGATATTCATATCAAATCTAAGACTTTAGTTGGCAGCATATATTACAAGGAGTAAATAATAGATTTTTCATCATAATAATTGAGTTCCATTTTACCCTCCACCAGGGGGCATCATCAGACTGAAGGTCATCATTACTCTTCATCTTATTAGAGTAGGAGGTTGTTTTATACTTAATCAGGGCAGCTTAGACATAAAAATGTTGCCCACTGGACAATTATTTCCCAGTAAGTTTTCAGTGTTATATTTAGATAAATATGCTTATTCAGCGATGTACTGCAAGCCAGTAACCAATACATGCTATTTATTAGGCTGTTTTTTTCCTTTTTAATTATAAAGTTCTAAAAACAGAGACAATGAGAACCAAAAAAAAAAATCATTCTGACAAGAATACTGAGGTAAAGTATGGCTAGTAAACAAAAACAATGAAAATACCAATTTTTCAGAAACTTTTTAAGGTGTCACAAATAATTTTTTTTTTACTTTTAAATAGTATGAATGAACTTCAAACCATACAGAACGGTTTAGCGAGAGAAGAAATAAAAAAAATACACTAGTGTGCAGTGATAAATCAGAAACCAAGTACTATTCAAGTATTTATTTCATGTAATATTGGATCATATTGATGAGAATAAGCAAACAAACAACAATATATAGTAATAACAAAAATAACAGTCTCTTTAAAAAAAAAAAAAAAAAGGCAATATTTAGTGTGGCCACACTTTACTTTGATTACAGGGTTTAACCTTTGAGGCATATTTGTGACATCTTTCAATTTTTTCTGAAAAATTGGTATTTTCAGTGTTTTTGTTTATTAGCCATACTTTTACCTCAATATACTTGTCGGAATGATTTTTTTGGTTCTCATTGCTTACAGTAGCATTGTTCATTACATTTTCACCAAAAAATTATAGAGAAGTCATTTTTTACTTTTTTTTATTAGGAGCCCTTTTAGACAAAAGTGGTGGTGTATAATCTTCACTGCACACTACTGTCCATAAACTCTGTAACAGAAATAACAGCATAGAAAATTAAGTAATTAGTAACTAATCACATTTCAGAGCTTCACAATCCAGGAACAGTGTGTTGATTAGATTAAAAGTCATGCTTCTGAAGTCAGACACCTAACAGGATGACACACAACCCACAGAGTGATGTGCGGCTAATAGAAGGATACACAACTAATTGATGGTCCCACTTCTCGTGCATGGATACATGACTAATACCCAAATACACATATATAGAGCGAAAAACAAATGCATAGCTAACAAACTAACTGATACTGGTATGCAACTACAAAGCCAGTTAATGCTGCCAAGGCGGGTATGTTTTTGGTACTGTTTGACAGTCTGCCAGGAGGCAAGATTGTTAAAAAAATAAATAAATAAATACCAACCTGATTTATATGAAACATAGGGGCCAAGGAAGAACCCCTTTAATTTCTGATCGAAATCATGTGACAGATCCATGAAATTAATTTCACTTTCAATAACATAACGTTGCAACAGGCATCATTTGCCATGCATCTCTGGTAGAAGGCGGTACATTTCAAATGTAGTCACAAAATATACAGTGTAGAAATACAATCACAATCCACCAAAACAGGATCAGTACCAAGCCAGTTATGCCTTGGTGCCTTGTGATAAATCAGCCCATATTTTGATAAGTTTGAGCACCAAATATTATGCAGCGGAAGCTGGGGCTATTTCCATTGAAATGTTACCAGGGTAACCTTTGTCTTTAGACACAGCACAGGAAAACCCAGACACATCATGAGCAGGTGGACGAAGCAGAGCAGCAAGGTCTGATAGCAAAACCAGACTAGGTTTGATGTGATTCATATCATTTAATATAGTTAAATAAACATGTAGCTGTCATATGAGTGATGACAGAAAAAGAGCAGCCTTGTTAAGTATAATACACAAGTTCCTTTTGGATCATAGTCTATTAATTTATTCTGTAGAAATGAGGAATTACTTCCACTGCTTGTATGAGAGCACTGAGACTATCAGTAAAAATATCATTATATTTATTTAGCCTAGCTGGTCATTGACCACCTGTATGGTATGAACTTGCTCCAATAGAAATGCAAATTAACTACAATCAACAATGATTGTATATCAATACAAGCAATAATGAAACACACTGCTAGCTAGCTACAGAAATATTCTGGTTAACCATCTATTGTTGACATCTCATTTATAATATTTGCATTGCTATATTATATTTACATTGATATATATTGCTATAACCATGCAAATACTGGAAACAAGAGATTCGGACTCGAAGACCCGTACTTATGATTTGTGAATGAATCAGTCATCCCCCCACACTGAGAATATGAAGCAGTCATTTGACAGGTGAACAAAAAAAAATCTGAAAGACCAGTGTGTATGAATCAGAACGTGAGTGACAAGGTGCATGGGCCAGGGAGAAACGAACAAATCACTCACTAAGAGAACTTATTACTTTTGAGTGAAAAGAATAACTTGAGTGTTGGGTCATTCCATTTCAAATCATCAGTTGGTTTCCTAGTCTCTGATTGTCTTCAAATTTGAATTTACATCATGAAAAAAAGCTTAACCTGAAAATTTCAGTAAGATCGGACAAATGGCGATGATTTCACAGCTATTTGAATTTTGAAAAACGTCTTCATTTTCAGGTGATTTTTTGTCACCACGTGCTAAAATGACATTTTCAATGCTCTATAAATCCTAACCTATTCACAGGATCATTAAATTGCACATATAGTTTCAATTTCTGCTGTCATATTCCGGGTGAGATGAACCATTTCTGAGCATTACCTTCTTAAAGTTTTTGTTTTTTTTACCCTTTTTAAGGACCATAAAATGAAGGTAAACAAGGTTCAGAAAAGCCCCTGCTAGTTATTTCGTATTACCAGTGTGGTCTCGTTTCTATTTCCCTAGAAATTTGGTCTCCAAGTCTATCAGTATGCACCATGCGGCTAAACAAAATTGATTCTTTCTGTAAAGCGCAAAAGGATTGAGCTTTTTTCATGATGTAGATTCATAGATATTTTTTAGGAAAATCTAAGACTAGGTGGTATTTTTTCTGAAGATCTGAGGACTTTTGCGTTTGAAGATTTGCAACAAACTCTGATTGGCTCACGTTTTATCAAACGGCAGCACATTTCTGGCGGTAGCCCCTCCCACATCCAGTGACATCAGTGGTTCCAACTTTGGCACAAGTCTTTTTAGGTCACAATGCATGGAATGGGTTCTCGATTAGGTGTTAGCTTCGAATTACCTTTGAGCAATCCTCTGGGGTATATATGTCGACAGACTTGCATATAACAATATAGTTCAAACCAATAAATAGCAGCACACTGTAACTGCATACAGACTGGTTTTATTTATTCTAAATCATGGATTTATTATACAAGGAAAGTGAAGGCAAATCCTCTGGGACAAGTGAAGCCAGGAAACCACACATTTATAAACTGTATAGGGCAACGCAACCCACTTGGCAGTGAGCACATATGCCAAAGCCTGGTCGCTGTTTGCTGAATTAACAGGGGGAGGGTGTATAGCATTGTGCTGACACTGAGATTTTTGCAAATAATTCCATTATTTTTTACTGATGGTGTAAATCTTACTTTATTAATGCTTCATGGAATTTAAATCCATGATTATGTTCTAAATAAGTTCATGCTGAACCTGAAGACCCACAGTGTACAATGTGAGTATGGATAACCGGTGGCTTTTCAAGGTTTGCATTTTTCCCAAAATTTCTCTCTTTTCAGTGTAAATTTATTTCTACAACATAAAGTGCTACATGGTAGCTAATTTAAGGATAGTAAGATTTTAAAAGTTTGAAGGTCTTTGGTCACCTTAACATTTGCATGGCCGCTGAACTCATCAAAATACACCTTAGTCAAACGCAGCACGCACATACCAGAGCGAATATTTTCATAGGTTACATATTTTCCATAAGGTTCATGTCTGAACTTTAAGATGGCCATACCAAAAGCTTAATGTTAACATGTTTTTATCCATCCCACAATCAGCTTGTTTGGAATGTGGGTTTGGGGTCACTGTCCATTGGAACTTCAACTGAATACAAGTTTTAAATATCCAGCTAATGGACTGAGGTTATGCTGAAGGATTCTGGGGTGGTCCACCTTATTACTTAACTGGTTTTACCCCAAAGCTATCAGGCTGTTGTGGTATTGCCAAGGCCTGAAGGCCTGAAATTTTGCATGCATATCTCTTGGTTCGTGTAGATATTCATAGGCTTGTCAGTTTCACTGTTTGACCTTTGACCCTGTCATAATGACCTTGACCTTGTAAATTTTGTCTAGGCTACTTCCCCAGAACTGCTAGGTGGATCATTCTGAAATTCTGAATGTAGGGTTTCTATGGTGTGCAGGTGTGCAGGCTTGTCAGTTTCTCTGTTTGACCTTTGCCCTCGTTAAAATGACCTTGATCTCATACATTCTGCCCAGGGTATTTCTCAAGAAGTGCTGGGCGGCTGAGGGGTTTCGTCATCTCTAATGGCTATTTTTAACCATTTGTAACAGCTGGTATAGTGTTCCTGGTATTGAATGCATCCCCTTATTCCTATTAAAACATCTCTGGCCACTGTAGCCAAACAACACAATAGTTACCTTCGAGAAGGCTTTATGGTCAGCTGCTACATTTAGTCAAGAATGAAGGAGTTAATTTTGGAGCAGGGGCCGGGTTCATGGTGATTTAAAACTCAACGGAGACCAGACAATGACACAGGTGTTCCAGCAGGTCCTGTGACTTGGTGGTTCCTGGGTTGTTGCTGGTCACCCAAACCAATTTCCTCTCAGCTTAGGGTGACAGTTTGGGTCTATTTCCAAACCTTGGCAAAGTGGCTACACTTCTCAGTAATTTGTGTTTGACAAACCATGCTTTTTAAAGTTTGCCCAGATAAGTTACAAGGTGCAGTAAATCATAGACGCTAACAGGAAGTTAAGAAGCCTTGGTGTTGCCAAGTTAAAAGACATATTTAAAACAATTCAAAGCAGTTGCTGAAAGCTCAATATTGCAATTACATGTCCATGATCAGTCTGACCTTTAAATGTATACATGCATGAGTATAAGAATTAATAAAAAAAGAAACAAGATTTTGCCTCCATGTTACTGATCCCAAAGGAGCATTTACCATTTAGATTAACTCTTATGATGCTCTCTCTCTCTCTCTCTCTCCCTCTATATATATGTGTGTGTGTGTGTGTGTGTGTGTGTGTGTGGGGTGGGGGGGGGTAAAGGAAAGACTGGGCACTTGAATTATTAATGAATTGAAAAATCAATGCAGAAGTGCTGAGCAGATTCCAGTTTTTACTTACACAACTGCATGCACATGTTTAAATTATTCAGCTTAAAGGAGAAGACAACATGTGCTGAAAGTAAGTTCCAATCAAAATTTTACATTAAATTTTGTAAAATCTTAGACTGACAGCTGCTTTTTTAACCATTTTTTGGGTGGATATTTGAAAACTGTATCTCGGAATATCATCAATACCCAGGTTAACATGGAGGATCATGGCTTTAAGCATAATTTCTTTCAGTATTTTATGTGTTTAGGTTTGACTATAATAATCCTGGAGCATATATAGCTTCCCCACTACATAGGAATCTTTTAATTTGAATTTTAAAGCCTTTTGACAACACAAATCAGCATGAATGCATCAAAATCATATACTTCTACATGTTTCCTTGGACCTTGACATCATTCGTAGACTCAATTTTTCAATAACTGCTCATAACATCATTAAAACAGAAGCCTGCAGCTTACGATTTTGCATACAGAAAGAAACTGATCTACAGATTTGAAAGACATTAACATTGAACAAGTGCTTTGTTCTTTTAGGAAAACTACAGATGAACAATGGAGAGAAAGTGCTAGAGAGAATAGAACTTTCTTTTCTTCATAATGAAGAAAAGAAGGTGAATACACAGATGAGTTTATACCCTCTTTCATTAACATGTGAATGTACAGCTTGCTCACATGGATCTGTATGACACATCTGTCACATACACTATTGCATTATGTTCAGTAACTGCTTTATCTTGCTCAAAGTCACAGTGATTATAAATGCTAATTATAGTGATGATAAAGAACTATGTTGTAATTCTGGGATGATAAAGACCAGAATAATAGTTCTTCTTCTTCATCTTCTTCTTCTTCTTATTATTATTATCATTATCATTATTATTACAGAATTGATTTCCGGGTTGATGCCATCCGTGACCGGGAGTCCATGGGAGCTAATTGGCCAAGTTCTCACGGGAGGGATGGCATACGCTCACTTCCCTATCACTCACAGCGATCACCAGCCAATCATGGGCGTCTGTGAGCTCATTC
>JAQMYF010000021.1:19718645-19731812 GCA_030014195.1 Neosilurus mollespiculum
GATCGGTGGTGGTCGTGTGATAGGGAAGGCAAAAGTTGATGGGTGGGAATTGGATACGACTAAATTAGGGAGAAAAAATGGGGAAAATTTTTTTTTTTCTCAAACCTGCTATGACTTATGGCTACGACTATAATTTGGATATTACAAAAACCCTCTATCTTTCATTCTGTCTAACAGTAATCAATATGAGTAGTGGAATTGTCCTGACTGAACATTTTCTATCTGCCAACTGGCAACAGTCACTTGCGTCTGCTTTAGCCACAAACCCCTCACTCACTCACTCACACACACACACACACACACTATCTATCCGTCTTTATCTGTTTTTTTTTTTTTTATCTGTCTTTGCAGGCCCTGGTATTTCTTTCAGAATACACAGACACTTACATTTTATTGAGCAGATTTTTAACATTTTTTAAAGATAAGAATAATATACAGATTTAGATGCCGCCTAAAGGCATAACTACTGATAGATATCTCTATTAATAGGTGTCCGAGGCTGGTGGTATAAAAGTAATGTGGCTCCTTTAAGAGCTGAATCACCTTCTGACTGCACATACATGATGAGTGTGTAGTTACAGGAGAAAGCAGTGAAAATTTAGCAGTAGTGAATATACAGTAAAGTTACAGGTTGCATATTACTAAATCCAGCAGCTCTTCAGCATTAAAAAGTCGTAGCGTTTTGCTTCTCCCTGCTAAAGGGATTAACCCAGAAGTTAGCATTAACTTCAACCCTATAGTAAATTAATAAATTAGTCTCTCCGGTGTTTCCCCACTATGGTCTGGAGCGAAAGCAGGATTGGTTAATAATTGGTTTTCTTTTCTGCACTTTTCACTAGCTGATTTTCACATTCATTTATATCACCTGCCTTATTAGTTTAAAGACTTCATGCTCCATGTTCCTGTTCATGCTTTGCGAGATGAGCGTTTGTCTGCCTTCTTGAGTTGATTGTATGTTTTTTTATTTTGCGTGAGTCTGAGCAGTGGTGTATGAGCCTGTATTTTTTTTAAATTTAATTTTCTTGTGTGATTAAACATAAATTTATTTTAGTATTTTCTGCCTATCGTCATGTAAGTCAGTAATGCATACTAACAACATCAATTTAGTCATGAGGCAGCCTTATTAAGTTTCCTGTGATAAGCACGCAAACACATGGGGCAACCATGCAAATCATGTTTCATGCTATGTAATCACGACTATGCTTTAAATTTCATTTTATGCATACTCCATGCAGCATCAAGTTCTTTTAATTGTGTCGTAAGAACAAAATTGTTGTTGTTATATTGCTGTATCATAACGTTATTTCAATATTAACCATTGCTTGACACCAAATAACGAAACCCGCTCTAATGTACGCGTGTAAATAACTTAGTAAACTTTTTGCAGCTTATTGTTAGAGTAACTTCACATTAATAGTGCAGTATTACACAGACACTATTGGTCTTCACTGACGTTTCTTTCAGATCAGCCAAATCCACAATAAATTCAGATCCTTTGTGGGTATATTTAAATACAAGTTTCCATCTTAGGGAAGAACAATCTACTGAAAAAACACTTCTCAGCACTAGACTCCTACTTTTAATATATAAATAAGAAGCAGCTTAAAAAATTCAATGAGTTTTGAGCTGTAGGGGCGACAAAATCAACCACCCACCAATTCCACAAGTACGCATTCCATTTCTATCATCTCGCTATGAATCTTGATAAGAAACTTAGTCTTTCCAGCTTATGAATCTTTTTAATAATTCCCAACTATTTATCTGTAGGCAGATCGGCTTGTAGCCTTTTACGTGTAATTGCGTTTTTTCTTTTCTTGAAACAGATAACATTCATCACTTCCTTTTATTTCCTCTAGCAGATCACCCAAATAAATGCAAGTCTGTGAGATCTGCAAACTTAAAAGTTGTTGCATGGTTCCCAAGGTATTTCCCCCAAATGCTTCAATCTTTGAACAATCCCTAAGGACATAGTGATTAGTCTCCACAACCCCCCAGTTCCAGCACGTACAGATTAAGAGCACTTGGTATGTTTATAATTTGGGAGTTATGAAAAGAGTCCAGCAGAATTCTCATCAACAGGCAGAGAACGTTCCCACTGCTGTGAAGTTATTTAATAATCTAATTTTTCAACCAAACCTGTCTTTAATATCATTTCTATATCCCTTGTCTTTGCAGTTCCTTTACATAGTTTTAACCATTCGATTTGCATCCAAGTATTCAAACCAATCCTTATATTTATAATTGTTATTTTGACTTTTAAACCTGTATGTCTATTTGTAAAAATGGCTGTAACTCAATGTTCAAATGAGCAAAAAACTCAATAGAGGAGGCATCCCAGGTTTACTGTTTTTTGTAAAGTGCACCATTTTTCTAATTATTTAAGTCGTGAAAGAGAGACAGAAAGAGAAAGAGAGAGACAGAGTGTGTGTGTGTGTGTGTGTGTGTGTGTGTGTGTGTGTGTGTGTGTGTGAGTGCGTGCGTGCGTGTGTGTTGCTGAATTAAAGCCAAGCATAGAATGTGGAGAGAATGTAGGCTGTTTCACCTCCACCACCACCAAAACATACGTACAGTCCATGAACACAAGGTGTGGATTTGAGAGCCTGCCACAACAATGTTAAAAAACCCATGCAATCTTAATGTAGCATTCTGAAAAATAACAGGCTTCTGGACATACCTCAAAGGGGTAAGTATGCAAAAATTTTATTAGGATCGGCATTGTCTTTCTTGAGATATTGCCTGGAAATTGCCACATGTCAAAAAAAAAAAAAAAAAGGAGAAACACAGAAACATGGCTTAGGATGCCTATGGGACACCTGCATGCCACAAGAGTCCACTCACTATGTGAGCTGGTGAACTGCATGTCCCAGCATGTCTGGCGATGCACCTGAAGCATTTCACCAGCACAGTCAGGAAGTGAATGAATTCTTGTGTTGTCTTTTTCTTTTTGCACTGTTTGCACCTAGCTGTACATTTTGCACTTTATGTGGCTAGGACAAACACCCTGGTCCTAGCTCTGTGTTGCTGCACACACACACACACACACACACACCCACCCACCCCTTTTTTTTTTTTTTGATTCTTATGTTGTATGTTTATGTGGCACCAGGTCCTGGAGAAACTTTGTTTCATTTCACTATGTACTGCGTCAGCTATATGTGGTTGCAATGACAATAAAGCTTCTTGAACTTCTTAAATTTAAGCCACTCTCCTCATTTCGTAATCCAGTAGCGTGATATGATAACAACCTGCTGTCATGGTTTGTACCTCATTTGTTTTTCGTTTGTTTGTTGGTAGTCTCTCAGTTTTTGTTCTGATTTTTCATTTCTGTCTACTCTGCATTGTCGTATGTTTCGCCAGCTTCCTTGGACCTGTAGGGTTCTTTTATATCTTGCTCAGTAATTTATCCTGCTGTTCCTGCCCTCAATAAACTCCTTATCTCACACATACATCCAGTATTCACACGTATTCTGTAACAGCCTACTTCTTAAATGGTTAAAGCAATACTTTTGTTAAACCACTTGAAATGAAGATTTAAATTTAATTGTACAACTCAATCACATCCTCATTATAAATCCACTGTCATGGTGTGTGGTGTACAGTGACAACATTACAAACATGTGCAACACCGTCCAAATACTTATGGACCTGACCATAGGCATGGAACATGATTTGGGTGGTTGTCCCGGGTCTGTGGCACAGGAAACCCGATGATTCTGCTGCGTAGCTGAGATGATTCCGACTGGTTGTTTTGTATTGCTGATTTGTATGATGACGGCCAGAAACACAAAAAAACGGATTTATTATTAACAATGAAGCTGAAACCCAAAAATAGAGCTTCATAGACCAAAACTCAGACTCACTCAGAATGTAAAACACACAGTCTAAGTCAGGTAGGGAGACAAACTTTCGTCGGGCCAAACATGTAACATGAATGAGCACACGGAACACGAATTTGTTAAACCGAATTGTTAAACATCCCTTACACAGAGCAACTTACATTGACCTTTTTTTTTTTTTTTTTAAATACAAATGAGCAATTGAAGGTTAAGGGCCTTGCTCAGAGGGGCCCAACAGTGTTAGCATGGTGGTACTGAGACTTGAACCCTGGCTTTAGCTCTGTAGCAAAGACAACCTTAACCACTGAGCCACCCTTGCCAGATAATCAAACTAATAAGACCAGTGACAGCTACAGAAAATGTCTTGATGCTGAGGAGCGGCATGATTTATTAAACTGCAACCTGTAACTTTACATTCACTACTACTAAACCTTTGCTACCACACACACTCTCTCTCTCTCTGCTTTAAACACACGCGCACACACACATGCACACACAGTCTTATTCTTATCTGCCAAAAGGAAGTGGTTATTTTGGTGCCTCCCAAAGTAGCTTACATTACAGGACAGCTAGGCTACACTTGTTTTACCACTTTTTTTTCATTTTGTTTCTTCAACCGATCCAATTACACAACTACAGCATTAAAATAGAACTGAAATCTCTCTACGACAAGAAGTGAAGTCACAACAAGTAAGCCCGAGTGAGCAACAGCAAATACCCAGTGTGTGTGTGTGTGTGTGTGTGTGTGTGTGGTGGCTTTGACTTATTACTAGTGACATGTTTAATCAATGTCAGTGGATAAGACGTAACAAAATCCACGGTCTAAAACACAGAAAGACAATAAATCAGTCATTGTTGGGCTTATCAGCACTATGCAGTCCAACAACAGCAAACAGGATTGTGGGTGAAGAAAATAAAACAGCTGCTCTGGTAAGAAAAGCTCTGATATGGCACCGGCATTGTTCTGTTGAAGCAGCAGATATCATCCTCACTGTAATGTACATTCTGCAGCGCTGATCCCTGAAGATAAGGATGACCGAACACTATCTTCAATTTGTGTACACAGAAGGTCAAAGCTTTGCATAGGGGAAGAGGATGAGATTGTGATCAAATTAATGCTGAATATCTGAAGCAGAATTTCAGTTTTGTGTTAAAGGGCCCACCATTTTATTGTGCTAAGTAGGCCAGACCATGCAGTCTAAAAGCCTAACAATGTGGACAGGGTGAGGAAGGAGGAGAAATCAGGGTTACTGGAGTCTTTTCATCTTCGAGCAAACTCCGAGAATTGAGAAAAGACATGGATTTGCTACATCCGCCATCATAGAGGTAAAATGTCCGCAGACGATACATGAGGAGAGTTCATAAAAAACAGCTTTAAAGAAAATAAAATTACAGAAAATTGTATCTACTGCGGTTTGCATGTTATCCCTGTGCTCGCGTGGGTTTCCTCCGGGGACTCCGGTTACCTCTCACAGTCCAAAAAACATGCACAGTAGGCTAACTGGCTGTTCCAAATTGCCATTAGATGTGAGTGTGAATGGTTGTGTGAGTGTTGGCCCTGCGATGGCCTGGCAAGCGGTCCATTATGTACCCTGTCCTCACCCAGAGTCGGCTGAGATGGGCACCAGCCTCCCTGCGGCCCTAGTTAGAGTTAAGTGGCTTAGAAAATGTATGAAATGAATGAATCTATCTACTGCAGGCCAAAAAACTTTTTAAATCGCTCGGTTAGGGTTCTCCTCTGGTGTGTAATACTGTTTCAGTGCCAAAATTGAAGACAGCTACAAAGTGCAGCACTAATTAAAGAGTTTTCCATTTGTGCCCAGCAGTGAACACAGCGTAAGTGGTTGGAGGCTGCATCTCAGACCTCATGGGTCAAGCCAAAATGCTGCTGTGAGAGTGTGTGTGTGTGTGTGTGTGTGTGAGACACAGAGAGAGAGAGAGAGAGAGAGAGAGAGAGAGAGAGAGAGGGAGAGATATTTGTAAGCCAGACAGTGTGGATAGCTGTGCACTTGAAATCTAAAAGCAGCGAATTTGACTGGTTGCTTATTTTAGGCTGTAACCAGCCGATTGCACCCAACTATGAATTGCTTTCAATTATTCATCCAACACCATTTCAGTACAGCAGCCAATCTCAATCCTACTGAAGTTTTACCCCCCCCCCTCCCCCACAAAAAAAAAAAAACATATATGAATCTCTTTTAAACCTTCCACTGTCTGACAAATTCAACATATTTATTAAATTATTATTTAAAGGAAATTAGTCACTTTAACTTTTCCTGATTGCTGAACACATCAAACCACATCTAAGTTGACTGCAGCACACACTTACCAGAGTGAAGTACCTACACAGATTTCCCTAGGGCCTGCAGAAACTGCACATTGCGCATACATGCTACCCCATGACCAAGAGGTCATGCCTCCATCTTTCAATTGGGCCTTACAAGAAAAACTCTCGCTTACTTATTTCAAATAGTGTTGATGTGGATGCATTAACTAGCTCTTAACAAAATACTCAATACTCAATAAAATAATCTTTTATTAGCTCTAAAGAATCAGCACTATTACTGTCTCATGAAAAGTTATTCACTGATGGTGAGGTCGATTTAACTGAAATTCCCCAAGATACAACATCAACGGGACTATTTGATTCAGTAACATCCGCTGAGCCTGAGGTCAGAATTTGTTAGATCTTTATTGTTTATTTTTCCATTTTTAAAGTGTGATAATTATGACGCCGCCTACTCCCAGTGAGTATGACAAAATATGTGTATTATCCACTCGGAACAATGTTTTTCATTCCAGAGATAGTCGACCAGTCAGATTGCACCACTCCCATGTACTTTACACCAATCCATGAGAATCCGAAAAAATATTGTCTTAGTTAGTTTAGTAACAATTCATCCTACATGGCTCAAAGAAACAGTAGCTCAGTGGGGAAAACTTGGAGTGCCACAAACTCACCTCGGGAAATCTGTGGGAGATGGAAGGAGGCAGAATCAGCTTCATTATTAATGCTACATACAATGTGCCTCCCGCTGCCAAGACCTTAAAGCAGTGGATTAAAATTAGGAATGGCAAATATAATGGCAAATCCTTATCAGCTGCAAAAACTAGTCTTTACCTGGAGACATCATCATGTTTTCCAGCAACTGGCCCAAGTATCTTGGAGCAAAGGAGAACTTTTGCCAAAGCACTTCCTTCCCAAACAAACAACTAGCTTCTCTTACACCATCACTTTTGTAGCAGCGTCCTGCTGGTACAAAGGTGCCTCCCATAGCTTCCAACTAAAAAGAGGGAATCAAGCCTGCTGGACATGGAGGACTAAATAATGCAGTTGGATCTAAGCCCGAAGCTCAGCTCTGATGTTGTAGTCTACCTCACAGATGTCCCGATGCATTGTGGAGCTAACAGTGGCTTGGGGATGGTGCAGTGGGTGAAGTATGTGGAAGTAAAAGATACAGAAAAAAGTTACAGAGCACAAGTGCTCCCACTGGAGGTTAGCTGCAGAGGTTTTGTGGCCAAATCAACCACCAGGCTGCCAGAAGAGATGGGGGTGTGAAGTGGCGCACACACACAGAGTGATAAGCAACAATCAAATCTCTTCATGGGACAAGTGAATGGCTCTGCTGCTGGAAGTGTCACGTAGTTGCGCAGGAAACCCTCTTATTTTTCATACCTCCAATTGTTCCTGAGTACAACCGTGAGCAACATCAAGCTACAAGAATCAATAAAATAGAAACGTCTTAATTTTAACTATATTAATAACATTATTATTATCATGCATTACATTTCTCTCAATTGTGACCGGCGGTCCAATTAAAATTGTTAAACACAGTATATACTCAAAGGAAATGCCTAGCAGAAATGAGGAGTCAAGCATCACATTTAGGGTTTATTATCCTTGTAAAACTTGTGTGCAGTCATAAAGTACAGAAAAACATCAATGAGCAGTTGCTCGTCCATGCTGATGTAGTAGGAATCATTAAATTTGTGTTCACTGTTTTCTTACAGTACACATTCTGGAGAACTCAGTGTTTGGTGGCATCTTTCAATCAACGGTATTGTTTCACTCTGATCTGCAGCCGCTTAAATTGAGTTGCCTGAAAGTTCAGCTCAGTCTGATTCCGTACTCACCCACTTTGAAAAACCTGCCCTCGCTGGCTTTCACTGACTTTACATGGTTGTTTGTCACTCTCTGCTTCCTGTGTGTACTCCCCTTGAGGGCTCATGCTACAATACGTGATCAGGTAATGGTTGGAAACGACACTCGCTATGGGATGATGGGGTTACAGAAGTATAAGAAGTAATACAACAATGTGCTTCTTTTGCTTCAACTGGGGAAAGACCAAAAAAGAGTGAGAGTGAGGAAGATGTGTAGTGAGGATGAACAAACACTACATTGTGTAGCACTGATGCACTAATATAACCTAGGCTATATTATTTTACCACGACTCCATAATATTTGTTTATTTTCTGGTGCATTACTTCATCCACACGTTCACTGAGAAGCTTTTAACACCAGCCTGCATATCTCACTCACTGACACCTTTTACACTGTCATTTTCCTTGAGATTTACTCACACTCTGGGTTATGGAACACTGCACTCCACTCTAACACTAGAGATCCTCCACATCCAGAGATGTGACCTAATTACACCAACACTGTGTTGCACTGTGCACGCTGAGCTGAGTGGAGAAATGAGAGGAAGGGTGAAGAGGGAACTAGGAGTGACACCAGGAGTCAGACAAGACAAATGAGCAACAAGCTGCACTGACATTTAACATGAATCTTCATCCATTTTACCAATATTTATACTTCGGCTCCCACAGAGACATGCACTCGACTAAATGTGCTTATTATACAAATGCCTACCATAAATGCCTTTACTCGGGCACTTAAGAAAATTATGAGTTGTCATTTTGTCACGCTTCATTGCACATGTGTAGATCACTTTGCAAGAGAGCGCCAAACGCAGTTTGAGCAAAATGCAATGTGTATCTGCACAATTTGAGGAGTGGTTTGGAAAGCCTATATAAAGGCTCAAAAATGTCCACTATCGTTAATCTAGCGCATCTAATAATAATGTCACATCTATTACATGAACAATGTCTCTGGGCAGTGGGTATGGTGGAGGGCGGGTTGAGCTACAGTGAAGTAGCGAGGCGTATGGGCTTTACACAACCCACCATCAGAAACCCGACTGACCGTCATAACATGGCAGGGTCAGTTGACGACAGGCCGCGTCCAGGGTGAGAGAGCGTGACGACTCCAGAACAGGATTGCTACATCCGTATCACCGTAAATCACCGCCTGTATCAACGCAAACGGAGGCCATACCTGATACTGATCGTTGTGACTTTCATTTTGGCAGGTGCCATTTTGTTTTGTTGTTCCTGATGTGCGTAATTTAGTACTGACACTTTTTTTTGGTGTTTTTTGAAGCCAACATGCTAAAGAAATTATCCATATTACAAAAATCCAGTTGTGGGTACCAGAATAAAAATTATGTTGAAAATTATGGTCTGCAAGTTTTTAATGACTGTCAGTGTATATTTGAGGCTACTTTCAAATTCTGTCGAAATTAAAAAAGTTTAGGAAAACAACTGCATGATGTTGCCCTCTGACTCCAGTTCTTTCAATATTATACAGCATCTCCCTCTATGCACTCTTCCCTTACTGATTCATAAACTGTGTCAAAGTTTTTGTTGTTGGTGCTTTAACAACCACCAGGTTGTCTCTGACCTTTCCTCTGGTAATAATGTTCCTAAAGCTTTCATCCTTACATCATCAGCAGCAACCCTGAGAGAGTTGATGAAGGGAACATGTGCTTGACATGAGCTCTATCCCGATCTCAGGACACAACATGCTGAGACGGATTCAAAAGGCTTTGAACTGTTCAACATGTCCACCATATAGGACACAATCAGGAGAGAGAGAAAAAGCAGTAGTACAAACATTGCTAAAATACTAAAATGCTAGCCTGCAAAGACACAATGGAATTGTACCCCAAAATCCGATGGCAACAAAAACTCTCAACACAAACTTATCTTATTTTCACTCATCATATTTTAATATTTTGCTGTTAAAAAATTTTGGGCTAACCTACTTCTTTTATATTCATATTTAATAACTTTTAAGAAAGTAAAACATCTATGCATACAGTTAACCCGATTCCCTTTCACTCACTCACTGAATGATGATGTGATGAGATCACGATCCACATATTAAGTGTGTTGGTTCTGGAGGATATTATTTTAGAGAGCATGGAGGGGAAATGCTTTCATTTCATATTGCTTTGTCCAAGCCTGGTATTTCTGTTATTTAATTAGAGGTAATAGGAATCATAGGAAATAGTTAGCAGCTCCCCATGCTAATACCTACCAAAAGACCAAAGCTGTTCCTTCTAGGGTTAGTTAGTTAGTTAGTTAGTTAGTTATGGTCATAGTGGAGCTTCTTCTTAAGAAACCATAAACTTGATTTTGATTAGCATGTAGGTCTGTCCATCTGTCAAACCAGTGTCCGTATGCATTTCAGTGCTGATTGGCTGTTATACATCATGATGTTGATTAGTTGTTCAGTCTCTGGCAACAACTTGATGCATTCCCACATACAGAATTTTTTTAAGTAATTACATTTTTTTTTTTTTTAATGAAACACCATCCAAAGCCAGCAAATTATAATTACTTTAGAGAGCATTATTAGCAACGCAAATATCAAAAGAATAATTAATTATGTTTGGAAAAGAAATACAGCCCACAAACATTTAATGGGGAGCTCATTTGCCAAACCTCTTAATCCTATTAGGGTCACGGGGAGGTTGGACCCTATCTCACCCAACTCTGGGCGAAGGTGGGGTACAGTTAAGTTTACTTAAAAAACTTTAGCTACCAAATTCATAAGTTAAAAGAATATGGATTGTTGAAATGGTTTTTAAATATGGAATGAATGATTGTGGGAGACAAATAGACTGAATGTTCATGGTTTTATTTAAGTAGATATGAGTTGAGGTGGGTCACAGTACGTTGTCTTCTACAGTTATTTTTCAGCTTCATCCTTTTAGTAGAAGCGTGAAGGTTTTGGGCCAAAATTGACTGGTGTATGGAACTGTGTCCCCACAACTTGAATAAAGCCCTAGTTCCAGCTGAGGTAAAACAGCCACCATGCTGCCACCGCCATGCTTCACTTGGGGTGAAGTGATGTTTCTTGCACCAAACCTACCTTTAGGTACATAATGGCCAAAAACTTCAACCAGGATATCATCAAGCCATAAGACATTTTCCCACATGTTTTTGGGATAGCTGACGCAAGTTTTTGCCATCTTAACTTTCTGGGCTTTGATGTTTTATTTTGTAAGAAAATGCTCATACTGCCACATGTAGAACACAACCAGTATTTACAAAAAAAAAAAACTAAAGAATTTCTGCAACTCATTTAATGTTATTGTAGGCCTCTTGGCAGCTTCCCAGGTTTTTTATGTTGTTTTATCAAATTTTATCATTGTATTGCGCCACATTTTCCCACTGTTGACTGTCATCACTGTGTTCCATGGTACATTTATTGCCTTGGAAATTCTTTTTTTACCCTTTACTGATCCTTTCAACAATGTTTTAGATGGAACTAAATTAATGTCAGGAAAGTCCTAATAAAACAGCTAATAAACTATTAAGAGAGAGGTAATAATATAACTGTCATACTTTTACTGATGTGTTCATGGAAATATTGGTGTAGATAACCTTAAATCTGCCACTGCACGAGGAAGCAATAAATTATCATGAATGAACCAGACACTTACAAAGAGAATCAAGACATTAATTGCAGTCTGCATTCCTTTAAAAAAAAAAAAGTACTTTCCATAAAAAGAACAATTTTTCAAATTGGTAATTGAAATTTGGACAACTAAAAGGTAATACAATAATTTTTGCCAGCAAGAAGATCAATAACCCTATAATAGGGCAATAGAATGGCAGACTGAGGCTTACATAACAGCACCTAGTTATAAACATGAGTGTTCTGGTCCTGCATATTATTGCAAGAAAAAAGGGGAAATTTTTACATCAACGCTTGACGCTTTGATCCCCTTCAAGTCTGATGTAAAATTGTGCTAAAAGATGGCAAGCACTCACAATGTTTTCTGGCCTTGATCACAAAATACAGTTGAACTTTGCACATTTACTATGACACAATACACCGATAAGCCATAACATTAAAACCACTGACACATGAAATGAATAAAACTGATTATTTCATTCCAACAACAGAACACTGAAGAGTGGGATGCACAGGGTGTCCTAAAAGTTACTGTGCAGTATGGAAAGGTTTAGGAGAACAATCCATACATAGTTCATAGATGAGCTGAAGGTAGCAATCACCACCCAAAATCAACAGATCTCCCTGGCCTCATTGCAGCAGGTCTACGTCAATATGATAATATGAATCCAGACTTGTCTTCAGCCCCATGGAGGACATGATCTTACAAAAAAAAATATATCTTACAAATAATCCTCATTTCAGGTCCAAAATTGAGTGAATATGGTTGTCTTTATCTCTTTATTACCACAAAGAGGCAGCTTTTCCATGAAAGAAATATTTCTGTTATTATATTCTGATATCATGTCACGTGTATGACATGTAACATTTTAAAATAGAATATAAATCTTCAGTGGCTCGAATATGAGTCAGTCTCTACCTTGAACTACTACATTATTCTACAGAGAGACAGGTCATTTTGTTAAGTGCTTGAGCAAGTGAGGCTTTTATATCTATAGCTATCATTTGTTGCTAAAACCACCCAAGAAAGTGGCCTGGTAGTAAATGGAGACAATAATTAAATGTGTGATTTAATAATATAAACAGCCATAAATAGGCCTTTTTTTCTTTCATGTTTGAAAATATGCAAATATATTATAATATATGCAAATATATGATAATGTATGCAAATATATGATACTATATGCAATCTTTTGAAACAGCACTAGAACATATCTATTCAAGAAATTGTTTCTGGAAATCTACTTAGGTATTGAATGTTATTATAATTATTATATATATAATATTATCGATTATGATATCTCTGATTGCACCTTTTGCATTTATTACCTACTAGGTTACTAGTTTTAACTTCAATTTGATGCTCTGTTTTAACCCAACAGGCCAACAACACTTCCTTGCTTTCAATAACAGAATTTTTCTTTTCTGCTACCTTGTTTATTCATCTCTTGCTTTTTAGTCTTTGATTTTATATATATATTTTCACCAACTATGACTTAAAATAACCCTCTGATGGTACTGAATAATATGTGCTAGCAGCAGTATTGGAAAGAAATTTCTTCT
>JAQMYF010000021.1:19741072-19759430 GCA_030014195.1 Neosilurus mollespiculum
GTTGTATAAAAATGATAATTGTAAGTCGCTCTGGATAAGAGCGTCTGCCAAATGCTGTAAATGTAAATGTAAATGTACTGGAGGTGACCTTAAACCATGATGGTTCACTTTCATATATGACTGGCTCTTCGGTGAACCAGCACCAGGTCCAGCAATTTTCTGGATGGTCAGTAATAACATTAATGAATTAATAATTCATCTCAAATATTATTTTTTTCTCCATGTTACTGCTAATAACAGTTTAAAATCGATATTTGGGGGCTTATCAGTCGATATGCACAACATGCTAACAACCTCTAACATGCAAAATATTAGTTATTGTAAAGCAAAAGGGAAAAAGTACAAAAAATCAAAACACTTGAGTGTAGATAAACACCCCACCACAAAGTCTGCAGCAATTACTTGCAAGTCTCCTGAGTATCGAACTAAATCTGCCACATGATTCTTTTCCCTGTATATTAAAACCTCAAATTTAAATTTTTCCGCATTTCAAATTTTTTTTCCACTTTTATTTTTGCAATGGTCAAAAATTCAGGATCAAAAACTAAGTATGAAGAAATTCAAATCTTATTTATTTCAGTGGCACGAATTCAACAGACCAAATTCAGAGTCCAAAATCTAGGACACCAAAGATAAGCAAACGATTCTCACTGTGTAATAAGTACATCCCAAAACCTTCATATAGAATCTCTGCTTACTTCATTAAAGATTCACCCTTGCGTCTTAGTCCCACCCACCGAGGAAACTTGGAGAAACATGAGGAAACAATGTGAGGATCAAGAAAATGGGTTTTAAGATAAGTACCATGCAGGAGTGTGGGTCCATAGACATGTACAGAGACATATCAAAAGTAAATAGACACCAGCGTTTTTAAATATTTATTTCTAGAAACGAACAATTTAATTTGATGCAATAAAATACTTCAAGTGTTAAAAAAGCTTGGATTCCATATTAGAGTATGTCTCCAAAAGCTTGGTGCATCTAGCCACTGGGATTTTTGCCCATGATTCAAAACAAAACTGGTCCATATCCTTCTAGAATTTCCTGTATTTTTTTTTTCATCTTTCTTCTTCTTATATTCCAATCTTTAAATTAATCTATACCATGGTTTAATTGTATTAATCATGCTTCACAGGTTTATATATTTGGGATAACTTTAAGTCAGGACTATAATGCATGCTCCTAGCACAAATTGGCCTCATCCTTTTTCATATAAACACGCTATCTGTGCATGCATGAATTAAATATGAATTTGGAGGTCACAAGCAATTTTTTTTTCTATTCAATTGCTTCAAGCACTTATCCACTTTAATCTTTTCTAAAAGGTCCATTTGGCCTGATTCAGCTGAATAAAATCTGCAACCTCATTTACACTCGGACACATTAGCACCTGTTCTGCAGTGATAAGACTCGAGCACTGAAAGAGAAAAAGAGGATTTTCGGCCCCATCACACTCAGTCAAAGCCCATGAAGAATGCAGTGCGTCTTGAAACTGTCCGATGAACATCGTAAAAAGAGCAAAAACAAGTTCTTCACATATTCGCTCCTTTCAGTTATTTCCTTTGACTTTGAAATGACTGTAATAAATAATCTGCAACTAAAATGGAACATGTGTGAAAACACTGAGGTTTCAGAAATAATGCTTTAAATAAGATGCATCACTTTTGAAGAAACATCGAAGGGTGTAAATGGCTTTACTCTGTGCGGCTATGGTTAAGTCTGGCTAATCAAAACCTGTTTCATGTTGATCTATTCCTGTTTAATGCATTTTCACCCACTCTGATTTGCATAATGCTTCTATACCTAAGACCTGCTTGGGCCATCTTGCAGTCAGAGAATCTTTAAGATCCTTTGACATATTTTAGGGTCAGGGCACTGTAGGGCCACTCCAAAAACTCCTGCTTGCATTTCTTGTGGTGGTTCACAATAGATTCTGAGGGATGGTTCTGGATCATTGTCCTGTTGTAGGACAACAGTTTCTTAAAACAGTTGTATCATATTTATTTCCCATATTTTTTTCTCATGAATCCTTTAGAAAATTGCTAAGTTTGTTATGTCCAGTTACTACAGGAAATAATCCTAAAATGGGTAAACCAGTACCAATATAGGGCCTATTTGCTAAATTATCCATGCTGTATGGCATCAGAACCTTGCACTATGAATGCCCATTTAGTCATGCTCTGGACTTCTGGATTTATTATTCCTGGGGTTCTGCTCAAATCAATTAAGGCATACAACTTCATTAAATTTTTCATTAACCTTTAGCTTACTGGAAGGGTGCCTGAATGCTAAAGTCTGTAGGGCTTTTTCACACCTGAGCCTAATGGCTCATCAGGCAAGAGCTTATCCTGGTTTCTGTAGCATGAAGCGACTAGGAGCTCAACGCCTTCTGGATGGGATGCTAGTCCATCGCAGATTACCTTCCCAGTAGTCTTACTGTTACCTATATGTACTGCTGGGTGGACAGAGGCACACGTGTGGTTAAAAATCTTGCCCATTTTCTTGCCCAGTCTTAGCACAGTGGGGGACTAATGGGGATTTGAACCCATGACCTCCTGATCATGAGCACAGCATATAGTGCCTGAATTACAACATTTTTCCCTATTTTTAAAATATTTTAAGTTAAATCAAATATAACACGATTGTGCATTAACATTTAAGAAAATTAAATAACTTGATGGATATATTACTTATGAAAATCATAAAATACATTTTGGCCCAGGGTGCCCAAACATTTGCAGATAATTGTATGTGCTCCCCTAATCATTTTTTTTTTTTTAATAGTTACCACTGACAATTAGTGTTTGAACTTTACATTGTACAGCCCATGAGCTACAGCCCAATAATCACAGCAATAATCCAGACAGCCTATATTCTGCTGCTCAGCAACATCACTTAATATTTTATTGAGTGACATAGAAACCTGTCAGACAGGGAGGTATCTTAACAGGGCGGCATGTATTAATGGTTTATAAAGGCTTAGCTCCCCTGTTTTTTAATAGTCAAAGAAAAATTTATATAAGGCTTTCATTTGGGGATCAGCTTCATCTTATCTGCAGGTAAGAACGTTTCAAAGAGAGTAACAGCAACACAAGCATTTGTACAAACAAGACAATAATATAAAGCAAGGTTATAGATTGTGTATACTGTAGATTCAGGCAGCCAATCAGCCAAGTAGTCATGCCATGTGATGTCACAGTTATATTGCAATAGTTGTGCGCTCCAAACAGGTTAACATATTCTAGATATATAACAGAGATAGATATTAGATTAGCTCAGATTTTAGACCATCTATTTAAAAACCCCATCAGCTGACACTGCATCCTTCATCATCTAGTGAATATCATATTTTAGTACAGTGGTGTGAAAAAGTGTTTGCCCCTTTCTTGATTTCTTATTTTTTTGCATGTTTGTCACACTTAAATGTTTCAGATCATCAAACAAATTTAAATATTAGTCAAAGACAACACATAAACACAAAATGTAGTTTTTAAATGAAGGTTTTTGTTATTAAGGGAGAAAAAAATCCAAACACTTGATTGCAGTTGTTGCTGCTAAGGGTGGCCCAACCAGTTATTAGGTTTAGGGGGCAATTACTTTTTCACACAGGGCCATGTAGGTTTGGATTTTTTTTCTCCCTTAATAATAAAAACCTTAATTCTTTGACTAATATTTAAATTTGTTTTATGATCTGAAACATTTAAGTGTGAAAAAAATAAGAAATCAGGAAGGGGGCAAACACTTTTTCACACTACTGTATATACTATTTGGGAACAATCTGATTATCTCAGGACAATTAACAATTACACACAGATGGTGAGTTAGACATTGCTGAATATTCAGTTCATCTTATCGCTAGCTAAAGCAAAAAAGTGTTTGCACTTTTAAGACCAATTAAATGCCATAGACAGTCTTTTGCCAGAAGCAATACATATGATAAAGAATTTCAATGATGGAGGGAAATTTTACATGGCATAACACCACACATATGTAAGGACATGGTCCCAATTCATGTTGTTGAAAAGCTGAGGTTCAGAGTGTTAGTCAGTACCCTCAACCCCAGGTATGTAATAATACATACAGAATACCATTAAATTTAAAATGAGGTAATATTTTTCATGAAATTGTAAATTGTCTCACTTTCAACATTTAATATATTTTCTGTTCTATTGTGTGTGTGTGTGTGTGTGTATATATGTATGTATATATATATATATATATATATATATACATATACATATATGTGTGTGTGTGTGTGTATGTATGGGTTTAAGATATATAAAAGATAAATATAAATATATGGGTTTAAGTGAGTTTTTATTTACATTTTATACCATGTCCCAATATTTTTTTGGAATTGGGGTAGTAAAGAAATCCAGTTTTGATTATAAACACATGTATTCAAATTTTTTTCTATGTGTACTAATACTATACATCAATAATAAGCATGTCTGTGGCTCTACAAGAGGAACCAGACTCAAAAGGAAGCCCATCTTCATTTGAATGACACCAGATAAAGTAGATTGTTGAAATCGTCCATAAATGTGATATGTGGTTAAAAAGTACAAACTGTGCAGCAGGAATTCACTACAGTTTGTCTAATCATAACTGTATAAAAGCCATTTTAGCAAAACTGTTTGGATCAACAGCAGTCTAAAATCACCTTCAAGGTTTCTGAGTGTATATTTAGGTCCATATGGTGACATCAGCAGCAGGAGAAAGTGGTTTCCAGGATGATAATTGCAACCAGAAGTAGGACATCATGTGAAACCTTCACACCCTTTCACTGACTGTGTATTCCTTCTCCACTGAATGTTGTACAGTAAAAAAAGAGGCTGCTGGTGCTGGATGATAATGATAGTGCTCAGTGAAAGTGTATAGGCACAAGGTTCCAGACCACATATGAAAATGACTCAAATATGATTAAAAAAATATCAGATTTGGGGGTCCATTCAGCCCTGAAGATATTATATCTATTATTTTAGCCTGTTTTCGGTCAGTGTAGCCTGGTAATATAAACAAAACAGCCTTAGGTATAACATCAGTATAAAGCGCTAGCTCATACTGTATACCAAAAAATGCAAAGAACTGTGTTGAGGGTCTGTTAGGTCCGTTTACAGTCAAACAAGATATGATTTTGCTACACAGCTGTCAAGAGCTTTTAGTGCACGGCAGAAAGTATGTATAGGCACATTTATGAGACAAAGCTCTGTCAATCTGTCAATCCCTTCATTACTCACACCTTATTATTAAGCATTAAATGAATTCTATCTGCTATCTAAATTTATTTTTGGAAATAAATTTGAAATAAAATACTGATGTTTGTTCCAAATTTACATAGAAAAGAATGTGCGGGGTTAAAACTTGGGGGTCTTGGATTCATTTTGGTTTCACTTTTGAATCCCTGCTTTCACAACCACCTGTACATATTTACTAAATACTTTATTACAAACACCTGTACACTTATTCATTCATGCAATTATCTAATCAGCCAATCATATGACTGCAGTGTAATGCATAAAAAAACATATAGATAGGGATCAGAAAATTCAAGTATTGTTCACAACAACTGCCAGAATAAAGAAGGAATGTGATTTTCAGGGAACATGATTTTGCTGGTTTCAAGTGGCCTGGTTGGAGTATTTCTTTATCTGTTGATTTCCTGGGAGTTTCAGCCACAACAAACTACACAGTTTAATTATCAGTCCATCAAAGAGTTTCAAAGTTGCGATCACATCAATTCAAGCAAATTCTGTGCATCCTCCAATTTTAACCAAATACCCTGGGTTTTCCTCACATTTGGCCAATCATTATGTCATTCCATGAATTTCACTGACCATGGCAGTCCCCCGAGGAAACCTTGAGCCCTTCGTCACTTCCTTGTTTACATTACAGACATTAAGATGTAGACACGTGCAATTACTTTTGCAATATTTATGTAATTCCACAATTTCACTGCAATTAAATCCTAAAAACATTGCAAAAATTATGGTGCAATTATTTAAAAAACAAATAAATAAATAATTTGTGAGTAGCATTTCCACAGACAGAAATGCCAAATGATTGAAGAGAGAGTTCAACGGAGAATGGCTAGACTATCTCAAGCTGATTGAAAGGCTACAGGTAACTCAGGTAACTATGTTGAGCAGATGTAGTGTACAGCAGCAGTACACCATGGTGGATGCCAATTCTGTCAGACAAGAACAGAATGCTGAGGCCAAGGCTGCAGTGGTCACAAATTCATCAAAACTAGACAGTTGTAGAATTGGAAAAACTTGGCCTGGGCTGATGAATTTCAATTTCTGTTGAGTCACAATGACGGTGGGGTCAGAATTCAGAGCTAAAAGCATGAATCCACTGATCCAGCCTACCTTGTGTCAGTCTAGGCTGATGGATCGGGTGTAAGGGTGTGTGGAACGCTTTTTTGGCACACTTTGAACGCATGAAACATCAATCATCACTTTGCAACGACCGTACAACAACCTATTTGAGTATTGTTGATGACCATGAGCATTCATTCATAACCACAATTCGCCTGTTGTTCTTTAGTGGCTTTTACAGTCACTGGTCTGAATCCACTAAAACACTACTTTCAGCGTGAATGGGCAGCTGACATATCTGCAGCTTCTATATATTGGTCAGTTATGTTTAAAATGAATGCTGACAAAAAATACTTGTTAAAGAACCAAAGAATCTAACAAGACAAGAGTACAATTAGACACTCAGGGACTGTTTAAATTGCTAGCTATTTAAACTTACATTACCGTGGTTAGGGTATGCCACCAGAGCCTCATAAGTTTCTGAGAGTTTGCACATGAACTCCTACATTCCTACAAGGAAATGCATGAAAAACAAACACATCTAAATCATACAAGATTTCATGAGGGATTTTTTTTTCTATTTTAAAGCATTATAATGATGGCATCTGTTGTGATTGTCTGTAATTTTGATTCAAGCATTATCCACTTGGAATAATTATTTACAGCACTGATATAGTGGATAAATCAGACCACCCCTTTCCCATGAAGTATATAGGAATGTATATTATATCTATCAAACTGCACAGAGAGTTAAAGCAGATACTAAGACTAAATACTATCTGTTTCCTTTTATAAACACGGGAATATGGGCTCTTGACCACATACTCATCTTCCCTTGACAGCTGAGCTATATATGTCAATGCCCTTATGATGGAGTAAGCACACTGTGCTCAGAATAACAACATTAATAATAACTCCTGCTATCTCTGTGGGAACATGAACACATCCTAGACCCCAAACAGAAAAGCACTTATCGCATTTTCCCCTATTTTCAACAAGAGACTCAGCCGGTACCCAATTTATCCAGTACTGTGTGTGTCCACTTAGACACGTAGTAATGTAAGCCTAGTGGAAGCTGTCATGGTAATAAACACACAACTTGAAATGGCAACGTATAGTATAATGTCAACCAAAGCAAATCAGATTGTAAACTGCACTCTGGTAAAATATCATGAGGGGGAATTACAGTGTCATCCATTTCTGTGAGCAGTGAGTACTGATAAGACTTGTGCACTTCTAAGGTCTATATATTACATCAGAGTGTACAAAACCTTTTCCAGGCCAGCAATCCCAAAAAATTCCGGGATCATATCCAAAATCTAATGGGATCTTTCTTGTTCAAGTGGGGCAGGTGGTGTAGTGGTTAGGGTGCTGGGCACATGATCAGGAGGTCGTGGGTTCGCATCCCCGTTAGACCCCCACCATGCTAACACCCCTGGGCAAGGTCTTAACCACAAATGTGCCTCTGTCCACCCAGCAGTATAAATGGTTACTAGTTAAAAAATACTGGGAAGGTAACCTGCAATTGACTTGCATCCCACCCAGGAGGAGTTGAACTCCTAGTCACTTCACGCTACAGAAACCTGGGATAAGCACCAGCCTGATGAGCCACTAGGCTCGGGTGTAAAAGCTCAACAGACTTACCTACCTTCCTTGTACAAAGCCTCATCTCTGGTGGAAGATTCAACGTTCTGGCTCACAGTGTTAAAAAAATCTTTAAAAAAAACCTTAAAAATAAAAAATTCCTGGATGCAGAATTTATCTGGATCATTTCCAAAATCTAATGTAGTCTTCTTTGCTCAAAGCCCCACCTCAAATAAAAATTCCATGAAAATATGCTAATAACCTTTAGCATAATCCTGCTACAAACACCAAATTGAGGGGAAAACATAACCTCTTTCCACAAGAATCTATCCACAAGATGTTCAATGCAATAAACACTTCTTAGTGAGAACCCAAAACAATGGAGAGGACACATAATGTATTAAAAAAGAATTTAGACACTAAACTAGGGCAAGCTTGCTGGAGGGAAAGCTGCAAAAGCTTTCACTTGCAACTGGAAGATTCCTTGCTGATGGTGCATGTGACTTAAGAATCTTGTTTCAGATGTTAGGTAGCACTGGTCCCTACTGAGGTCTGGTTGGTTGACTCATATCGATTTTTACCACTTATTCAAATCAATGGGGGTGTCAGCCTTAAAAGGCAAAATGTTTCTGACTCCAAAGATCCTGTAAGCTTCTCCCACATCTTACTGCTGTGCTTCCTGCACCGGCTACCTGTTAAACTCCACATCACATAAAAAACACTAACGCTCACCTACAAAACTTAAAGGACAATCCTCACACATAAAAGCACTTGAAACTCCACCCTGCATCAGGCTCACCTGACCCATCATTCTTTACTGCCTTTTCTGGAACCCAGAGGTGAAACTAACATTTCCTCACTATTCATTCAATTTATAGGGACGACCTGACCCAGGAAAGGTGAAACTTTCCGCTTCTTGATTATGGACGTTACTGTGCCCTGCCGGATTGATTAATTAGTGAAAAACTTGTGCCTCTCTACAAACTTACCCCTAAGATCTTTTGACAGTGCCTTGCCATCCCTAGTTGATGCTTTCAGTTACACTTTCAAGCATTGGAATGCTCAAGGAATAGCTGTTTTATGCTGAAATAGTCAAAAAGGTTACAATTAAAGGTCAGGATTAAACCATAAAGCAAAATTACATAACTGTTCTTAAACATATTTGCTTTCACTCACAGAAAAGGCATGACAAATGATAAACTTTAGTGAATTCTTACATTCCTAAACTGCTAATATTTATTCTCAAGCTTTAATATTACCAACAATTTACCATAATTTGAAGTGGGTTATTTCATGCACTGAACATAATATGCTCATAAAAAGGTATCAGGTTCCTGGACCAGCACTACATTACACAGTATATCTAAGAAGCAATCATGATTTTATGATGCGTTTCAGTATTTGGGCTCACAGTGGAATTTTCTGATTGGTCTATAAGTCCATAATGCATCTGCAAGTGAGAATTACTATATGGAAAATGATTTAAGCACCCAGGATCTTTTGACACCTGATTAAAACTCATTACCTAACCTTGTTACACAAGTAATGTCTCAATTTCAACTGGCTGCTTCATGTTCCCTATTAAAAATGTCAATCAACTACAAAACAGTACTGTGTACTATTGGAATACAGTGGATGTAAGAAAGAAGCAAAATGTATAAAGCCTGCAGAACATAAGAATGAGCAGGGCACAGGACAGTGTGAATACTGCAATCAATGTGAGAAATTGCCAGCAGGCTCTACAGTGGTTGTGGTTGAAAATCTGCACATGCACTAAACCCGGCATTTATCAACCTGATCTGCCCAGGACAAAACTGTAACGTGTTTCTGCTGTGTACTAGTTTTGCTCTGAGGTCCATTAACAACTTCAAAAGATTACAAAGATTAAATCCTGTCTCTTAAAAGTGTGTGCCATATGAATGAACACAATCTAAGAAAAACATTTTTAATCATCAGCAAAAAAAACTTCAACTGACTCCAATTCACGCCTCCAATACCAGATGTTCCAGACATGTCTCCTTTTGTTGAGGTAAAAAAAAAAATTTTCAAAATGTGGGTCTAATGGTGGTTCCAGACATTAGTTTATTCAAATATCCATTAACTAATCTGTCAGCCATCAGTCCACTTACTGCTGATTCCATTAACAGCTCAGTGTTTGGACTGGATGGTGCCTTTGATTAAAACTGTCTACCACATGAATTATTATAACTGTAGATCCCTCCACATCACGTATTTATTGCTTTTTGAATCAACAGCAAAATTCATAACCATTAAATATTCCACATCTATAAAAGGGTTCCTCTGCAGAGCTTGGAAGCTGCCAGCAATCTAACTTCAGCATAGCCCAACAGGCTAGAACAGTACCCAAATATTAAAGATTGTACTTGAAGATTGTCTGAAATTACTGAACATATACCAAAGATCAAGTGCTTAAAATCACTGGAGAAAACTAATTTATTTACAAAAAACATTAAAGGGTAAGATTCATTTAGGACTCCCGAGTGGCGCATCGACAAGTTCGAATCCCGGTTGATGGCGCATCCATCCGTGACCCAGAGTCCATAGGAGCTAACTGGCTGAGTTCTCATGGGAGGGAGGAATGGCATACGCTGCCTTGTCAGTCACAGTGATCACCAACCAATCCACGGATGTCGGTGGCCTCATTTGTATAAAAGGGGCAGATAGTGCTTTCCCTCCGAATGAGTTAGTCCGCCTCCAAATGCGCATGTGGAGCAGTTCATAAAGAGGGCGGGTGACAGCATGGCATTTCATGTCCATGCTTACGCCCCTCTCTAGTTGGTGGTGGTTGTATATGATGGGGAGCTAACACTTGAGGGATGGGAACTGGATATGACTATAATTAGTGGAGAACGAAACTGGGGGGTAATTGGGTCGGGGATTAGATTCATTTTCAGATTCATCTTCAGTTTGGTTTTCTTTCTCTTTTTTTTAATTCACTCCACACCTCTTCGCTTTTCTGAAATTATACTCACATAAAAAAAGAACACAACAGACAATGCTAAAAAATATATTCCATAATTTTTTTAAGTACAAAAATACAATAAATTGTTTATTAAATACAACAGTAAACAATATTTTATCTATGTAGTGAGAGTTACTACATTACAGAATATGTGAAATTCTGAGGTTTCTTGTGTTTCCATAATATAATGCTTTTTTATAGGATGTGGTTGTTAACTCTACGCTCAGGCGCCAACCTGGAGGACCAGCGTTTCGACCTACCCGGCTTGTGTGACCTTACCAGGGATTAAACTCCCACCAGTAAAGCTCTAAGGATCACTGAGACACAAAATCCCCCGTGTGGAAAACTCGTCTAATTCTGGCAGTTTCCGCTACCCAAAAATAGCCTTATCTGCATTTGGACGCCATTTTGTTTGCTATTTTGAGTTTTTGCAGAAACGCAGCAAGGGTGAAACATTTTTTGTATCCAACCAAACCAGGAAGTTTGCATTATAATAACATATTTTTTGGCTTCCTGCATACAAAGGTAGTCATTTGGCATAAAAAGGCTAAAAAACAAAAAAAAACAAAAAAAAAATGAAGAAAAACAACATACAAAAAAAAAGGAATCACATTGTTTAAGGTAGCTTAAAGGAAATGGGTCGCCTTAACCTTCCACAAATGATACACACATCAAATCACTTATCAAGACGCTGTCCTATATGGTGGTCTCCCCAATATGACAAATGATTTGTGAGAGAAGAATGAGGCTTGCAGGACATTGTTTCTGACACCCTGAAATCCACTCACAGCAAATCCACTCATTCTTTGGCAGCCAACTTAAGGACGCAGTGGAGGTTGAGGTAGACACAGGACTACTTAAAGTGACATGCTTAAACAGGACACAAGTCTGCACATCAGTGAACAACTGCCATGCTGGACAGAGTGGTATGGAGAGACCTTCATGGTGCCTGAGAAGGCTTTGCTTAAATATTGTTTTATAATTAATAGTAGTAGTATTTGTCTAATAATACACTAGTATTGTAGAATACTACCATAGTAGGTGGATGAAGGCATCCAAGTCTTAAAAAAACACTCAAGGAATCTTTTTCATTCAATTCATTAACAGCCAACAGAATTATTTGAAATTTGCCACCAATTTCCCTTTAAACTAAACCAATTTAATTATTTTAAGCAGCAGTGATCCGAAGAAGCAATATGGAAGCCCTTGGTGATAGCAGAAACTGCAGGAAATAGCCATGAGAGATTCCAATGTACCCATGTGCTTTGCCCACCATGGTGCCCCATCACCCCAGGCATATTTCCATAGAAAGTGCCAAGAGTGTTCCAAATGGCAAACCCCTGGCCACAACATGGTGGTAACCCCAAACTGGAGTCAGTTAAAGACAAACGCACAGGACCAAAGACTTTGGAGATCCATCATCAACAGTGTATACCTATAACCCCAGGAGGGTTGATGGGCCTCAGTAAGTAATATGTGAAATGTATAATCAAAATTATCTGTCAATTTCCAAGTGTAGCATTTCTCACAGGTCCTTTGGAGGTTTATATTAAAAGAAAATTAAATCCAAATTAATAAAAGATTGCATGCATTGCTTATGTTTGTTTCTAAAAAGAATGCGGTTTCATAAACCTTTTTTCATGTAGAAAATATAAAAACGACCAATAACTTTGTGCACAGGGGGGGGCATGGGAGGTGGTTAAGAGGCATTCTAGCCAGATGCTTAAACTGCTAATTGGAAAAACATCCCCACCACCTACGACTCTGCATTCCCCTTACTGTCAAGAGCCTTAAGGAACTCAGTTTGGATATCCTTTGCCCCAAGTCCCCACCACTGAGGAGTTGTTTTGTTTTAATCCCCACTGACTGCAATATTGATGAGAGAAATTCCCCTACAAGGCCAATTACTTTGCTTTGTCCCAAGATGATGTTTTAGTGAGATTCAGAAACACTTTATCCCCATCAGGGTTTACCAGAATCTCCTCGAAAAATGAATGCTCCATGGCCTCACCAATCTCCTCTCACACCCAAGTTTTTGCTATTGCAATTGCCAAAGCCACATTTCTCTTTGCCTGCCGATACCTGTCAGTTGCCTCATTTACTTAAACATGGTGTTTGTAATGAACAAAGGGTAACTGGCACAGAAGTATAATAAAAAGTAACTGCTTGGGTTCAGATTGGGCAGGCTATTCCACTGATTCACACCCTTTTATACGCTGCTCGAAAAAATTAGAGGAACACTTTTTAATCAGAGTATAGCATTAAGTCAATTCACTACTTTGAAGATAATGAAAAGAACAACAGGCACACTAGAGGGACAACAATGAGACAACCCCAAAAACAGGAATGTTTTTACAGGTGGAGGCCACTGACATTTTCCCCCTCCTCATCTTTCACTAATTTAGCATTTGGCTAAGGTTAGTGTCACTACTGGTAGCATAGTGTGGTACCTGGACCATACAGAGATTGCAAAATTGTCCAACTGTTCCAGGACGGCACATCAATATATGCCATTGCAAGAAGGTTTGCTGTGTCTCCAAGTACAGTCTCAAGAGCATGAAGGAGATTCCAGGAGACAGGCAGTTACTCTAGGAGGAAGTGGATGAGTACTGCCAGAGCCCTACAAAATGACATCCAGCAGGCCACTGGTGTAAATGTCTCTGATCAAACAATCAGAAACAGACTTCATGAGGGTGGCCTCAGGGCTCAGCACTGTGGGGCTCGATTGGCATTTTCCATTGAACACCGGAATTGGTACCTCTGGGAGATTATGTTTTGGTTCATCTGACGCCGCCTAGTTGCACCTCAGACTGTCCAGAAGCTCAGTGATACCCCAGTCCAGATTTGGGAGGAGATCCCCCATGACACCATCTGCCCCCTCATTAGGAGCATCCTCTGGCATCATAAAACATACAAGAATATGGGGGCCATACAAACTACTGAGTAACATTTAGAGTTACTATTGTGAAATTTCTGTAAAATGGACTAGCCTGCCGCATCATTTTTTCACTTTGATTTTCAGGGTGTCTTTGAATTCAGGCCTCTGTATGTTGATAATTTTCATTTCCATCAAATGATGTATGTATCCTTTTGTTCCTAACACATTACAAAGTCTATATCAGGAAGGATATCCAGCATGATTTTATTTCCCACTGAGACCTGATGTGTGTTCATTTTTTGAGTAGTGTATGAGTACATGCTTGTTTGATGTATGTGAATGGAAGCACATATAATTTGTATTTGTGCCTAATTTTATTGAGGTTTAATAGTTTATGTCTGATTTGTTAGTTTAATATTAGTGTACTTTTATTATTGCCATTAACTTTATATCCACTGGTGGATTCATATCATATTCTCGCAATTTCACACTCACACAAGAGTAAAACAGCAGCCTTTACAAAACTGGCTAATGCAAACTTTTTAACGGATTTTGGCAGGCTGCAACTCGAAACTGTAAGTAAAAACCACCTGATAATGAAAACATGCACATGTTCATGTGTAACACAAGACCTTGGAGGCTTTCCTGCCATTTTACTTTAAGGTTGTTATTGTGAAAAGGAAAATCTCTTCTACAAAGTAGTCCATTAAGCTGTTATTGCTGTGCACCAGATAGTCCAACCCAAAAACCTGTTACACTCCCTGAGTGAGCTTTTCCACCAAGAGTGCACCGATTGTGCTGAGTGCTTATTATATTAGGCATGGAAATAGAAGGTTTACCCAGTGAACCATAATACAATCAGTTCACAGCTTCATTTACAAGTTTATAAGAACTTCAGCTTGACCATTTACCACCATTTTAAAAAGTACAGTAAAACAGAAATGCCTTCAATGGATAAAGCTCCAGTGGAAAATGGCATGTCAAAGCGATTCAATTTGGTGTTTTATTTTATAAAATACTGCATAGAGGTTTTTCTTTAAATAGACACGTTGCAAATATGTGTTTCATCCTGCAGGGTTCTCTGAAGGTAATCTCGGAAGGGGTCATTTAGACAGCAGGTGTACCCTGAAGGGTGGAATGAAGGTGCCATTTAATTAGAGTCATAAGTTCTCTCTTCCTGCTCTCACCTTTTGATATTCAATCAAAACACACACCCACACACACACTTCCTGTGGCACAGTCAAGGTTGTTATGACACAAATATTCTAGATAGGATTCATGAAATAACTCTCTTAGAAAATTACACGACACTATTAGCTGTTCATACTATGTGAATCACTCTCTTCTCCCTAAGCATCTCAAGTACTAAAGCAACAATAAATTATGATTATTGTTGCTAACTCATTTCCTGTACACTTTTAATTGAGTAATCCCACTTAAACTGGGGTGTAAAATAATTGCCATCTGAAATTAATTGAGTATAAAACTCAGCTAAGGTCTGTAGGCGGTAAAAAATTGACTTGTTGCTTGTGAGGACGGAACAACTTGCACAGGTTCATTTGTTCTGCAGAGTTTTAAAAACCATTAAAAATGTATAAAGGCTCTTGATCCGAGATGCTCTTTTCTTTCGTCTTGCTGTCAGTTGCTAAGATGACTGAGAGTCCTTTTTTACTCTCACTTTATTTTGACATTTTTATTACTAGTTAATGGACAACCAACTACACTTCTCTCCTCATACTGCTCAGGCATAAATTCAGCTGATTCTGAGATGTTTTAACTCTGATTTTATTCACAGCAGACACTGTTGCAGGTTTCATCAAAATGCTTCTCTCTCTCTCTCTCTCTCTTTCTCTCTCTCTCTCTCTCTATTGAGAGGACTGAGAGTGCTTATGCAGGTCATTGTTATCTCAAGATTACTACTGCAGTTCGCATCCAAGCTCCACAACTGTCCCCGATTGCAGCTGCAAGTTATGTGTTTAATCTCCCCAAGTCCTCCTACATCCTACTGTGTTTTTCCTGCACTGCTTAGCTGTTACACTCAGAGTTAGATTTAAAACACTGTTGCTCAACCAAAACACTTAACACAGACCCCATTCACACAAAAGGAGTGTGAAAAAAACTCCACCCTGCAACCTGATCCACCATTTCTTACTGTTCTGTTCTGGAACCCAGGAGGCCACACGCTTCCATCCAGTTTGGAGGAATGGCCTGACCAGGGAAGGGACTTGGTAGTACCAAACTAACAAATTAACAAAAAGGCTTCATACACTTAACTGTTTACTTAACTGCTATTTTAGTGCAAAGATGGCTCGCAGTTAAAGTTTATATTATTTACTGTATAATTGTGGTTCTCTATAGATTAGATTTACAGTTGAAACCAGACGTATACATTAAAAAATAAATAAATAAATAAATAGACATTACATTTTTTTTCCTCACTGTCCGATATTACATCAAACTAAACTTTGCCAGTTTTTGATCAGTTAGGATAACCAAAATTATTTGCATTTGTTAAATGCCAGAATACTAAGAAAGATCATTTGTAAAAGAATTTTTTTGCTGTTTTGCTGCAGGAGGGACTGGTGCACTTCACAAAATCGATGACATCATGAGGCAAGAACATTATGTGGAAATATTGAAGCAACATCTCAAGACATCAGGCAGGAGGTTACAGCTTTGGCACAGATGCGTCTTCCAGATGGACAATGACCCTAAGCATACCGTAAAAATGGTAACAAAGTGGCTTAAGGAGAACACACTCAATGTTTTAGGGTGGCCATTACAAAGCCATGATCCCAATCCCATAGAAAATTTGTGGGCCTACAAACCTGACTCAGTTATACCAGTTCTGTCAGGAGAAGTGAGCCAAAATTCCAGCAAAATATTGTGAGAAGCTTGTGGAAGGATACCCAAAACGTTTGAACTGGCACAGCTGTGCTGTGAAGAAAATGTGCTGTTAAAGCCAAGCATTTCTTAAAAGCAGTGAATTCTGAGCTTATTTATTTTTTAATTTATTATCTGGTTCAAAAAGCCCTAAGTAATCCACAGAGACTAAATAAAAGATGACACCAGTATAGCGGTCATGCACAAATTTATACAGACAAATTCTTTACAATTTCATTTTGCACTTTTTCTTTGCTGTCTAGGCCTGTCATTAATTATGACGAAAACTGTTAAAACACCTGCAATTACAGCATGGTTTATATTTAAGTGTTGGGATCAACCTACGTTCTCTGTTCTTACATCTTGACAATGAGTAATGTTTTTATTATTATTATTTAACCATATTAAACGTGTATGCTTCATGGCAGATTTATTTGAACAAAACCAAACTAATGCTTAAAGAATTCAATTGCTTTCTTACTCTGATTACATTAGTTACAGTTTGGCAATGTTGCACATAAACACAGCACAGAAGTGCATGTAAATCAAATGTGATTAAATAAAATCCAAAAACAGTAATAAATCAACACACTCCTGGAGATCACACACCTAACCTCACGCATAACCAGGTCATGTATGATATAATCCCACACACCTGTCAATTTCTTATTTACTGCTACACCGTGGACCCCCAGCAAACACAACAGTTCCTAATACAACAGTTGCTGCGTTACATACATCATTTAACATGTGGTTTGCCTGACAGTAGTTAGTTGCTTAAAAGTATCTCCAGCATCAGTCAGAGCCATGGAGAGAGTCCATGTGGTGTATGTGCTGCAGGTAACACAGTATTTTAACGTGACCTTTGATCACATCTCAGAAATGGGTTATTCTCTGAAACTGGGTCCAATTTAATTATTCACATTTTACCCGAATGTTTTCCAAAAACTATAGAGAATTAAAAGAGCAATCCCTGCCCGAAACATACCACATGGACACATACAACATGTCAGACAAAATAATTCAGATACATCCAGAGGGGAAAAAAAATTTAAATTCTGCAAAATTGGTTGCAATATGTGGACGAAAATTGTGACATTTCTTAGTAACTTATGTTTTATGCCATACTATCACCGAAGAATCAGCTCAAAGTGCAAACAGTAGGACTTGCAATAAAGATCTTGCATTAAAAGTAGAAATTCCTATGTTTTTCTTACTTTGTGGACTGAGAATCGCACAACAATTTACGGATCTGTGCGAGACCAATGGCGTTCACACCAGTTACGTACAGAACCGACCCATTTGTCCTGTGAGGGCTGAGGTTCCATGTTACAATGTTCACTGTACAATTGAGTGACCTACTGAAGTGTATTTACTTCACTTGTAGTCAAGCCATAATTCATTTATACACCAAAAACAAATGGTATGAATTTTGTGTCCATACGTGAATGAATTCGAATATGAATTTGGTGTTACAAACGGATTTACTGGTTACCATGCTGGTTTTAATTATGCATGTGCTCGTCCTGGATGTGACATGACCAAATTAGTGATAAAGCTCTCTTATTTGAAAGATTTATGAGAGGGACGAGGTTTGAATAAAGTTCACATTTTAAAGTTCATATCTGGTTTCCTACCCCCAGTGCAGCTAACTGGGTTATCAAATGCCGGCCATGTCTCTCACTGTCTATGGTGAGAGGCATGTAAAAG